>CM021102.1:318677536-318915355 GCA_007115665.2 Sequoiadendron giganteum
GATAGAGGGAGTGAGTGAGAGAGAGAGACTTGAGAGAGGGAGAGGAGGTGGGAGGGAGAGGCTTGAGATTGTAGGGTTTTCCATTTAAGTATAGGGTTGAGGGATAATGTTTATGGTTTAGGGTATAAGGTTGAGGGTGCAGGGTAAAGAGATGAGGCTTGAGGGTGTAGGGTTTAGGGTTTAAGCTATAGGGTTGAGGGTTGAGGGATAGTCTTCAAGGTTGAGGGTATAGGGCTAAGTGTATAGGGCATAGGGATTAGGGTTTAGAATAATGGGTATAGGGTTGAGGGTATAGGGATAAGTTTATAGGGTATAGGGATTAAGGTTTAGAATAATGGGTATAGGGTTGAGGGTATTGGGTTTCAGATTGAGGTTTAGGGTTTAGGGTTTAGTGTACAAGGTTGAATGTAGGGTTTAGGGTTTAAGTATAGGGTTGGGGGATGATGTTCAGGGCTTAGGTTATAAGGTTGAGGGTATAGGGTATAAGGATGAGGGTTGAAGGTGTAGGGTTGACACATAGTGTTCATGGTTGGGGTTGTAGGGTTAACTGTATAGAGTATACGGATTAGGGTTTAGAATATTTGTTATAGGGTTGAGGGTATTTGGTTTAGGGTTGAGGGTTTAGAGTACAAGGTTTAATGTAGGATTTAGTGTTTAATTATAGGGTTAAGGGTTCAAGGATAATGTTTAGGGTTTAGGGTTCAGGAATAATGTTAAACAGAAAACCCTACAATCTCAAGTCTTAACCCTATACCTTATACCCTTAACTCTACAACCTAAACCCTAATCCATATACCCTATACACTTAACCTCATACCCTTAACCCTGAACATTATACCTCAACCCTCAACCCTTAAACTTGTACATAAATCTTAAAACCTAAACCATCAACCCTAAACCTAATATCCTCAACCCAATACCCTCAACTATATACCCAATATCCTAAACCATAATCCATATACCCTATACACTTAACCTTATACCCTCAACACTAAACACTATCCCTCAACCCTCAACCCTCAACTCTCAACCTTATACCTTAAACCCTAAACCCTCATCCATCATCCCTATACCATATACCCTCAACTTTATACCTAATATCCTAAACTCTAAACCTTATTCCCTATAAAATTAACCCTATAACCTCAACCCTATACCTTAAACACTAAACCTTACACTCTCAACCCTCATAGGGGGAGAGAGAAATAGGGGGAGGGATGGATTGGGCAGAGAGAGAGAGGTTGGGAGGGAAAGAGGAGATAAAGATAAGTAGAGAGGGAAGGAGAGGTAGAGATACATGAGAGATAAAGAGTAGATAAATAAGTATAGATGGATGGAGAGGTATGGAGGGAGAGAGAGGGAGGTGAGAGAGAGGTGAGATAGAGAGAAATAAAGAGAGTTTGGTAGGGAGTGATAGAGGGATATACAGGTAGAGAGGGATAGGTGAGATAGAGAGAAGTAGATAGAGATAGAGATAGAGGGAAGGAGGGAGGGTGGGTGAGAGAGGGGAGGAAGGGAGAGGTAAAGAGGGATATGTGAGAGAATGGTGACATATAGAGAAGGAGAGAGTTATAGAGAGGGAAAGAGAGAATGGCGAGATAGAGAGGAGAGAGTGAGAGAGAAAGAGGGTGAGGGAGGAGTGAGAGAGAGTGAGAGATACAGGTAGAGGGAGGGAGAGGAGAGATAGAGAGTAGATAGGGGAAAAGGTAGGGAGAGAGATATCTAGTGAGAGAGAGAGGGCTAGGGGAGATAAAGATAATTAGAGAAAGACATAGAGGTAGAGAGAAGTAGAGAGATAATAAGGGAGGGAGAGAATCGATATAGAGAGGTATAGAGAGAGTGGTGGGGAGTGATGGATGGAGAGGTAGGTAGAGAGTTATTAGGGAGATAGAGAGTAGAGGGAGAGGTATGGAGGGGGAGAGAGGGAGGTGAGAGAGAGGTGAGATAGAGAGAAATAGAGAGAGTGTGGTAGGGAGTGATGGAGGGATAGGTGAGATAGAGAGAAATAGAGAGAGTGTCGTAGGGAGTGATGGAGGGATAGGTGAGATAGAGGGAAGGAGGGAGGGTGGGTGAGAGAGGGGAGGAAGGGAGAGGTAAAGAGGGATAGGTGAGATAAAGATATGTAGAGAAATAATGGTGACATATAGAGAAGTGGAGAGTTACAAAGAGGGAAAGAGAGAATGGTGAGATAAAGAGGAGAGAGTGAGAGAGAAAGAGGGTAACTGAGGAGTGAGAGAGAGCGAGAGAGAGTGAGAGAGAGAGGTATAGGGAGGGAGAGGAGAGATAGAAGGTAGATAGGGGAAAAGGTAGGGAGGGAGACATCTAGTGAGAGAGAGAGGGATAGGGTAGATCAAGATAATTAGAGAGGGAAGCAAGAGGTAGAGAGAGAGTAGAGAGGGAATGAGGGAGGGAGGGAGAGAAGCGATATAGAGAGGTGTAGAGAGAATTTTAGGGAGTGATGGATGGAGAGGTAGGTAGAGAAGGATTAGGGAGGTAGAGAGTAGAGAGGGAAGGAGAGGGAGAGGTATGGATGGAGAGAGTGGGAGGTTAGATAGAGAGTAATGGAGAGAGAGTGGTAGGTTGTGATGGATGGAGAGCTAGGTAGAGAGGGAGAGGGGATATATATGTAGAGAGGGAGGGAGAGAGGGAGAGAGATGTAGTGAGGGAGAGAGAGGTGAGATAGAGAGAAATAAAGAGTGTTTGAAGGAGAGGTAGGTAGAGAGAGGGAGAGAGGAGATAAAGATAAGTAGAGATGGAAGGAGAGGTAGAGAGAGAGGTGAGATAGAGAGAAGTAGAGAGGGAATGAGGGAGGGAGGGAGAGGGTGTAGAGAGAGTGGTAAGGTTTGATGGATGTAGAGGTAGGTAAAGAGAGATGGGAGATAAAGAGTAGATAGGAAGAAGAGAGGGAGAGAGAGGGAGGTGAGAGAGGTTTGCTAGAGAGAAATAGAGAGGGGTAGGGCATGATGGAGGGAAAGGTAGGTAGGTAGAGAGAGAGAGAGGGGGGGAGGGAGATAGATACAAGTAGAGAGGGAAGGTGGGAGAGAGGGAGAGATAAGTGAGGTAGAGAGAATTAGAGGGAAAAGGAGAGAGAGACAAAGAGAGATATTTCTTGAGATCAAGGGAGAGAGAGAGTTAGAAAAAGGGACAGAGATAGTGAGAGAGAGGTCTAGAGTGTAAGGGATAAAAATGAGTGAGATAAAGAGAGAAATAATACAATTTTTTGATTACTGAAATTTGACCTCCTAATTATTAAAATTTGACTAAGTTTGAAATTTGTGAAATCTTCCAAAAACTAGAAGAGAGAGAGAGGGGAGAGAGGGAGGAAGGGAGAGAGAGAGGGAGTGGAGAGATAAAGAGTAGAGAGAAGGAGAGAGTGAGAGATAAAGATGATAGAACTTTTTGACTACTAAATTTTGACCTCTTGATTACTGAAATTTGACATGTTGATTACTGAAATTTGAATAAGTCTGAAATTTTAAAGATCTTCCAAAAACTAGAATTTGCATTATAACTCCTAGAGATCTGAAACCACTCTCAAACATCCTGAAAATATATACATGAAATATAACTTAAAGTATAAGAAAGTAAATGTCCATATATAAATGTCAACTTATACTTATTTCATGTATATTGTTTATTTCATGTATATTGTTTCCCCAAAAGATAACAAGAGGAAGGATATAAGAAAAAGAGAAGAAAAAAATTTAATGTAGACCAAAATGCGAGTGCATTATAACGCGCTCATGTTTTGGAAATATTTTTTTTATTTCAAAAAATGCACATTTTAAAACTCAAAATGCACGCATTTTTTGAAATTTAAACCATAACGCGAGTGCGTTATAACACGCTCGCATTTTAAAATACCCATGTTAGGCTCAGTTATGACCGAATCTTGGCTCGGTCATTACCAATCCATAACGCGAGTGCGTTTTACTATAATGCGTTCGCGTTTTTGCTATTTCTGGATGAAAAAGTAAGTTTTCCACGAAATTGCTACCCATTTCCATGCACCTGCCCACCTCTGTAGCATTTTTTAATGGTACTGCCTCTACCTACCTGGTGAAGTAATCCATAGCTATCAATATCCACTTATGTCCGGCTGAAGAGAAAGGGCTAATCATCCCAATGAAATCTAAGCCCCATTGAGCAAAAGGTTCTTCTACTACTATAGGCCTTAATGGCATAGCAACATTCTTTCTCCTCCCGACATGAAACTGACATTCATTGCAAGACCTAACTAGTAAAAATGCATTTCTGAAGAGTGTTGGCCAAAAATAACCAGCACATATAACTTTAATTGTTGTGGTCCTTGCGAAAAAATGTCCTCCAGCTGGGGCATTGTGGTATTGATCTAATATTTTCTTGGCCTGCTCCTTGTTTACACACCTTAGTAGGACGCCATTAAAATTTCTTTTAAATAGGACACCCTCCAGGAGAACATAATTACTATTTTGCAAATGATAGAAATGCCTTTTGAAAGAAGGTAGATTGATCGGATACCTTCCCATATGCATTGAAGTTTATTCTATCTTCCAGCCAGTCACCCTGAGAATTTTCTTGGTTCAAAAGCACAAGTTCCGGAGCCTCAAGTTCTATCACTGTTTCACTGTTTTGTATGAGATATTCACATAGTCCTTTTCCTTTAATAGTCTTGACAGGTCTGACTTCAATATTATATTCTAGGATCTTGGTGATCTAATTAGCTCTTTTCTCTGTGATTTCTCCCGCCATGATATACTCCTGCACACCAAGATGCGGTACACAAACAATTACCTTATTGTATGATATCAAATGCCAAAAATTTTTAAGCCCTTTAACAATGGCAAAGGCCTACTTTTCTACAAAGTTATACTTTACTTCATACTCTTTCAAGGTTCGTGAGTAGAAAGCAACAGGGGTCTCCCTTTTCTCTTCATCATTATTTTGCTTAAGCACCGTGGCAATACTATTACTACACCAAAAACATACATAATAAAATCTTTTGATAGGTTGGGGTTTACCAACACAGGAGCAGAGGAAATAGCCTCCTTTATAAGCTCGAAATATTTTCTGGCTTCCGCCGTCCATTTGAAAATCTGATCCTTCTTTAGCATTAAGGTAATAGGATGAACAATACCTACAAAATCTGCAATGAATTGGCTAATAAAGTTGACCTTACCTAGGAAAGATTGTACACCCTTCTTGTTGACAGGTAACGGAAGTTCTCGGATCGCATCAAATATTTTTAGATCAATAGAAATGCCTTCCTTCGAGACAACATATCCCAATAGCTTCCCCTAGGGAACTCTGAACACACATTTCTTCGGATTTAAATAAATCCTGAATTCCTAGCACTTCTAGAAAATAAGCTCCAAATGATCAAAATGATCATCAACAAATTTTGAAAATACTATCAAATCATCTAGATAGATGAGTATAATCTTGTGGATCAGATCCTTAAAGGCAATATCCATAGGCCTCTGAAAAGTGGCTCCAACATTTGAGAGACCAAAAGGAATTTTAGCATATGCATAAGTCCCCCACTTCATGGTGAACATTGTCTTGTGTTGGTCCTCTTCTTTTACTCGAATCTGGTTGTAGCTCGAAAAACCGACCAACATTGAAAAAATTTCGGAGCCAACAACAGTTTGCAGAATTACCTCCATTGAAGGTAGGGGGTAATGATCCTTTAAGGATGCTCTATTCAGGTCTTGGAAGTCTACGCACAGGCATATGTCCCCATTTTTCTTCCGGATTGGCACCAAGTTTGACACCCAAGTGTTGTGTTTGATCAGGAACACTATTCGGGATGTGATCAACTTATTTAACTCTTGTGACATGAGAGACTCTATTTTTGGGTTCATAGGTCTCTACCTTTGATAGACTGGATTTGCCCCTTCTAATAACTCAATTGTATGCTCGATGATCCTAGGATTGTATCCCTTAAGATCATCATATGACTAGGCTACTACACTCAGATATTCTTCACAAAAATGCCTTAGTCTATCCTTATTCTTCTGAGAAAGTTCTTTCCTGACCTTGAGATTTTTGTCTTCCCCAATATGCAAATCAGTGTAATTGCCTTTGTCAGCCACGAGCTTTGTTTTGTCTCTCGCTGCATCCTCAAAATCAAAAATGATATCTAGAGTGACTAGCCCTCTCAGAAGCTTATTTGATTTCAACTGGATAATTTGATCCCCATAAGCTTCGGTGATCTTCGGTTGAAGTTGATCGGAAAATTCATCAAATGACTGGAGGAATGATGCAATATGAGCATTGCTATCAAAAACTTGACAATCTTGATTGTTATCTAGAACAACTGGTCTTATAATCACCTTCACCGCATGCTTATTTCTCAATAATTCGGAGGCTGGCTCGAATTGAGCTTCGACAGTTGTCATTCTGTCGGCTTCAGAATTCATCTCCCTAGGAATAGCCTGAATATTGAAAGCCTCAAAGTTGTCAATCAAATCCCAGACCCTGTGTCGATAGGATTGCATACGGATATTCTTTGTAGCAAAATTTCCATGGATTTAGTTGACTACCAGCTCCGAATCTCCGAACACACTTATCTATTTTACACCCATTTGTTCTACAAGGCTTAAACCATGGACTAGACCTTCATACTCTACTTCAATGTTTGACCACGTGAATTGGAAGTGATACAACCTCAAGGTATTTTCATCATTAGGAGATATCAAACAAATAGCTACTCCAGCTCCCACTCTACATCTTGCACCATCAAACTACAAAGTTGATATTTCCAAAAATAGTTCACCTGCAGGCTCCTTAGTAAATTTGGGCATAATCTGTCCTTCTTCTTGTATAACATAGGTTCTAAGGCCAGTTGCATGGAAATTCCCGAAAGGGTATGTACCAATAAACTCTTTCAACAAATTTTCTTCATCTTCTGTTCAGGAGCTAGTAGCCTCCTCTTCTTTAAGAAATTCCACATTGAACCTTTCCTCCCGAGTGATTGAAGTATGTTCTGCTTCAAAATTGAGCAGGGCTTCATCAACAACATGTTGAGAATACAAAGTTTCCAACAATAGTTTCATCTTGGCTCCATGTTTGGTCCTCAGAATCAAGTGCGACCAGTCCAGTGCTAGATATCCTCTGAAATTTGCTATGAACTCCTGGGACAAACAAATCCCAAATAGATTAGGAATATCAATGAGTACAGTATCCTGATTTACAGTGATACTCAGGCAGGCAAACAAAGTCATAGGAAAACCCTTAATTATTCCAACGGTATCAACCTTATTTCCATTTAGCTGCATAACTCCTTTGTTCAGAGGCTCATATTTTAAACCCAAAGCATCAGCTACTTACTTTTGCATGACAGTTGTGCTAGCACTAGAGTCGATCATACAATTATATAACAGCTTGTCACCAATAATAAGTATTAGAAAGAAAGGCCTAGGCTTAGGCTTACTTTTCTTTCCGGACTCGAGCTTCTCCTCCAATTGAATTGTTAGCACTTTATCCAAGTTGGGCCTGGATACTTTCTCCTCATTAGATTGAGTAGTAACCTTCACATCCTCTTCTCCTCACAAAGCCTTTTGTAATAGTACCTTATGCTCTAGAATAGCCAGGACATCCCACAGAGAAGCATCGGCAGATGACTTCTTCAGTTGGTCCACCACGTTGAACTATGTTCTCAACTGGTGAGTCGCGATAGCTTGTTCTTTAGATTTCGCAACTGACATTGGCTTTGCGACTAGCACATCCGGCTGTTTGGCAAAAGTAGGGGTGATCGATGGAGCTTTTGCCTTCAGAGGAAGTGGACTCGGAGAGCTAGGAATAGCCGCCTTAGACTATGGTGCGATGGGCAATGGGCCTACCGCTGGGCTAGGCGTCGGTTGTGCTGAAGCATTGGTAGGCAAGGCTGTGAACTCCCTAGTGAATCTACGCTTTGAACACGTGTTGTAGTCAGATTGTTCTTGGGGCACTTTATCCATCGAGATGTCGTTTAGAAACATTGACTCTTCTCCTTCCATCCAAGAAACGAGAGCCTAGTTTGGGATAATGTCTGATTCTTGTTGAATAGACATCCCTTGCATTTGAGCGGCAAGGACAACATTGTCCATCTGCTGAGAGGCGTATGATGGGTTACCCGGGTCCAGTGTGCCGCCTTGGCTATGCTGGTCAACGATATTTTGTTGCAAGTTTCCCTGCGGACAATTTGTTGGCATGTGTGCATCATTGCAAGGAAAGCACCATGAATTGGCATCTTCAACTAGGTTATTTTGTCTAGCTACCAACTCTTTGTTTGAACTAGGATGGATGGCCTACATTGGCAGGGTTACCAAAACTATCTGGTTACTTGGCTGAGCTGAGGTATTTCCGCATGACCTATCCTACCATTGATTTGATTGGTATGGAGCTTTTCCACCTTGGTAACTCTGGTAATCCGGCTTCTGATAACTATATTACTGACGCTTCATCGTAGTTAACTCATTGGTCATGGCTCACATCTGTTCTCATCTCATTCACCTCGGCAGCCAAGGGATTAGGCATAAGAGCTACAATCAGAGCTGTCGTCGGGGCTGTGCTCGGAGCACTTTTAAGATATACGTACATAGATTGGGGATCTTCCGTAGGTGCACTGGTGGAAGGAACTTTGGCCTCTACGGTGTTGCATTACTAAAATAGTGGCATTATCGGTCTCGGTGCCAACTTTTTAGCGACAATCAAGTTATTTTCTGCAGTGACAGCCAAGGCATAAGCATTGGGTAGAGTCTCTCTGCCAAGATCTTGTAACATCATGGAGATGTCAACATTGATCAACTTTAGGTAGAACATGAATGCTAGATCCGGAGGTGGTCGGTTGCTAACAGGCACTCTCTGCCAGGTCGAATGGAACCTCACATTGAAATCAAGCAGAACTTCATGAGGAGCTCGCTTTATATTTGCCAGTTGATAGTAAAATGATGATCTATCACTAGCATTGGAGAAACATTCATAAAATGGAGTTTTGAGCTAGTTCCAACTTGCAATAGTACTAGCTTCAAGGGTCCAGTACCATTTTAGCGCCTTTCCTCGGAAGGAGGCGGCGAGTAGCCTAAGAGCTACATTTTCATTTGATACACCGTGTACCAGACATATGTTTGCTACATCTTGCAGATGCTTCGTTGGTGTCTTTGACTCATCCCCAGAATACTTAGGGATAGCTTTTAGGGCAAAAGAAGGAATGGGAGCCCATACTGTAGGAGGCATAGGTGCAACTAAAGGGTTGTCGAAGTCCCAAGCCACATAGTTTCTAGCAACAGTAGCCATAGGATTAGTCAGAGCAGGTGACGATGGAGTAGAAGGTGACGGAGGAGATGAAGGAGGTGAAGGGATGCCTCAATGACCTCTCATGTGCACATAAACCAATGGTGGTACAAGCTAGCCAGGGACTCCTATAGTCTGCGACCTTGTTACAGGTTGATGGCTCATACACACTTATAAAATCAGGTGAATGTGCTAGTTTGCGGTCCCACTAGGCGTGCCAAAAAAATAACTTTTGATGCGGTATTTTGCATGTAGCAACAGTCTCATGGGAAAATTAGCTAATGGGGGAAATTATGCACTAGCTAAGTGACCTCCAGGATTTTATCAAAGCTAGCTCTTTGTTTAGTTGGGGAAGTAAAAGGTGAGGAAGATAGCAGGAATGTAAAATTTACACTACAGGCGATGCGCCAAAGTCTTAGACAAATTTATCAGAGCACAGTGCAGAATACAAAGGCCCAAACCACTAAATTGCTGTTAGTTAAAATAGTTTTCTCAAAAGCACTTGAAATGTAAGAGTACCTTCTATTTTGCATAACATAATTTTAACATAAATTTTAGCTAACATAGAAGAGTTGAAGTAAACATGGTCTGTATTTATTGAGTTATGAAAAATTACAAAAAGTTGAAGAAAAGGAATTCATACAATAAAAGAAGATAGCATCATAGACCAATAGTCTCATTAAATGCATAAACAAATAGAAAGGCCAAAATTATTAGGCACAGTCTGGAGTCTTCAAATTCAATAAAGCTATTACAAAGGCCTTCTTCCCAGTGCTTGGGAGTTTTTTGCAAACTTAACCAACAACCTCATAAAAAGAAACATGGTTGTACATATAGGCCAGTCCACCACCTGAAAGCATATTAAGAGAAAAAGAAAATCACGAGCAGAGACCGATGGCCCAAATCATCTCGAGTCTTCACAATGAACATCAATTAGCCAGGAGCATGCTAGCAAAGCCATGACATGGAACGAAAAACCATGTAGCAGCAGGTGAGAACACGCGACGCCATAGCAAGAAATGTGGCAACAGGTGAGTACAAAATTTTTAGCGGCATTTCCAAGGTAACTGGCACAACAAAAATTTCCATGTGTCACTTAGACGGAGCCCAACAGGAATTCGAAGAAACACCTAGCGAAAAGCTCTGAGAGGGAGCCACATGGAGCACCCCGAGAAAGATTAAGTACCAGGCGGGCCCAACTCAGAAAGCAGCCAGAGAAAGCCATGCGGCATGTAGACGGAGATCGAAAAAAAATGAAGCGATACAAAAAGCAAAAAGCTTCGAGAGGCAGCCATGTGGAGCACTCCAAAAGTAGTGAGCGGTTGTAAATTAAGGTGCAACCGCAAAGGTAAATATAAAACAAAGGCTTTGGCAGTTTTTTGTTGAACACTCACAATAATCAAAAAATAAATAAATTTAAATCTTCTTTTCCATAACCTTACATTAAACATCTATAATTTATTTATAAGCCTCACTACCAATACTCTAAAGATAAAAATATCAATATTTATATAGGACCAAGTATTCCTAGGAGTCATTATATACTAGCTTATAGGGAATGTGATTTTTTATCTCAAAAGTGGGGTTCCATGCACCTATAATAAATCATAAAATTGACCATCTCTTATAAATTCATGTTGTTCCTCTCAACCAACAATTCTATTGAGTAGTGCAAGGAGTTATGATAATTTTGAATACCATACTCACAACAAAAAATATAAAATTTATTAGTTCACATACCCCATAAATTATTTGTGCATATCTACCAAATAGAAAGGGTTGACTACTTCTCCACAAACACTTTGAATTTCTTAAAAAAAATCAAAAACCACACTCTTATACCTGAGAAAGTACACCCATCTATACCACAGTAAGTTATTAATAAATGTGAGCACATACTTGGCCCCTTAAAATTAAGGAGTTATAAATGGCATGATATTTCTATGAGAAAAATTGGTAGGTTCCTTATAATGCGAGGGAATACCTTTGGGGAAGTATTCTTAATGATGTTTTCTAGGTACAAAACCTCAATAAAATCCCTTAATGCATGCAATATTAGACAGGCCAATCACCAAATACTATGTGTTCAACTACTAGAGATATCTATAATTTAAATTACCAAATCATTTTTACCATAGCCTACTCAAATAATAGGCATGGATAATAGGATATGATCCGAAAGAAGACTAAAAACCATCAAACTTGTATAAATGAGGATCCATGATAAACACCCCATTGTAGTAACAACCAAACCAATATCTTGTATCTTTCAAATGACCACATCAAGTGGGGTAAAATTAATTATATTTACCTTATAAAAATGATAAATTTAATGGATAAAAATTAGATTAGTAGAAATATCTAGAATAAAGAGCGCATAATTGATGTTCTCTTTGACCAATATTTTTTTATGTAATACCAAAACAAGAATATGTGAAGAGTATCCCACAATAATCTAATAATTAGTTTTGTAAACAAGTGAACAAAGAAGAACATGTGAATGTGTTATATAATGATAAACATACAAATTAAGTATTTGGTCATGTATTATACAGAGACCATGCAAAAAGGGCTCTCTCTTTAACCATGGAAGATGAATTAAAGATATAAATCTTATTCCATCAAATGGATTCCTCCAAAGCCTCTAATATATACCAACATATGGATTCCTTGTGGCCTTTATTTCCATTAAAATAGAGAGGATCATCTTACTTCTTTCTCTTAGAGGTACATAGAAGAATCAGAGGGATATGTGGTCTTTTATTGTTCATTTTCTTTAGTTTCTAGAGAGGATCACCAGCTGAATTAGAGTATGTCTTGGATTCCTCTTATTCTTACATTTTACCTTGGAAATTTGTTCCATCAATGGTTGGCTCTTAGTATTGGGAAGTGCATCCAACTAAATTAGCTTGGCCTACTCCCTAGTAATATTCTCACAAAATAAATCAAGGTAAGAATATAAAGTCAAACTCAAAAGAATTCATGGTAGAATAGAAATTAGATAAAAACACCTAAAATTTACCATTTAGTTTAAAAAATTCAAGAAGATTCATTATTTATTAGTTGTATCATATCCAAAAACTTACAATTATGACCAAAGTAATCTATATTTTATAAGAAACTCCTCAATAGAAATCAAATCATCTAGAGAGAGTTGTGTTAAATCTTTCTATAGTTGCAAAACATAGAACTCATTAATGGTTCCAAATAATTCATCAAATTTGTCCATAATTTCTTAGGTTTTTTGTACTCTATAACATGAAATAAAAAATTATCAGATACATGCAATCCCATGAGCCCCAAGCTTCATCTATTTTTTCTGTATATGCATTTAAATTTCAAACTCTTTAGTTAGTTTAGGTGGTTTTTCGTTCAACATTTCCTAAAGTCCTTTAGATTGTAGTGTTTATCTCATTTTAGTTTCCATGTGTGATAGTTATGCAAAGTGCGGAGCTTAACTATACTGGGTTCCACCATGATTAGAAACAAATTGCAAGAGACAAATAAAATGGTTAGTGAAATAATTCATTACACCTCCTATAAAAGTATTAAGGATTTAATTGAAATACTTTGACAAATAATAATGGGAAATTAAGTGTAATTTGTATAGTCAATAAGTCTAAATTGAACATTTATGAAAAAATAATGATTTCTATTAAAATTTTAAAATATTTCCAAATATAAAACTAGATGTTATAAATAGATTCCTTATTATTTTATAATCAATCTTTTAAAAATATGCCAAAAATTGACTTTGATAAAAACTTATGCCCATCACAAAAAGGGAGGACAAAATTACCTTAAAAGTAAGTAATCACCTAGATTAAAATCTATAAAAACTACTTTCACTAGTATAAAGTGATTAGAAATACATTTCCATCTCTTGTAAGAAATAAAAAATATAACATTATGGGAAAAAATATTAATCATAAAAATTCCCCATTTTAGTCACAAAAGGCACCTTAGCACTATTGGGGTGGTTGGTGGGTACTTTTATAATTTTGACTAATTGTTGGTGGTGCATTTATGTTGTGAAAGAAGCATATATATGGTAAAGCTTAGCGTCTCATCAAGGGTGTGGTTAGAGGCAAAGCTGCATAGTGAAGAGCTAGCAAAATGGTGTTGTGGTAGCATTCTTGGTGGAAGTGGTAGAATTATTGGGTGGTGGTGGAAAACCTATCCACCCCTATTGGAAAGTTGGGAAATAATAGATCTGCTAAGTATAAGCCCTCATGGGATATAAAATAATAAAGGTTTTATCCCCTTCTCACTAGGGCCTATGTTCTAATAAATTATGTAAATCCATATCTAATGTCATATTGGCATCCTAGTGATAACTAACTACACTTGACTATTGTTGATGTAACACCAAATAATTATTAAATATTTGCACTGGTGATCAAGATGATGCAAATTCGGTACCAAGAGTCTTCTAATAAGTACAATAACTATATAAATATGGTATAGTTTGAATAATTTTTAAGGCTATATGGAATATGGATAATGGTATTTTTGGTGACCTTAGAAAAACCTCTACCTATGACTATTATCAAACCCTATTTATTTTACTATCGATCCATGCAACTTTCAACCTTTTAGAATTGATTTGTGAGGAAAAAATTGATTTAGGATACACTATATTAAGATTATTGGTAGAATCTCCCAAAAAAGGAGAATGGGATTATAGATTCAAATCTCATATACCATGTTTAGCTCAGCAAAAGGACCTATAGGAGCAATATAAATCTCTAACGCCAAAATTTTACCATACAAGAGAGAAGTAATGAAAAATACTATATGAAAATAATGGTATGTTTCATATATGATAAATAATAAAAGATAACCCTTATTTATATAGGATTGGATGTGATGCAGTCGAGATCGGGGGCCTTGTCAGTATGTCCAATCATGCAACCAAAACATAGTTGACACACATAGATATTGACACAACATAGGTCAACAATTCACTTTTATTCATTTGGAACAGATTACAAAATATATTAAAAAATTTACATTTGCAGGCTATTCCCCTCGAACCCTCTAGGTGATTCACTTCTCCTCTCATATCATTCTTGAGATGGGTCATTTACACATCCACCTCTCACTACAAGCTACCTTTCATCACTCTGGTCAACTCTCCCATCTTACCAATTTGCCCTGCAAGCTACCACCTCGCTACCCTTGCTATCATTCCTTCTCATTGGCTCTCTCTTATTGACTCTCCTATTCAAGAATCACCACACTTTATATTGAATTCATCCTTCATGTCAGCCTTGATCTTTCTCTTTCCATGCCATAGTATCACCATGCAGTTACCTTGTTCTCAGTAGCTTCATCAAATCATCCAATCAGCATCCAAGATCTCCAAGTGGTTACATCCTAATTCGTAGCTCAATCAAATCAACTAATGGGAATGGATTTCACAACAATAATGTGGAATCCATTCGATATCATTTTTCCTAGTGTTGTAATTATATTCACCATCCATTACCATTTTCCAACACACCAATCATACTGCCCATGTTACCATGTCCACCATTGCCTTATTGGTGAGACCACTAATCACCTCCCACCAATACAAAGAAGTCCTACTGAAAGATATGCATATCGCCAACTCAAAGGAGATATCATTCTATTAGGGAGAATTTAACTTGACTCCCACTAATACACAAGCATCTTGTCAATGTTCACCTTACAATATGTCCATCGTTCCATCGCTGAGACACCATACAAGGTCTCACCGATGACCATTAGTCATGCTGATGAAAACCCATGATCACCTATCCACCTCATCACCATGTCATGCATCGTAATCAACAACAAGGATGTGGATTACCCAATCACATCATGCCATGCATATTCTCATCTTCATCATCTCCCATGTCATCATGACTGGGTCCCACCATGGTCATCTTCTTTGTCATTTCTATATCATCGAGACCTCAATGCATCTCCTACTTATCAACCATGTATTGCTGATAATTAATCCTCTTATCGATGTAACTCATGCACTGGTCACTGACTACTAACATCAGTATGTTGTTGGGACCAAAAGAAATGTCCCACTGATATGCACACTCTTTTTGATGAACCCATTACACTCTGTCACCATCAGGTCATCACTAGGACATGGAACATGGTTATGCTAAAATCCAAACCTCATGTCAATTAAATCCAATCCTCCACATGATCATTCTATCACTTGAATGGGTATAAACCTCCTACCGATAAGCCAAGTTCTGTCGATGAGGGAACAATTCCAAACAAAGGGAGGTGGAGCATGATGCTCCTGCATTAGACTCCCCAAGTGAATAAGAAACACGTGCTCCTTCTCATGGAATCCCCAATCCCATCTTCCAATTCCATCTTCTTCTTCCTCACTTTCCAATTTTTTAACCTCCTTGATTCTACACTGCCATACTTGCACGTTCGCCTTTGAAGTTTCACTATTTTTATTTGTCAACTTCTCTCTTTTTGTATATAGCTTCTCCTCTAAAAGCCTTCCTTTGCAATAAACCTCCTGGATGTGGAATCAATTCCACCAGAACCTGACCACCTCCTTTGAATGCATCTCTCATTCACCTATGATCTTCTGGGATTCATCCCACCCCAGTCCATCCACCTCCACCAAATTGCATTTGCACTTAACTCTGCAACACCATGCAAATCCTTATTTTCATACCAATCATCCCTAACAAGCTATATCAAACCCATCTCATAGGCACTCACTAACTCATGCACCTCAACATGAAAATCATTATGCATTTCCGCCTTCATTTGTAACGTTGCATCCACTTGTTCATCTTCACCCTTTCTATCCTCGGTGACTTCTATCACAACATCATTTTTCCCACTATCGTATGTCATTGATTTTTTTGTTGCATTAAACAACTTCTCTATCTCTGTGAGCTCTTCCTCAAGAAGCTCCTGGTCTTCATCAAGTCCTTCATCAAACACTAGATCCTCATCCTCAACTACATACGTTATTTGAACTGCAACATCATTTTACTTTTTGATTGCTACACTTTCTTCTCGCTTCTCATCCTTTGCTACAATCCCACCATCTTCCTTCATGTTATCCTCAAAGAATACTTCTGCAGTATTCTCTCCCTCATTTTCTCCCACTACTAAATTTATTTTTTCTTTCTTCTTTATCATTTTCCAAGCCTCTCAAAGCTATAGCAACATAGATTCTCAAACCTTAGGTTACTTCCAAAGACTCACCTGTCCCTCTACAGTCACAAGTACTCCTTGCAATAGTACCCCACTCACGCAACCATCCTCTACCCAAAAAAGACTCTGGAATATGTTTCCTCTACCCACCTTCTCATAGTACAGGAACTCTACACCTTCTACCCAACTTTATCTCTATTATGAGATAGGGTTATAAACCCTCTCTCATGCCTGCAACAAATATTCTTTCCATAAATCTCCTCAACTCATCACTCGTAGGTTTTCTGGCTTCAACTCACACTCACAAGTCCTATTGCAACTGCCTCACGTTCGACACTCTATTAAAGAATCAAGACAACCAACTCTGATACCACTTAACATAGATGAGATTGAAGGGCCTTGTCAGGTTGTCTAGTCACATAGCCAAAACAAAGATCACACACACATAGATTGACACAACATAGGCCAACAATTCACTTATATTCATTTGGAATAGATTATAGAATACATTCAAAAATTTACATCTACAAGCTCTTCCCCTCGAAACCTCTAGGTGATTCACCTCTGCTCTCACATCATTCCTGAGATGGGTCATTTCAACATCCACCTCTCACTACAAGCTACCTTGCCTCGCTTTGGTCGGCTATCCCTTCTTACCAAACTACCTTTTGAGCTACAACCTCATTGCCCTTACTATATTTCCTTCCCATCGGCTCTCCACCATTGCCTCTCTTGTTTAGGCTTCACCACACTTTATACTAAATGCATCCTTCATGTCAGCCTTGATCTTTCTCTCTCCATGTTGTGGTATCACCATGCAGTTACCTTGTTATCAATAGCTTCATCAAGTCATCCAATCAACATTCGAGATCTCCAAGTGGTTACATCCTAGAAGGTCTTGTCAATGACCATTAGTCACATCGATTAAAACCCATGATCACCTATCCACATCATCGCCATGTAACACTTAATAATCCACAACAAGGATGTGGATTACTCAATCCCATCATGCCATGCATCTTCTCATCTTCATCATCTCCCATTTCATCACGATTGGGTCCCACCATGGTCTTTGTCTTCATTTTCTCTATATTGCTAAGACCTCAACGTATCTCCTACCAATCAACCATGTCTTAGCGATAAGAATATTATCATCTCGTCTCTAGGACACTAGATGTTTTCCTACCAATAAGTAATCCTCCCACTGATGTAACTCATGCACTGCTCAGTCACTACTGACATCGGTATGTTGTTGAGACCAAAATAAATATCCCTCCAATATGCATGCTCTCTTCGGTGGACTTGTTACACTCCATCACCATCGGTCCATCATTGGGACATGAAACATGGTCTCACCAAAATCCAAACATCATGCCAATGAACTCCAATCCGCCACATGATCATTTTGTCCTTGGAACAAGTAGACACCTCCTACCGATAACCCAAGTTCTACCGATGAGGGAACAATTTCAGACAAAGGGAGGTGGAGCATGATGTTCCTGCATTAGGGTGAGACATAGGATAACATAATATTGTGACACTTGTCATAAATATATGATATGGGATATAAAAAGTAAATACATTCAATAAAATTAAATAACTCTAAGTGTAGAGGGAACTAGCTAAGCAATAAACCTCATGCACACCATAAATAACTATAATTATAGAGTGTTGGAAGTGGTTGTCATTGATTTCAACACTTGAGGAGATTTGTATGAGATCGTTGGTAGTTGTTGTCATTGATGTCAACATTGATTGTTGGTTGTCCTTGTTTTTAACACTTGATAAGATTATTGCATATGTTTGTGATTTTGATGGTAGTGGTTGATGAGAATATTTTATGAATTGTGTATGGATGTCATTGTTGTCAACACCTATGATAGAAGGGAGATTGTTCCAACATTTTTCCTTGGTTGAAAATACTTGGAGAAGTTTTTTGCAGTGATTGTACTGCTTGGAATATGTGGGTTGACAATGGTTGGATGTCATTGTTCAAGTTCATGGTTGGATATCAAAATTTAGTATTGGGCTAACATTGATGTATGGTGATGTTGTTGAAGTTCATGGTTGGATGTCATGCCTTATCTAATGTTTGTTAAATATCATGGTTAGATTTAATGTCTTATCTAAGAAGTATTGATGAAAATGAATAGATATTTTTGAAGGTATACAGTATGTATTATGCTCTCTCTTGATGTTCCTAATGAAGCATGTGTTACTGAAAGAAAGTCGTGGCATCTGCAAGTTGTTTAAGTTTTTTTGGTGCAGGAAGTTGCTTTGAAGCTTGTTGGGGGAATGCTCCCCATTCCTCTACTACTCAATATATTCTCTTGTGGTTTGAGATTCAAATTCAGTGTTCTATGGATATTTCACTCCTATCTTTTTAGGTTACCAATGTTGTTGAGGAGATTTTTGTTGAAGTGGTCCTTAAGTTGTATTTTTTAATGTTAGACTTCATGATTGAGCATTGTACTATTTTTGGGATGAAGTATTTTGTTCCTGTTTGGTTTGGGTTGGTTCCTAATGGCATAATAGTATGAAGAAATTTGAAGAAGTGTTGTTGTATGTTCATGGAACATCCCCATGTGATTCACATATTTCCAATTGTCCTCTTTGGTGTTGCATTGTGTCTTGAGTTGGATTTTGGGTTATTTGTGGATATCTGGCTAACATGGCTTGTTCCTTTGCTTTCACTAAATGGTTATGGGTTTGTGCTAGTATTTGAATATATATTATTATATATTTGGGTTATGAACTATCTTGGTTATAACTTCCTCAAGAAAATTCAATTAGAATTACCATTTTTGGTTGACTGGTTTTGTGCTTCATATTTTATCTACATGTTTCCTTGATGCCAACTTAGGTTGATGTGAACCAGAATGTAAATTTATTTAGATCACATTGGAAGATCTAATAAGATTTATTTTTGTCCTCTCTACTCTTGGGATAGGACAACAATATGTTTTGTGGCTGACTTGGTGAATTCATTATTTGTATTCTTTCTTGGCTCACCTAATTGATGTTTTAAGGTCTTGTGGTGGATATATATGCAAAAAAAAATTGAATACAAGAAGTATGAAAGTATGAACAAGTTAAAATAAGTGTGAATGAAAAATACATTGAGTATCCAATAGAGTTAGTGCTATAGTGTGAAGAGGAATGATTAAATTTTCGTGAACACCTCAGTCAATGGAGTGAATTGTTGAAAAATATTGTAATTCTTTATGAACTCTTTGTATTTTACTTTGAGATAGTGAATCTCACTAGGTCCTTGTATCTTGCCCCTAAAGTTGTGTTAGCTTTAGCTCATTAAGTTCTTTACATCTCTTTCTGAGGTAGCTTGTGTCTTGGTTTGCAAGTCCTTTTTGGTAGCAAGCCTTTATACTATGAGTTAACTCTCACTATGGTTTTTCCCTCATTGGGTTTTCCACATAAATATGGTGTCATCTTGTGGATGTGTATTCTTGTCTCTTTTATCATTGTTGGTGATCTAATTAGAGTTAGAATTTCTATATCTTTGATTGTTGAAGTTTTTTAAGCTTTATCCTACTACATCCTTCTCTATTAATATTTTTTTTAAGGGCTTTGATTTGGTTAAGTGATGAAAGTTTTAATTTTTGGAAGGGATTAATTTTTTGAGTAGACTGATCACCCCCCTCTTAATCTCTAGGTGTTTAAAAATTGGTATCAGATCCAATTTCCTTTGAAGAACCTTAACAACTTGATACAAAGATCTAGGATGGAACATGATGGTTCATACAAGGGTCCTAGGTTTAATGGGACTAATTATGCTTTTTGGAAACTAAGAATGGAAGGAAATCTAAATTACCTAGGGTTTTGTGTTTGGCAATTAGTCAAAGATGGTTATGTTGCTCCTGCTACTCCAACAAATCCAACTGAAATTGGATCGTATGAATGCAATGCCATAGCTAATAATTCTCTCTTGTGTGGATTACCTGATTCAAAATTTTTTAAAGTGATGAATTGTATTTTTGCTAAATATGTCTAGGGAAAGCTGAATAGTATCTATGAAGGTGATACAAAAGTGAAGCAAGACAAGATGCATATTTTTAAGAGTAGATTTGAAACTCAGAGGATGAAGACATTCCAAATTATATTCTCCAAGTGCACATTTTTTTTTCTAGCATCATTAGTCTTGGTGGAGAAGTAAAAGAGAATGAAATTGTGAAGAAGATTTTGATACCTCTCTCAAAATATTATATTCATAAAGTGTCTACCATTTAAAAGTCCAAGGACTTGGATCGGTTTCCATTTGATGAAATTTTTGGTGCTCTTACTACCTTTTAAATGAGATAGTTTTTTCAAGATGTTCCAAAAAAGGAAGTTGCATTCAAAGCTAACAAAAATATTAAAGATGAAGTTGTTGATCAAAATGATGACTTTGATGAAGTTGAAGAAAATTTTGTAAGAAGCTTGAAGAAAGGTAATAGAAAATACAAAGGTAAGTTACCTTTCAAATGTTTCAAATGTACTTACAAAGAATTAGATGATGATAACAAAAGAGATAAGGTTAAAAGAGGTATCTATTCTAAGGAGAGTAGTTGTTCCTCAAAAGATGGGGAGAATGATTGAAATGATGAAACCCTTTCTATGTCTTTAGAAGCTAGTGACAAAAACTGTGATGTTGATAATTGTAAGATGTTTGGCTCCTTGTGTGGTGAGGATACTTTTTCTTCTAAATTAGATCTAGATTCAATGGAACCTAAAGGTTGGGACTTCAATCCAGATGATTGTGAAGTTGATTTTGAAGGAGAACTCTGGTATTCTCTTGAATTTCTAGATGAAGCAAGATTGTAAAATATTAAATATGAATTCATTCTAGAAAAATCAAAAGAGAGAATTGACAAATTTAAGGAAAAATCCAAAGAATAAAAATAATATATTGGAAAACTAAAAGCTCAAGTAGGAGGAGGAAATGGATGTGAGACTAAAATCAAAGAAGTTGAAGATGTGATCTCAATTCTAAAATTCAAAGTTGAATAAGGAAAGAGGATTGAGGATTGCATGAATACCAAGATCAATGATAAAACTGTTGAATTTTTAAAGCTCAATGAAGAGATTGTATCTCTAATAAAAGAACTTGAAAAAGAAAAAGATCAAATTGAAAAGGGTCTAAAACTGAGAGAATGTTATCTAATTCTTGATGAGTTGATTAACTCTCAAAATCTATCTAAAGAGAAATCCAAACTATGTTTTAAGAAAAGGAAAATTCCTATGAACAATGCATCTACAAACTTGAAAGATAAATTCAAAGAAGAAGGAATGCTTGAAACAAGGGAGGAGAAAGCCTGCACTCAAAAGCCTAAGGAGAAATTCTCCAGAGATGCAAAGAAAACTAAAGCTAAAAATAAAGAAAGGGGATTCATTCCTATCTAGAATAAGAAAAGGAAATTTAAAAATATTTCCCCTAAGAAAACTGCTCCCATCAAGTTTAATGGTAACTGCTATGCTTGCAATAAGTTTGGTTATAAGGCAGTTGAGTGTAGAAGCAAGATGAGTGAAAATTTATTTAAGCCTCCAAGGTAAAATGCTATGAACTCTTAATCATTTCATGGTCAATATTATGCTTGTAATAAATTTGGTCATAAGGCTAATGAATGTAAAAGTAAAATGATGAGGAATAGTAATGCTATGACCTCTCAATCCTTCTATGGTGACTACTACACATGCAAAAATTTTGGTCTTAGGGATGCTAATTATAGATCTAATGTGAGAAGAATTAATTATGCTTCACAAGTCAGTATCACCCGCTACAATTGCAATAAGAGAGGACACATCACAAGGTTGTGCAAAGGAAAGAATAAAAGACCTGCTTTGTAAAAGAATATTGTCTATGGATGTCATTGTTGTCAACACCTATGATATAAGGGAGATTGTTCCAAAAAAATTCCTTGGTTGAAAATACTTGGAGAAGTTTTTTGCACTAGTTGTACTATTTGGAAGATGTGGGTTCACAATGGTTTAGGGTTGAAGACTTCAACATGGAAGAGGAGTTGGATCAGACCTTTTAGTATACACATTTACTATGAAAGAATAAATTTATTGATGAAGGTTTTAGTACAAGTAGAAGATATGTGGAGTACCGCACATGAAGATACATTTCAAAAAAATTCCAAGGAATTCATAGTGTATACTCTAAGGCAGAGCCATTGAATTTTGGTCCTCGCCTCTTTGAAGAGAAACATTTTTTCTTGCAGTTCAAAAGATAATTTGGTCAAGGAGTGAAGGTGTTATATCCAATTTTTCAGGTCTTTACACCCTCTATAGTAAAATTTGTAAGTGGCAGTGTTCTAGTCTATGCTCTAGAATAATAGAGTGATGATGAAGGCTTGTTGGAATTATTTGCATTATTTAGGAAAATAATATTTGTTCATGCAATCTTATGGACATATTCAAGGATATTCAATGCATGCTACTCCAAAAAATATTATTTTCCTCTATACATATAGTTTTAGATAGTTTTCAAATGGCAGTGTGCTACAAATAGTTTTAGATGCCTATCTAATCTTCAAAACATATATTTGAGTACTTGTGTTAGTTGGTGTATATACAATTTAAACTATATAAAGAATATGTGGACATTCTATATGTCTCAATTTGTTTAAAGTTTGATGTTTGATTGCAAATTGTCAAGCCAATCCTAAGAAATCTCATGAAAAATTTGTGAAAATAATATTCAGATATTTGAAAGGTACTTCATATTATGGTCTGTGGTATAAGAAGGATAATAATTTCTCTTTAAGTTCCTATACTAATGTGGATTGGGTAGGATGTGTGGATGACCAAAGAAGTACTAGTGGATGTGAATTCTTTTTGGGAGATAAATTGTTCTCTTAGTTTAGTAGAAAGTAGGACTCAGTGTCTTTATCTACAACAGAAGTTGAATACATTGTTGCAACATCCTGTTTCACCTAGGTGCTTTGGATGAAGCAAACTTTGAAGGATTTGAAGGTGATTTATAATGAGATTATTACTATATTATGTGACAATACAAGTGAAATTAATATTTCCAAGAATTTGGTAATGCATTCAAGGACTAAACACATCTCTATCCAGTATCACTTTCTGAGAGAGAGGGTTACAAAGCATGAAGTCAAAATGGAGTATGTGCCTGCCAAGGATCATATTATAGACATTCCCACTAAGGCACAAGAACTTTAAAGGATAATTTTGAGTATTTGTAGCAGAAGTTAGCGGTTATTTCCCCTCCTTGTTCTAACTAGATTTATAAGATGGTGCATATTTCCAAGGGGAGAAATTCATGTCCTATACTTTCTCCATGATTGATGTGCGCTACCTCTCAAGGGGAGTTGGTGGTAAGGGGAGTGTGATGCAGATGTGTAGATATTGTAAGAGGAAGTGTTGTTGGTCAAAAGGGGAGTATGTGTTGTTGTTTCAATTGAAGATCTTTTACCTTTGTGTCTTGAAGTGTGAAAATGTGTTGTTGCCTTCTACATGAAAGTATGTGCTACCCTTTGTCCTTGATGTCAAAGGGGGATTAGTGAGCAGGTGTGTGTTACCATCAATGTCAAAGGGGGAGATTGTTGGTAGTGGTTGTTATTGATGTCAAGACTTGAGGATATTTGTGTGAGATTTTTGGGAGTTGTCATTGATGTAAACACTAATTTTTGGTTGTCCTTGTTGTCGACACTTGGTAAGATTATTGCATATGTTTATGAGTTTGTTGGCAGTGGTTGACGACAACACTTGGTTAATTGTGTATGGTTGTTATTATTGTTAGTACCTATGATATAAGGGATATTTTTGGCATTTGTATTTGGTTGAAAACACTTGGAGAATTTTGTTGTAGTGGTTGTACTACTTGACAGATGTGTGTTGATAATGGTTGGATTTAATTTGCTAAAGTTATGATTGGATGTAAAACTTTAGTATTGGGCTAACATTGATGTATGGTGATGTTGCTAAAGTTTGTGGTTGGATTTCATGCCTTATCTAATGTTTTTTGAAGCTCATGGTTAGATGTCATGTCTTATATAAGAAGTATTATTAACAGTGGATAGATTTTTTTGAAGGTCTATAGTATGTCTTATGCTCTCTCTTGATGTTCCTAATGAAGGATGTGTTTCTAAAAGAAATTTATGGCCTCCACAAGTTACTTAAGGTTTTTTGGTGCAGGAAGTTTCTTTGAAGTTTGTTTGGGATAATGCTCTACATTCCTTTTCTATTAAAGATATGGTCTTGTGGTTTGGGATTAAAATTATGTATTTTATGGATGTTTTACTCTTGTATTTTTAGGTCAATAGTGTTGTCGAAGATATTTCTATGAATTGGTTGGTAGTGTTGTTGGTTGTCTAGACTGGTCCAAAAAATGCTTTGCATTTATCCATATTGATATCTATACTCATGTGGATTGGTGAATGCATTCTTAATGTTTGTGTAGCATCTTAGTTCCAATTTTATGTGCTGAAGTGGTCTGCAGGTTGATTTGTTAATGTTATACCTCATGATTGAGCATTTTGTGTTTCTGGAATGAAGTATTATGTTTCAATTTGGTTTGTGGTGGTTACTAATAGAATGATAATATGAAAAATTTTCAATAAGTGATGTTGCATGTTCATGGAACATGCCCATGTGATCTACACATTGTTGATTGGTCTCTTTACTACCACATTATGTCTTGAGTTGGAATTTTGGGTTATTTGCAGATATTTGGTAAATAGGACTTGTTCATTTTCTTGTATCACACGCTTGGGGGTATACACAAACATTTGAAGATATGTTATAATAGATTTGGGTTCTGACCTATCTTAGTTAGAATCGCCTTGAGAAATTTTGGTTATTGTGCTTCATGTTTTATCTAAATGTTTCCTTGATGCCAACTTAGGTTGATGTGCACCAACATGTGACCTAATTTGGATGACATTGGAAGATGTAATAAGATTTTTTTGGTCATCTCCATGCTTGGGATAGGACTGCAGTATGTTGTTCTAATCAACTTGGTGAATTCATTGTTTGTATTATTTCCTAGCCAGTCTAATTGATGTTTTAAGGTCTTGCAATGGATATATATGCAAGAAAATTTTGAATGCAAGAAGTATGGAATTATGAACAAGTGTGAAGAAGTGTGAATTTGGAATAAGTTGAATATCCAAAAAAGTTATTGCTACAATGTGAGGAGGAATGATCAAATGTGCTTGAATGCCTCAGTCAATAGAGTGAATTATTGACAGATATTATAATTATTTATAAAATCTTTGTATCCTAATTTGAGATAGTGAATATCATTAGGTCCTTGTATTTCCCTTGAAGGTATGTTAGCTTCAAATAAACAAGCTCTTTGTATATTTCATTAAGGTAGTGCACCTTGGTTTGAAAGTCCTTTTCGGCAGTGAGCATTTATATTGTGAGTTAACTCTCACCGTGGTTTTTACCTCATTGGGTTTTCCACGTAAATTTGGTGTCATCTTGTGGATGTGTTTTATTGTCTCTTTTATTATTTTTGTTGATATGATTAGAGTTAGAATTGTTATATCTTTGATTGCTAAAGTTTTTGAAGCTTTATACTTCTATATCCTTCTCTACTACTATTTTGTTTAAGGGTTTTGATTTGGTTAAGTGCTAATAAGTTCAAGTTCTAGAAGGTCTAAATTTTTTGAGTAGACTGATTCACCCCCTCTCAATATTTGAGTGTGTTCAACAAAGTAAATTTACTCAATAAACTTAACTAACTCTATTTGTAGAGGGAACTATCTAGGTAATAAATCTCATGCATGCCTTAAATAACTATAATTATAGAGAAATATCTACTTTTAATCTATACATTGTTTCAAGTAGGCACCCTACACTCACCATTCAATAAAGTATAAGTGAATTCCAAGTTAAAAAGTTAAAAAATAAAAATCAATATTACCTTTTTCAACTTGAGAGAGTTTTCCTTTTCCATAAGGGATAGAATTAGTTTTATCACCAATAAATTTTTATTCGCCATTAGTAAAAAAAAAAAATATTATGATGAATGAAAAGTTTCCCCTTCTTGACTATATTTTCCATAGATGAATGACAATTCATTATAACATACAAATTAATTGAAAAAGTGATGAACTTATCCACTACCTTAAAAATACTAAAACTAACCTAAAAACACAAAAAATAAAAAATAAAAAATGCATACATGTTCCTTACCCACCCATAATTTTTGTAACCCAACTCATTCAAAATTTAATAATTTAGAGGAGATATTGGAAGGACATGGGTTTAAAGGGAAATGTGTTATTGAGAAATGTGTACCTATCATCATCCCCCAACCTATGCATCTATCATATTTACGACCATCATCTTTTTCTCTATACATCAACTACTTCCATTCCTAAAATCATCTTATTCATCCAAATCTCCAAAAGTTTCCCAAATTTCCAACACTTGTGAGTGCAAATGAACCTCTAAAAACCATAAAAAAAATCATTTATATGTGCTCCTAACCCATTTTTACAGCACTAATTTTGTGCAATTACTCAATATGAAGTGATCTAGGTATATCTCTAATCCCCACATATATGATACATCCTTTCCTCATTTAAAATGCACATGAGTTTTTATTTTCATGTTTTTTTATGACAAGATGACACAAGTTTCACAACTAGGCGATATTTTTAACTCCAAAAAAATGATGAGTAATCATGTCTATGCTCACATGTTAATTTTATTTTGTAGATTTTTTATGGTACTTGTAATCTTTTAACTTATTTTTATAGGTTCTAATGTGGGATTTGAAGTCAAAATTAAGTTCAAGTAATCATATTGAGGTCTTTATCCTAAGTTTCAAAATATTTTAGAATACATTTCTCAAAGGGATAGCAAGTAAGTTCCCAAATTTGAATGGGATTATCTATGGCAGGTCTAATAATGGCCAAAATTCAAACACATGGATCTACATAGAATGAACTAAAAATATAATATTGAGTTGAGATCTTTAAGTTATGATGTTATGTTAGCCTCTTATACATCCACACATATTATTTATATATTTCTCTTTACATCTACATGATGATCATCTTTCTATATGACATACAATATTTTTTCTCCCTTAATGATGATTTTGTTGTTTCTTGTAGTGGTGAATGCTTGATTGCTTTAGTGAAATAATTAAAGTATTGAATTTTCCTATAGTAAAAAACTTATTCCAAGTGTTAATATGTGTGATTCTTATAAATTTTATATTTTATATTTAATCCTAGCCCCCATTTAGCTTATTCTTCTAGAAGTTCTATCTCTTTCTCCCCCAAATTCATTAGTTTATATATATCTTACTTTTACACAAATATAGGGCTCATATTTTTATAACCAAAATTCAAAGAAGGGGATTCACTACCCTCAAGATGATGGGGTCCCAAGGATAAAATAGCTCTCAATTACCCCAAAGATCAAAGATAAAGTGTCAAGATAAATAATAAAGAATATCTATAAAATCTAAATGCTAAATTACAAAGGATAAGAATAATGAAATCACTTAATTACCAAAGTGAATGAATGACTTGAAATATCTTGCATATAGAAATGAAAAGCATAGAAATTGGAGATTGTACCTTCAAAGGGATTAGCTTTCATCCAGGGAAAACAACGCACCATGGTGATGTCTACACCTCATTTTGTTGTCTCTGATGAAACGGAGAATAAGATCCTAGAATCTGAAATGCACAAATTTATAAACCTATTCATTTGCAAACAAACATAATGAGAAAAATGGGGGTTGTTTTGGATCTTGCGTTAGACAAACCCTTGTTTTGGTGTTTCCACCTCCATGAACAACTAGATAGGATTGAAATAGATTAAAATGTATAAAGAAAATGATGTGTGATAGAAACAAACCCCACAAAGGAGGAAAAATCATATAACAAATATAATAGATGAGATCAAATATAAAAGATAAGATAAAAGGAGAGATTTACCAACAACATGCGGCTCCCCTCTTGGATTGATAGATGTGATGGATGCACATGCAAGAGAAGTCTTGAATATTTCTTGAGAGATTATTTCGGTGTGGATCTTCTATGAGAGTGAGAGAGAAAGAATATCAAGAGAGCAAGAATTTGTGTAAACGAGGGTAAAAATGGAGTTTTTTGAAGCTACATGGGTGGGATGAACCATTACACATGCATCCTTTCCAATACAACATGTGTTATAAGTAAGGAACACATAATATTTGAGTTTGAATATCATAAAGTTTAGGGACACTAGCATGTTGAGGAGATGTCTACGCATCGTACAAGTTTTCCATCACAACTTTGCACATGTTTAAGCATTCCAACTGCTAGTGCTTCATCATTGTCACCTATAAAGTCAGAATCATGAAATTCTAACTTATAGGTTTCTTCCATAAATGTAGTGGGCCTAAATGTGTAAGTGTGAAATTACCATAGGATGTATTCTTTTGACACTACTTTTTCCCCACATTAGTGATCTGATTTTTGGGAAAATTTAGCTACACTAAAGTAGCTTAAGGAGACAAATATTAATTTTTGAAAATTTCAGAATTTTGTAAAAAGGATAGTGTAGAGGCTACAGAGGTCGAGGAGATGGATACTAACAATTCCCCCAAAATTTGATCTCAATGAGAGACTACAACATTTTACATTAAATTTGACTCAAAAAACTCAAAAATAGGCAAGTTAAAAAATGGAAAAAACTACCATGATGAAAAGAATGCTTAAGAAAAATTTCAGTGGGTCAAAAGAAAATTTTGATGAAGAAGTTAGTATATGCCCCCTCTATTAGATTACCACTCTATTAGATTAATAGGAAAAATAAGAGGGGGGGGGGGGGAAATCAATTCCATACTTTAAAATATCAAAAACACTCATCAACATTTAGATATGCATTAGCCCTTAAACCCTAAACAATAATGAAAACACATCCAAAAAAACAAAAACACCAGATTTACATGGTAAACATAAGAAGGGAAAATCCACAATGAGGATTAGCTCACTAATATATGAATTGTAACACTAAATACAAAAAGGCTCACTACCAAGGGCTCACTATCCAGAAAGATAAAGAAAGGATCACTACTGCCAAAGGACTCGCCATCCAAAATAAATAAGAATAGAAGAAGGGGTGACTCATTGCCAATTTAAATTGCTAACAATACATCTCTCATGTGCCAAAGGTACAGTTCCACTAAAGCACAAAAAACTCATCAAACAAACTGAAATTTATTTTCCTCACTGCATTTGGAAGTCAAATGCATTAACTATCACACTCAGATCATCACACTTGATCATATTCACATCTCTCAGATCACACATTATGCTCATAATCCACACAAAAATTCTCCTTGTATTTATACCCTATGCAACCTAAAACAATCTCAATTAGGTTGGCCTAAAGGAAACATATACACCTCAATCGTGCAACATCCAATCTAGGTTAGCACAAAAAACTTCCACTGAGGAAAGAAGTGAAGGAAGAAAATTCCACTACTTATCTAGGACCCAAATCTATATCGAAAAAAATTTCATCACTTCCTCAAATAAAAATTATCCTCCATAATTAATGCTTTCCCACCAGATTGGCCAAACCTGTACTAACACTAACAAGAAACTTCAAACACACCTTTCTAGATCTATAAACATCTTCCAAAACAAAACAAAAAATCATTCCAAAACATCTCAAAATATTCAACATCAACAAAATATTCACCACAACTACTGCAATCACCTGAAACTCAAGAACACCTTCATTTTGTGCATCCAGACATACTAGAATAGACATCCGACACACTAGACAACTTTGAACAAAACCTCACCACCTAAAACTTCAAGGGAACGTAGATTAAAACCATATAAAAATGTTCCCAAATCCACAAAACTAGAACCTTCATTATGGAGAAATGCAAAGCAATCTCATTTCTCCCAGACACCCTGTTTCACCAGACATAGATATTGTCAAACACATCTTGCATTGTAGTACGGTCCAGAACCTAAAACTATGGTTATGACACCTCTAAAAACCTATGACCATCATGTCCAAACCACATGAGCATATCTTCAATCATGAAGAAATGTGGAGCACAACATTGAACACCACTCTATCACACTAAACTCTCTTTTATTCAAATTTTATCAAAAGAAGTTGGAAACCAAGTGAACCAACTTCATTAACAACATTACTAACATCTCTACAAAATATCTACAACATATGCAACATGCAACACTTTCCAACTAAACCAATCTCCCTAAACACAAGTTAGGACAACAACTACAACTATACTGAAGTAGGATGTCAATGACAACACTAACATGTGTTGACATCAATACCAACAATTCTAGACACACCATCAATACTAGTAGCATTCCAACACTCTCTTTGTATAGGTGGTTGACATCAATAACAACACCCAAGAAACTTCACAAAAATTTCAAGATTTCAACATCTCCAAACTTCCAACACCCTCATGTTTTTGCTCCCAACTAGGTTGTTGAAAACAAGGTGGGAAAGAGAAACTTTTCCATGAAAAATGGGAAAATTTGGCCTATATATGCTTGATGTGGGCCCATGGAAGGTCATTTTCACTATTCACTACAAGGATCTTGCTAACTTTTCTATAGAGGTTTTAGAAAAATACCTTGTAGATAAGACATACTACTTCCAAGGATTGAGCAACTATGGGCCACCATGGAGATGGATGAGCCATTAGATGAGGTACGAGGAAATTTTCCCATATCTTCATTTTGGTGTGTTTTTTAACCATAGAAAATCATAAGCAGTCCAGGAATCCAATCGACATGACAGTGTCCAATGGATGTGTTAGTGTCTTACTAGCATGATGGAATCCGTTGACCACATTGCAATCCAAACTATGTGCTATAATTTTCCATTTAGGCCTTGGATGCTAGAATGCCATATAGACATTTGTGTAATGCATTGTTATCTCAAAGACATAGAATAAAATTTTAGAATATGTAGAATAGAAGACATAGAGTAGAAATGGATTTCTTTGACATAGTATTTTTATGCTTTTGTAGGAGTTTCTCAAGATCCACGAGCATGATGGTGGAGCTATGTTATCACCTGCTACGAAGTCACAGTGACCAAATCATAGTCGATGATTATGCTTTTCTACAGTGGTTCAAGTTGTGGTTGGTATACACCATGCCTAAGATCTTATTCCACACATCGATTTTAATGGCATTGATGGAGAGGTGGGATGCAAACACCTCATCATTTCATCTCTTAACAAGGGAAATGACTATGATCCTTGAGAATGTCTACCACATTCCCTAAATTCCCATTCAAGGAGAGAGGGTTGCATATGAGGAGGGGTGTACAATGTTGAACATGTGACACAATAACATAGCTTTCGGGTGTACTATCCTCAAAGACACCATTGACCACATCTACATGAGGTGGTTAGAGTAGGGTCACATTTCAATACCCTTGGTATGTTGTGTGAAGATTGTGATGGTGGCATTATTCATTTCCATTGATGGGTGAGCTCTCACCTACATAAGGGCCTTGTCCATTGCATCCAATTGATAGAGGAGAGGAGGACTATCTATGCCTAAGGTTGGAGTACGGGTACTATGTACACTATGAGTATCATAGTGTCACCATCTGCATGCTCCTATAGGTGTTGAAATTCAAGCACATCCCCTGCATGTGGCCAATTGGGTATCCCTAGGGCTTGGGTAGGGTGACCCTCATGCACACACGTACACATCAGTGCATGACTAGTGCTTCAAAGACTTAATTTTTTTGTGGCATAGTTTTGATAATTTGGTTAGTAGAGATGTGATATGGAGGCCATATAGGTGTATAGGGATATACACTTGGCTAGATGTTCAAATCACATTATTGTACCATAGTATTGGCACCAGATTATATCATATTCCAATTAGTTATAGGACATACCACTAGCTACACCCATGTACATATGGTTGTATCATAGCGTGTCCAAAGTATGGGATCATCCCCATCCCACCATCATCAACATCACATTGAATGGTGACAATAGAGAGGACAAGGATCTCCCAAAGGCCCTAACAACCAATGATATTGGTGTGTCAGTTGGCTTGACCAACTGGTGGTTGAAAATAGGTTCTATCTTGATTTTCCCAAAAGATTCACACACAAGAAATTTTGTTTCTTAGGGGCTTGAGGATGAGGTAGAAAGGAGTGGAGGAGAGGAGGTTGAGGTGGCAGAGGCACAATAATATGAGACACGGAGGTGGTCATGGAGAGTAGCCTCATTAGTGTGTTCTTTTGTAGTCTTGATTGCACCACCTAGCATCTAATTGATCATACCACCTTCTTTTTGGAAAGATATGTGCTATGAATATCATTTTTTGTTGTCATTGATGGAAACCCCAATCGGTGACTAGATCTGTGCATCATCAATTTATCCTACCGACAGTCAGATTGCAAATAGTTAAGGAAGAATAGAGCATCTGACAATTTTGGGTTCATCGATTCACATATAGATTTTAATTTAATAATTTGTGTTGCATATCTAAGTGAAGGTTTATCGATGTATTCCTAGTGTTGTCCATAAATATCAATGCATTGTATTGATTCATGTGGAAGTTAGAAGATCCGGTTAGCCAATTCTTAGTTTTATCAGTACTGAGCTAATTTCATGAATGTATCCAATCACGGATGTATGGGAAGTAATTAGTTAAGTATTTTTGTTTTCGCGTATCTTTGTTTGGGTCCTAGCTATGTTTTGGTTGACCATTGTGGATGTGCATTATACTTTACTCATGATTTGAGTTGATAGATGTAAATATTATTTTGTTCTATTGAAGCTGACATATTGTAATTGAATTCTAGGTTGCGGATATATATAAGAGATTGACCATATCATTTTGATGTATGTATGAAGTATGTGTTGATGAAAATTGTGAATAAGAGCATAGCGAAAGAGAGATAATGCATAGTTTCACTTGTGCATGAAGGATCTATATTGCGAGTGTGAGTAGAACAAAGCAGATGTGCAGAATCAGTGTGTAGGAAAGAAGATTGAATATTGTGCCTAACCATAACTGTAATCAAGCATATGTAGATGCTATTTTTCTCAGTTCAAACTCTCAGATCATTTTAATCTGATTCTCTTTGTAAGGCAGTGATCCTACCCTTTGAGCAGTGAGCTCTAGGAAGTGTTCCTGAATGCAAGTGCATTCCCCATATTATAAACTTTATTTGAGTATACTCAAATCATATTTTGGATTGGCCATCCTCTGTGGTATTTCCCCTAATAGGGTTCCCACGTAAAAATTCTTGTGTTATGGTGTTGTTATTGTTTTCTTCTTGTTCATGCATTTTGGTTGAATGTTACAAGTTCTTTGAAGATAAAGGTTAATAATGTTTATTTTTGCACAAACTGATTCACCCCCCCTCTCAGTGTAGCTTGTTTCCAAAAAATGGTATTAAACCTATTTCCTTAGAAGAAAAAGTCTATTAGCTTGGGGAGATCTTGGAAAGTGTTTCAATGGATTCAAGCAGTCTTCAACAACAAATATTGGTGGCCCTAGATGATCTTGATCAATCAAAGTTTGAAGTTCAGAAATTGCAAGAAAACCTCATGGATGCTGAGAAATTCATTTTATATTTGAAAGACAAAATCAACAAGTCTAGAGAAAAGAGAAATGAAATCTGTGATCAAATTACACAGAATGATAGTAAGATAATTGAAGAAGAAAAAATCAATCAAGCCCTGAAGGAAAATATAGAAGAATGTGAAAAGATTACCAAATATAATACAATCCTGGAGCATGAAATGGAATCTATCATGATGAAGATGACCAAGGAGATTGAATATAGGAAGAAGAATGAAGAAAACCTAGCACAGTCTCTGAAAGAAAAATCTAAAGTATGCAGTCGTTTGGACAATGAATTGGAACAATCTAAAAAAAATGAGGAAGTACTTGAAAAGAAGATTGATGATCTCAGAGATGAACTTGCTACTACAAATGAGTACAAGGAAAAATTCAACTTTAGCTCAGCTAAGCTTGATGAAATAATTGGTAGTTAGAGGACAAATGGTGACAAGTGAGTTCTACGATATGAAGAAGGAGAAAGTTCCAGATCTGGGCAAAGAAGATTCAGACAAGGAAATCAAATGAAAAAATCTTGAAGGTATCTAGTAAGACAACCTAGTGCTTAGAAATTTAATGGATACTATTTGAATTGTAACACATTCCTTCTTAGTGTAGAAGTAGGATGAATCAAAAAATTCCATCATCTCAGGACATTTCTTTAAATGGAATAAGTTTGGTCACAAGTCAAATGAATTCAAAAATGTGATGAGCAATCTTCATATAAATTTTGGATGTTATACATGCAATAGATTTGGGCATACTGCTAACCAGTGTAGATCAAAAGGAAATCAGTGTAACAACTAGTCTAGACAAAAAAATGTTGTGTGCTATAACTGCAACAAATTTGGTCACATTGCTACATTCTGTTGGAACAAAAGAGGTCTGGTAAATCAAAGAAGAAACATGTAGAAGGATGTTAAAGGAAAAGGAGAAGTCACTATAGATGTGGTCAGGCAGAAAATGCAGCAGAAATGGTTGAAGAAGAGTCCCTCTAATGAAGAAAATGCACCAGCACTAGAACCTACTTCTGGTAGTTCATCCGGGAATTAGTCTCAGGCCTTTGGCCTAGGGGGAGCTATCAAAAAAATCTCTTAACCCCCTGCTGGTAACTGACGTCAAAATGTGGATAAGTTCAGTAAGTGCATAGATGTGCTATAGATGTTAAACCTATTGGAGAAATTTTTATGCAATGTAGAAGATCCACAGAAGATTTATTTGTTAGAGTGCATGAAAATGGTGTAATTGGATGAGTTAGGGTAAATGCATTTATTGCAACTAAAAGGGTTAAGTACTTGAGTGATAAAAATTCATTTCAATCTTTCATTTGTCACTTTGCATTTTGTAGAAAAGAATTTTGGAGAGCTCTAAGGTGAACTAAGGCAAATTAAGGAAAAATTTAGGTGTGAAGAAGCTTTTAGTAATCAAACTGCGATCCAATGGAAAGGTATGTTTTGGTGAAACTCTGTGAACCTATGAATTGATAATGGCTACTCCATTAGTAGTTTAAGTTAAGGACAGACCCTGTCAAAAGTTCAAATGGAATACTTACAAGTCTATTGAGACAGATCCATTAGGAGCATTTTCATTTGTTCCATATGGTGTGTTACACACAGAGGATATTAGGGTTTATATTCACGTGAATATTAAAGAACTAGGAAGTTCACAATTACTAAATTTGTATAATAATCACATCATAGGTGAATATTTTTGTCTGAAGCTGGAGCACAAAGCCCTAGAAGCAAATAAATTTACACAAATTGTCAAATTTACCATCTTTGAAGAGACGGAATGGGTTCGTTATATTCTGATTTGAGTCCATGATGAATTCATGTGGTTAAGAATACCATTCAAAATCACAAAGGAAGCTATCAGTGTTGTAAGAGTTCTAAATTCTTCTGGTGGATTACCGATTCTGAAATCAGTGAAGAATCAAACGGTCACTCATGCTACAGGTTGTAAGTATGATAGGAGAGAAATGAAAATTGATGACATTGTTTATTTAGATGTAAAATTTTCATCTATGGTTCTTGGGTACAAGATTTATCATTCCATCTAGGACAACTTTTTGTCTAGTACTACAATTTATGCGGCCTATCAGATGGTGAAAGAAAATGCAGATTATGATCTCTATGAATTGCTAAGGAATCAATTAATGGAAAATATTGTGAAGATTAAGAAGGATAAGAAAAAATATTTCAAGTATGGTAACTTGATTTTATGATTATTCTTTTATTTCATGGGTGATGTTCCAGGATTCAAAAAGATTTTTTGGGCGAAAGACAAACTAGTAGTTGCTTAGATTAGAGATCTCTTTCATAAATATGTAGATACTAAGACAAAGAATGCCACTATCTAGGGATACTTAAAAAAAAATCAGACTATGATGCAAGCCAGAGAGAGTATTCCCACTTCCATAGTAGAGAAATACAAGGATACAATTTTCTTCATGGTAGATATTGATCAATGTATGATAGAAGTTGTTGATCCTAGGACAATCTAGATCATGTCGATGGGATATGAAGTGGAGGAGCGCATTCTAGAAATGTATGCAAAAAAATTGTTGAGCAAGCCTCTAGATCAATCTAAAGAGAGATTCGGTACCTATGCTAAAAATAACATGCAAGTACACAATAAGCTCAGGAAACCTGTGTTAACCAAAAGAGTTAGAAAAGAGGTGGAAGTTTTAGCAAAAAGTATGGGGATACCGGAAGAAAAATTAAAGGAAGCTAGAAAGAAAAGAGAAGAAGTTGAAGCAACAAAAAATAAATCAGCTAGTGCGGCAGCAACAACTGCCCAAGCTAGATAAAATAGAAGCTTTGTATCCCATTCAACCCCTGTAGCAAAATCAACCCCTGTGAAAACTGAATCTAAGGGATCTGGTAAAGAAGGAAAGAGGAAGAAAGATAAGAGAAAAATAGTCTATGTAGTAGTTTCTAATGATGAAGAAAATGAGTTCGATGAAGGTGTTAAATAAATCAAGCATCAAGGCACCAAGGCAGTAACTATGATAAAAGGAAAACCCTCTGGTGGATATGATCAAGCAAAGAAGAAAATAAAAACTAACAATCCAGGTATTTCAGTAGAGGAAGTTGAAAAGGCTTAAGTTAAGGATGTAAATCTCAAGCCACTTCATAAATGGTATGATTCTTTTGGTGAATCTGATCAAATAATTCTTGAAGAGGCAACCATAAAACATTTGAATACTTTCAATAAATTTTTGATTGAAATAATGCCAAATTTTCCCAAAAGTTTATATGATATTTTAGAGATGAGGAGAGTTAATGCCAGATCACAAGAAGAGAAGATGAGAGAAATAATTCTTGTTGAATTATTTCTAGTAGCTTCTATGGAAGAAATAAATTCAATTCTAAACAAAGCCAAGAAGGAGTTTAAAATAAAAACTAGAGTGAACAAACCGATGATTGGTCAAACCAAGGAGGTTGCAGAAGAAACATAATAGATTATGAGAAAAGTTTTATTGAATAGCAGAATTGATGTGGTACTTGAAGAAACTCATGATGTTCCAAATATTCTAGGAAAAGAAGAAGATGAAGATAATCAAGACACAATTGGTGAGAATATGGAAATTTTTCTTGAAGAGGTCAATACAAAGATGCCTATGGAAATTGAAGTTTCAAAAAATGTATCAGTTGAGAAAGTAGAGATCCCTGAAGATAAGTCAAAACGTGAAACTAAGGAAGTAATGGTTGAAGAGAAGAAGGTTGATGTAAAAACAATTCCTATAGAAGCAAGAGACACTGCAGAGGCAGTGAAGAAATTCTTATTAGATCAGAATGAAGAGTTTGCTCCTAAACTAATTGAACGTTTGATTGACCTATCTACTCTTAGTCCTATTCAAAATATGAAAGTAGCATCATTCACCCAAGAAAAAGCTAGAGAATAACTATTGAAGTCCCATATTAAGGATAGTGAACTTCTAAATATTGCATCTGGAGTCTTGGAAAATATAATTCCCACTCATGTGAAAGATCCAATTGGTTCCTCCTCCAGTGAACTAAAGAGGCTCATCAACTCAGTAAGTACTCACTTTGAGTAACTTGAGAAATTTGCTTTGATTAAAGTTCAAAAGGAATTTGATGCTAAAATATTAAATGGGTTGAAGGAAATGATTGCTAAGGATAAAAAAATTCTAGCCACCTGTGTGGAAAATATCCAGAATGATTTATCAAAAGGTGTGAAGATTTACAAATCTCATTTGGCTTTATCAAAATTCACTGATGACAATGAAAAGAAGGTTAAGGATTTGGAAAAACAATTAGCCACTATTTCTGATGCTTTTGAACTACTAATTGGTAGTATGGGAAAGTTAGAAGGAGAAGTGATATCTATGTTTGATAGAATAAAGATCCTGAAACAAGAAAATGAGAAAATTGTTACAAGAGCATGTGAATTTAGAGGTTTGATTGGTGCAAAGATAGAAATTATGTCAAGTGCATTGAAAGAAGTAGAAGATGCTAAATCAGTGAATGATCTGGCAAACCTAGAGTATGTAGAGACACAATACTATTTGGTTTGTGGACATATAACAATCCCAAAGAGTCTCAAAATATTTTTCTACATGAATTTGGCTCTACTGAAGAAATATTTTTTAGACGTTTTCAAGTTTATGTAAGTTTATGAAACCTATCTTGTACATAACAGTTTTGTTAGATTTTTGGAATGCGGATTCCTACCTTTTCCATTGATGTCAAAGGGGAGAGAGAGAAGAGTGAAAAATGTATATCATCTAAGGGGGGTAATTGTATTTTGAAGAAGAGTTGGTTTTTGAAATCTTGGTAGTGTAACTGATGTTGGTACTGATTTGACACTTAAGTCATTTTTCACTAAGTGTTTCCATCAATGCCAAAGGGGGAGATTGTTGGAAAGAGACACTATGAATATCATTTTGTGTTATCATTGATGGAAACCCTAGTCGGTGACTAGATCCATACATCATTAATTTATCCTACTGACAATCAAATTGCAAATAGTTAAGGAAGAACAGAGCATCTAATAGTTTTGGGTTTATCGATTCACATACATATTTTCAGTTAATAATTTGTGTTTCATATCTAAGTGAAGGTTTATTGATTTATTCCTAGTGTTTTCTGTAAATCTTAGTGCCTTGTATTGATTCATGTGGAAGTTAGAAGATTTGATTAGCCAATTCTTAGTTTTATCAGTACTAGAGCCGAATTCATGAATGTATCTGAGCAAAGATGTATGGGAAGTAATTAGTTAAGTATTTCTGTGTTCATGCATATTTTTTTGGGTCCTAGCTATGTTTTGGCTGATCATTGTGGATGCACATTATACTTTACTCATGATTTGAGCCGACAAATGTAAATATTCTTTTTTTCTATTGAAGCCAACATATTGTAATTGAATTATAAGTTGCAGATATATATAAGAGATCATTTGTATCATTTTGATGTATGTATTAAGTATGTGTTGATGTGAATTGTGAATAAGAGCAGAGAAGAAGAGTGATAATGCATAGTTTCACTTATGCATGAAGGATCTATATTGCGACTGTGAGGAGAACATAGCAAAAGTGTAGAATCAGTCTGTAGGACAAAAGATTGAATATTGTGCCTAACCAAAACTGTAATCAAGCATATATAGATGCTATTTTTCTTAGTTCAAACTCTCATATGGTTTTAATCTGATTCTATTTGTAAGGCAATGAGCCTACCCTTAAAGCAATGAGCTCTAAGTAGTGCACCTGAATGCAAGTGTATTCCCCATATTGTAAACTTTATTTGAGTATACTTAGATCATATTGTGGATTGGCCATCCACCATGTTTTCTTCTTGTTCATGCATTTTGGTTGAATGTTATAAGTGCTTTGAAGATAAAGGTTAATAATGTTTATTTTTTCACAACACTGATTCACCCCCCCTCTTAGTGTAGCTTGTTTCCAACACTTTTGTAGCTTCCATAGGTCGAGCATCAATTCTACAAGTGTTTCTCCACTCCCAGATCCATATTGGTAGACTAGGGACCTAGATACATATTTGATTTGATAAATGTTCTATCATTTTATCTATTTTATTGCATTCTCATGTATATATGTATATGCTTTGATGATGTGATACTAATACTGTCCATGTATTCTATGGTTGAAGTGTTCACATATGAGTACCTCAAATTTTATGGCTGGTGCATATTGGAGGTAGTCCCAACCATCCAAATCTAGGGGTAGGTCATTGATGCCTACAAGCCACCAACAACAGGGTGTCACACCCAACTATTTGAGCATGTAGTGCATATGAGGATGGCTTATGAGGATACCTTGTGGGAGCTGGTCCAATACATCACAAAGTTGTTAGTGATGACTAGGTATCAAGATTAGAGGGGTTCAAAGCTCCTCTCTTCTCTCATTGAGAGAGATGAAGTCATGATGTGAGCTGAGAGTGTCAGGCAGACATGTGATGCTCTATAGAGCCAGGTCAATAACCTCAAGAGTTAGTTAGAGGTTACAAGGACAACACCTACTAATCTCTAACATACTTAGGTACAACAACTGAGGGATGATCTAGTAGTCGCATGACAATGGGAGGACATGTTGATAGAGTAGATCACATCCCTAAGAGAGAAAGTAGGATATTTACATGGAGACCTATGGGGACTTCATTCATGGAGAATGTCCATGTCTTGATCAGATCGATCTCACTCACATGCCTCTATCCAGCAACTGCCTCCACCACCACCAACACCAAAGGGTTCTAGGAGCCACACCCCTGGTGGCTAGTTGTATTTTATTATCATTATATAACATTTTTGATGTAAAAATTCATATACAAATATAAAAAACACCACATTTTGTTATAGTGGTGTGATACATGTAAATGAAAAATTGTCTATATATATACAAGAGATTTTGGATTGGCATCATGTGTTCTTATGTGTATGCTTTATTTTCATGTATGGTTATACTATGGATGTATTCTTAGATTAGATGCTATTATGATCAAATTAAATATAATGATGATCTAATTGATGTTGAATGATATAGATAGAACATGTGACATAAAATGCATGTATAAAAGAATTAATCAAACACAATCCACTTGTACATAGCATACAAATAAAACACACACAGACACACACACATATAATTCATAATTAAAGAAATTAACTACATACAAATGTTTACATCATAATACAAACTAAAAAGATAATATGTTAATGAAGGAATTTCATAGCATAACGAACTAAGATCCTTAAGAAAAATAACGAGCAACATGTGCATGGCACACAAACTTATGCATAGTATCTATGAAGATGCATTGTGTTAACCAGTTCTTATATAGGATTACCATCCATAGAATATTTAATCAATATGCACTAGAACCATACACAGAGGTGATTATGTAAGTACATAACCAATTAGGGATAAATTCCCCCTTTTGATTAGGTGACACATTTACATTTCTCTGGTTCTCATAGAGAATGAGATCACCTACCTTAAAGGTACGATAAATAACACTTTGATTATAATATTCATAAATAGAATTTTTGTATTCTTGAAGATGGTTGAGAGTCATTAATCAATGCTCATTGAGAAACTCAATCTGATTTAGATGTTCAACATAGTAAGTGTCATCATCAATTAACCCTTTTAAGGTAAACTTGTAAAGATAAAATTTACAACTCTAAAGGTATAATAGCCTCAGTGCCATACACACGGTTATATGGGGTTTTACTATTAGTTGTACAAAAACTCATGCAATAGGACCATAACGCATAAGTCAATTGAGTGTGCCAATATTTATCATGTTTATTCATTATTTTTTGAAGAATTAGTTCAAGAGTTTTATTAGATGCTTCTTCTTGGCCATTAGATTGAAGATAGTAAGGTGTAGAAAATTGATGTTGAATGTGAAAATTCTCTAAGAATTTATTTATGCCTTTCTACTTAAATTAACTACCATTTTTAGAAACAAGGGTAGAAGGCAACCCAAAGCGAGCAATAATATTATTCAGAAGAAAGCTACAAATTGCTTTAGAATTAGTGGATTGAAGTGGGATAGATTCGACCCATTTCATAAAGTAATCAGTGGATGTGATGAGACATGTGTGTCCCTTACAAAAAGGAGGTGATATTTATTTATAAGATCCAACCCTCATTTAGTGAAGGGCCAAGGAGAGATCTGATTATGAAGCTCTTTTGTGGGAGCTTAGATAAGGTTACTGTGTTGCTGACATTGAGGAAATTTCTTAACAAAGGAAAATAAGCCATTCTCCATTGTTTGCCAATAATATCCCATATGAATTAGTTTATGCACTAAGGATTTACCACCAAAATTTCCACCCCCAAAGCTCGAATAGGATTCTTGAAGGGCAAGAAGTATTTCAGCCTTAGTAATACATCAAAGAAGAACATCATTTTAAGATTTCCAATAAAGAATATTAGATAGAAAAACCTATCAATCTGAAAGCTTTGATCTCTAAACATAAGTATTTTAATCACATCATCAGAAAATTTTCCAGTATTTAGATAATTATAGATATGAGATTACCATTATTATAAGTCTATGTGAGCACACATGAGACTGTTCAGGTTGATATGAGATAGTGGGAGAGTAGAGAACTTGAACCACACAGTGGTACTCATCTACACCATAATTTTAGGGTACAAGAGAAGTTGTGCTTGCAATTACAACCATGTGATGATTGTCTCTCCTAGGGATAATGTCTATAGCAAAAGAAGATAATCAATCAAGCAAGGATAAAGCCAAGTCTCGATATTTAGATAGCTTGCTCTTCTTAGCTTGATATCCTCTCGTGATTTGAGTTACAATAAGCTCAAAATTACCATGAATATGGTTATGTTTAATATTTAATGCTATCATAGCATGTAAGCCAACAATGAGGGCTTTGTACTCAACAGTATTATTAGTGCACTGAAATTCTAATTGAAAAGATAGAGGAACTAGATTTACTTTGGTCAAGATTAAAACTATGCCTATCCAGAGCTATTTTGACATCTCGATCCATAAAAATATATTTCCCACATAGGTTCATGATCCAACAAAAATAGAATTTCATCTAGGAATAAGTCTAAGCTAGGAAAAGATTGAGGTGAGGGAGCTTCCACCAATTGATCAATGACAACTTGTCCTTTAGTTTCTTTCTAAGTAACAAACTTAATGTCAAACTCAGAGAGTAACATCACATATTTCACTAACCTAGAAATATTAGTCCTAGTAAATAATTTTTTAAGAAGATCACACTTTACAATCACTTGAGTCTCTACATGGAGTAGATAATGTTGTAACTTTTGCGTTGTGAAAACTAGAGTAAGATATTATTTTTCCATAGCAGAGTATCAAGTTTCATATTCAACCAAAATATGACTAATGTAGTAGAATGCTATTTCTTTACCATCATCATCATTTTGAGATATCAAAGTTGCTAAAGCATGAGGTGATGCAGAAATATAAAGAAAAAAGGGTCTATCCTACATAATCAACATCAAGCTAGGAGGATTAGCCAAATAATTCTTAATAGATTCAAAAGCCTTATGACATCCATCATACCACTAAAAATAGAAATATTTCTTTAACAAGTGTATGAATGGAAGCGTGCGATCAACCAATTGAGATACGAATCTATGAATTTCCCTAATCTTTCCTTACAAATTACATAGTTGAGAGATGTTCTTGGGTGGAGGCAAGTTAACAATTACATCAATCATATTTATACCAAATTCAATTCCATGATGGGAGACAATAAATCCTTAAATCTTGTTGGAATCCATGAAAATATGCACTTAAATGATTTAGTCTCATCTTATAGAGTCGAAGCCTTTCAAAGATAAGACAAAGATTCTCACTATGATCTTCACGAGCTATAGATTTAGCTAAGATGTCATCGACGTAATCTTCTAGGATCTTGTGAAAGAAATCATGAAAGATGAAATTCATTACCAATTAGTAAGTTTCTCTAGAATTATTTAATTCAAACAACATGAATGTATAACAGAAGGTACCCCAAGGGGTAGTGATGTTTTTCTTATGTTGATGTGGATCTGATTATATCCCAAGAATCCATCCATGAAGGATAACAAGGAATGGCTTATAGTCGAGTCCATAATCATATCAATATTAGGCAATGAGAATTCATCCTTAAGAGAAGCCTTATTAAGATCATGAAATTCAATACTAATGAAAATGTGGACATCAAGTTTAAAAACATTGACGATATTTGATATCCAAGGTGAATAGTCAATGGGGCAGATAAAACCAACTTTTCAAAGCTTTTCTATCTCAATCTTGACTAATAAAGAAACCTTGGGATTCATTTTTTGATCCTATTTTATGAATTTTGCATTAGGACATAGAATGATATTATGAACTACCATGAATTCATCAATACCAATCATGTCCTTATATGACCAAGCAAAGATGTCAAGATGAGAATGCAATAAATCAACATGTTGTTTAGATTCTTTTGAAGAGAGGCACTTTCTGATATTAATCACTTTCTTAGAAGGTTTAGGATCCATGAGAACATCAGAAGTATCCCCTTTGAGGAGAGTACTATGGTCTTCAGGATCAGGTATAGAAACATTATCACCTGTATTAGATAAAGAAGAATTCTCATTAGAACTCGCAACAGACTCTCCAAAAAAAAATTTTATATTCAAGAAATATGGTAATAATCATTTATGATGATAAAAAGGTAGGTTAGAATAGATACCTAAGAAGTCTTCTAGAGCTTCATCTGAAGATAAAATATCTAGAGAGACTTCTTTAGAGTCTACCTTACTTTCAATATATTTAGGATCAACCAATTTAAGAGGAAAAATTTAGTAAAAACCATGTTGACATTCAACCATGATTTTACCTTAGAGGTTGTGGGATTTTATCCAAGTCCAACTTTAGAGTCACATGGATCAACCTATAAGGGGATTTTAATACCTTGTTCATTACACTCACAACCTTTTTCTCTGTAACTAAATTTAGAAAATTTATTGAATATTCGTTTGTAACGTGATTGCAATTCTCGAAGGGGAGGGGTATTAGTATAAATAAGATATTCCATACTATAAGTATAACCTCTCTTTACAGATGCATAACCATCCTTCTTAATGGAAGCGAATGAAATTTTTGGGATGTCTAAATGGATAGGATCTACTTTGTACTCCCCAATATAGGAATTGTTGAAGTTCAAGAATCCCCAAGACGTGTAATAAATTTAGGAGAGGAAATAGGACTACACTGAGGAATCTTTGCTTCAAGAGGATATTCTCTACAAAAATATGTCTCAGGAATATCTTTTGTTATAGGTATTATCGGAGTAGATATCAAAACAATGGAAGATAACGAAGGGATATAATTGTTAAGAGTAGGTGCAACTGAAGTTTTCTTCCATTTCACATAAGTGTACAACATCTGGGTCAACTTTTATTATTATCACCTCATTGTTTTCAAAAAAAATTATGAAATGATGAAATGTGAAAGTAACTACTCCCAAAGCATGACTCATTGGTCTCCCCAAGAGAATTTTATAAGGTAATGGTATTGGAATAACAGACACTAGGGTGGGTACAATAATGAGTCCCAACCTTACAGGAAAGATTACCATGTCTAAGGATTTTTGACTAACATTATTGAATCCATTAATACATGAGGAAGAAGTAGCCAGGGAATTTTAACCAACTTTAAATTTAGGTAACAAACCAACGCTACATACATTGAGTCCCAAACAGGTATCAATGAGAGCACGTATAATGCTAATAATATTAATATAAGTTCTATTATCATCAAAGGGTCCTCTTTCTTTTGTAGTTTTAGAGGTGGGAGTTCATGTGGATGGAGTGTGATATTTGGTGAATCTATACAAATATAAGGGCGAGTGCAAAAATATAGGGGCAAAAAGTGGCAAACTTTTTTAAAAAAAATTGAAAAGCCATAATGCGGGCATGTTATAACATGCTTGAATTATGGCTTGGTGTGAGTGAGCCTAAGGCTCGGTCACACTGAGCCTACAATGTGTTCACATTATAACATGACCATGTTATGAGTTTTATAAGAAAAAAAATCAAATCAAATTCCTTTTTACATTGTCATATTTCTTCCATCTATGGCCTACAAACCCTTCTAAGGCACGCTCACATTATGGAGACCCCAAATTTGTCAGTTTCTTCACTAAATATTTTTTATTTCTTCACCAGAATACTGCAACATCAACGAGGAGGTCAAAGGAGTAATATTTTATTGGTTTTTTTATGATTTTGTTGTTAAATAAGTAGATTTAATATGTTTTTGATGTTAATTTCTTTAATTTTTAGGAGTTTATAATACTTGGTTCTCCTCCTCAAGAAAAACCACACCAAAAAAATCTTGATCAACAACCAAAACAACAAACTCCACCGAAAATTCTTCAACATCCTCCTAGAACTCAACATAATTTAATGCGGGGAATTGAAAACAACTAAAAACAAATTGAGGAGTTATTTGTGAGGTTGAATGATCCTACAAGCCCAACATTGGAAAGAACCACGCTTGCAAATTCACTTCAAGATATGTTAACATGTGTGTAGATTCAATTAGTAACCAATTAAGTGGTTCGGAAAATAAGAGGTAGAAGTACAAAGATTTTTATGCAGATAAACTGTCCTACAAACAAGTAAAAAATTAAAAAATTAAAAAATATGACTTGTGTTCACTATTGACTAACCCATGTACAAATAAACCTCTTAACCTTACAAGAAAGAGGTTTCCTATCCATTGGTACAACCACCAAGGGATACAAGAAATTTTTTGGAAGAGCTGGTGGATGGTTTTAGACCATCCTCCATGCAACAATAATGAGGTCTCCCAATATTTCTCGAGGAAAATCTACTGCGTCCTCCATAAAATCCCCAACTATTTTGATATGCAGGACTTCCAAGGGAGAGGTGGTGGGTCAACATAGAGTATACCAGGTGCATGTATAGATCCTCAGCGGCCAACGCGATGAGCACTCGGTAGACTGGCTTATGAGCGCATTGCTATCCCTTTTGTTGTGAAGGAGAGTGTTGAGGTGGATACTCTACAGTCTATTAGTTCTGTAACCCAGATATCATTGAGGGTGTGAGTCTTGCAATATAGTGTGAGCTACGGGAGACTTTGAGGGGTAGGGTTCTACCCCATATTTATTATACTTGAGGGTCCACCTATACATATGACCCCATAAATAGTCTAGAGGCTGGTGCATAGGCTACATGTGCAACTGACCAGTTGGTGATGATAGATGCCATGTTGAATGAGGCTCTCGACCTCAATACTCGGGTAAATTTTAACATGTTCATTGAATTTAATTTATTAAATTTCATTTTTGAAATGCAAGATTAACTAATTTAGTTTAATAATTATAATAAATTTTTAGGGTCATAGTGTTCATACTGTTTTCACCATCCGTCCACCTACTTATTACTCCATGGCACCTACTTTTGAGGTATGTAACTAGTAAACAATTATAAATATTACATGTGAATAGAATTGCTATATGAATGGTATTCTAATATCTGATTTTGGATGTTGAATAGTTTAATATTGGAGATTTCACAGCAACACCTCCCAATAGCAGTGGATTTCAAACTTTCACTCAGGTAATAGAATAAAGAGTTTAACTAATGAATTGTACTTAATAGATTTGTGTAGTTTATATTCATATCATTTATTACATTGCATTGCACATATTTCAAACTCAAAGAACTACTTCACATTGCATAACTATAACTAGATGTTGATAGATGACAAAATTTCAATTACAATATAGTCTTTTAGAAATTTAACATAAGAAGTGATGCAATTACTTCATGTGGCATAATTAATAACTAGGAGCAACTACTAATTGCATTTAATTGTCATGTAATTCCATGAGACCACATTTTATTGACATATTTTTCAAACAGCTCACTACCTTGTCTATGTTATGGATGCTTGGAAAAAATCTATCAAATCATAATAGTAAGCAATAGCATAGACAAGGAATTTTATCAAATAGTTCACTTCCTTGCTGCTATGGCTAAAAGCCTAAAATGGGTGCTTTCCAACAAACTATGGATTCTTCAAAAAAATTATCAAATAATAATAGTAAGCAATAGCATAGACAAGGCAACAAGTTATTTGAAAAAATGCCTCAAAGAAATGTGGTCTCATGGTGATGGAATTCCATTCGATCACCATGAGACCACATTTCTTTGAGGAATTTTTTCAAACAACTCATTTCCTTAAGAATATATAATCCTCTTTAATCAAATCAAATCATTTTAAGGTCTTGGATTTGGTACCCAAATCTAGTCCCATCCTCCATCTTCATCCTTAGATCCTATTCTTCCAATCCCCAAGTTCATTTCTAATCCATCATCCTAATTTACATCCTCATCCAAAATCAACACCAATATTTCTTCCAATCAATCCTCCACTGTGTCTAACCATCTAATATATCCTCCATCCAACCTAATATTTTCTAAACCAATATCATCCATTCCAACCAACCCCAACCATATCGATGATGATGAGAATAGCCTTTTTGACCAAACTGAATATAATCCCAATGATGAAAATGAGAGCATTATGGATCACCTTGAATCCATTTTTAGTAGACATAATGCTCCAAATTTCCACCAATCGCCCATCCAAATCTCCCCTCAAATCCCATCCATATCATCCCAATCCACCAACACTAATTTTATCCCCACCCACTACTTCCATAATTATAAGGATGACATGCTTAGATGTCTCCTTGGCATTGATACTAGGCTTCCATCCTCTCTACCTTCATCCAATCCCAACACATCTTCTCTTACTTATCCTTCCCCTTCCTTTGACAACAGAAACCAAGACTTTAGCCAAAATTCCCCTCCAAATCCTTTCCAAGGTTCTCATCCTCATCCTCAATTTACCAATCCATGGAAGCTTCCACCTCTTATTCCACTTGTTCATATCCCACATCCTTAAGATCCACATCACCCCACTATCACTAAGAAAATTCATCCCATGTCTCTCGTAATAACTTCCTCCAAGGACTATTTGCAAAGGTGGTTATTTCCCCATGCAAAAACAAAGTGGTGCAATCTTCTCATATCATGCATCCACCTTCATCACCAACACATCAAGATAAACCCTAATACAATAAATATTAAATGAATCCTCTATCAATCTATCTATCCAAGTCGAATTTTCTATAAATCCTTCCTCCCTCATCATACCATCCATATCAAATGAACTATTTCCATCTCGTAGTCCAAAGCATAATAACATAGATTCCACTCCATATAAACACCAAGGAAGCCCTTCTCCTCCATCATATAACCCCCTTCCATCTCATGATCCCATTTCCAATCAAGAACAAAATATCCCTTCCATCTCATCTAATGATGTCTTTCCATCTCAAGAGAAATATATCCCTTCATCCCACTCTCACAATCCCCTCTCCCCCACTTCATCTAATGACATCCTTTTGTGTCCAGATCAAAGTGCCTCTTCCACTCCATTTTATGATGGCTCTAGAAATGTGGTCTCAAAGTACACCTTCCACCCCATATACTGATCCTCTTCCCTTTATGATCAAAACACCCCTCCCTCTTCATTTCATGATCCCTATCCATCTCATAACCAAGACCACACTATACCATCTACCCCAGCCCAACATAATGGCATAGAGAAGGCAATGAACTATTTGAAAAAATTCCTCAAATAAATGCATTCTCATGGTGATGGAATGCCAAGACAAACAAATTTTTCATGGCATTCCATCACCATGAGACCTCATTTCTTTGAGGTTTTTTTTCAAATAGTCCATTGCCTTCTCTATGCTACCACATTTTTCATACATGTCTACCAAAGCATGTTATCAAACAGTTCACTGCCTTGCTACTATGGATAAAATCCTAAAAGTGGTGCTTTCGGAAAAGCTATGGATAGGTAAAATAGTAAGCATAATAGTAAGAAATATATAGTTTAATAAGTACTCAATTTTTTTTTATTATCTCATACATTATAAGCCATGACCCACATCACTATTCTAGTTTTTGTGATTGAATAATTTATTGTTTTATTTTCAGATGATGGAAACATAAACACCTCTCAATGTTGATAGATCAATGTAGCAAGGTGTATCTTCCATAATAGATAGCTCGATGGCTCTCACAAGGGTATGAGCCAGATTAGTAAATTTCAAATTATATTCATTGTTATATCTATTTATTATTGAAAAATAAAATCATTATTGATTTGTAGTTTAATTTCTATTTGGATGGTTTCTATAGGACTTTGAAATGCTAGACCCTGAGCATGTGGATCTTCCACTTGAGGAGAGAGAATGTTTGGTGATGGTAAGTGATCATTTTGTTAAATATATCATTTTTTATAACGTAATTTTTATATATTAATGTCTTTACTTGTTATTGTAATAGGTGGAGCTTGATCTGGAACTAAATAGGAGGAGAAACCCTCAAATTCAATGTAAACGAGTTTCATATGCATCACCATCCACCCAACCAATAAAGGCCACCTGTTTGTTTCCTCCACCTAGAGGGCAATGACTTTTGATTGGGGTCCTTTGTTGTATGCTTATATGGAATTTTTAGACATATTTTGTATTGCATATAATTAACATTGTATGCCTATATGGCATTCTTATAAGCCTATATGACTATTTTTTATACATTTTATACTTATATCGACATATATTGATGTATGCCTACATGGCTATTTGGTTAATACATATCTTTTTTATTGATGGTGTCCATATCTGTATTATAAATCCACACTTCAATAGATATTTTTAGATGGATTACTTAAAATATTTAAAATCCAAGTGTTTCCATGAACTCTTCTTTTCTATAACTGTAAATATATAATAAAGTTTGAACATTATTCTCCTATAAGATTATTGAACATTAAATAAATCATATGAATATAATAGTGCTTCATGCTTCATGCTACCATGCTTCATGCTTCATGTGTATTCTTCATTCTTTTTATCATTGAGGAAGACATCTACCATTCCACGTGTATGCTTCATGATACCATTCGCTTGTATGCTTCATGCTTCATGTATTACGTAGATATAGAAAACACCATAAAATTATTAACAAAATAAAATGGAAAGTAACAACTTAGTATCAAAAACAAAAACTCAAGGCATGCAAGTCTTATTAAATATCATAAGGGCATTAGATTATTGGAGATTAAGAGACCATGAATCAACCTTCCCAAAAACAAAATTCATAGATATTCATCCTATTTCTAAACATGAATTCAAACCTAATAATTTGAAAAATTCAACTTTAAAGGTTAAAATTTCATGCTTACAATAGTCAATAAACAACTTCAAGAGACGTGCATGACATAAACATAAAACTAAAAGTTCAAGAATTGCCTTTTCCCCAAGCATATCTCCAATGTTGCAAATAAATCAATTTAGGTTCTCATGAATAGTGATGATATGAATTTGGTTGTGACTTTTCAAAGGTGAAAATTTGTGACCCTTCAAATATGAAATACTATGAACCTTTTATAATGAAGCATGGTGACCATGCCTAGTGTAGATGTGCCCACCTAGATGTGTTGGTGCTAAGTGTTTGGCCCCATGAAGAACAAAAAAAAAACAACCTACCTTGAAACTTTACACTACATGCAACTGACACATTTTCCATGAATTGAAATCTATTCACCATGACCATTCCATCACCATGAGATCACATTTCTTTGAGGATTTTTTTCAAATAGCTCATTTCCTTGTCTAAAATGTTTTATAAAATGCTTTGGTATACATGTATATATGAGGCATGCGAACTATTTGATAAAATACCTCAATGAGATATGTCCTTGTGGACTACAATGATTGCAGGATATGCACAAAATGGATTTATTCAAAAGGCTTTAGAAAATCTCAAGAAAATGCAATTTCTAGGTGTAAAACCAAATTCCAAAGCATTTTCCAACATCCCCCATGCCTATACCAAAATGGAAGCTTTGGATTTAGGGGTATACACATCCATAAAAAGGGAATGAGAAATGATGTATTATATTACATAGTTATAACTACTCTCATAAATGTGTATACAAAATGTGGAAGCATACACAAGGTAGGTCAATTGTTTAACAAAATACCTCAAAGAGATGTGGTTTAAAATGTAATTGGCAACTGTAAAAAATTGTGTAGTTTAAAATGTGCCAAGAGGGGGTAAGGGTATAATGGGAAATAAACAATTCGGTGAACATGGAATACGCATAATAACAAAATTAAATCATTTTATTAAGCATATATGATAAGGGATGATAAAGAAACATAATAGAATTAAGAAAAATGTAAAGAAAATGTGTAAAGACTTGAAATACCTAAAAAATAAAGATTTGAATGGAGGAACTATCCAATTATGCAGTCTTTTTTTCTTCTTGAATCAAACTCCTTAGTAATTTGAGTTTTTCACAAGCTTGCTTCATTTTCAACGTTCAATTGTATATCACTCAACTAGAATTACTAACAACAATAAAAATAACCAATGTATAATGTTAAATTCCTACAATTCAATCACAATTAATAATGCAACACTACAAAATTGAGACTTGAATTGATATATATCAAATTCGATGTGAAAAATCTCTTATTTCCTCCTTCTTAAGCTACAAAACCATAAAAAGGTGGTGGAAAGTTCATGAAAAGGTGGTAGAATGTGAAAACTTTGCATGTACACATAGCATCAAAAAGCTCTTTTTTTGTTGGAACAACACATAACCAGGAGAATAACAGAACATGTGGGCATTGATCACAGGTGTGGTGACTTTTATATTATTTTTAGAGTAATCCAAAATGTGGTCGCATTATAATGCATGCATGTTTTGTCTTGCTATACAAAATGAATATATCTCAACTTCCTCAAAAAACACTCATATTATGAAAATATTGATTTTCTAAAGGTTTCCTCTCTCTCTCCTTAGCCATCCATCCCTCCTTATCCATGCAGGTCTCAACTTAACCCTAAACCATATCCTTAAACCCTCAACTCTAGACACTATGCTTTAAACCCTAATCCCTCAACCCTATACCCTTAAACCCTAAACCTTAATTTATCTCTCTATCTCTATCTCTCTCTCTATAAAGCATAAAAATATCACATACTAAAAATAGTATGCCAAATAGCAATGCTTTTCCAAATAGGGAAAGTGAAGAATATATTGAATAAAATATCTACAATTGCACAATAGCAAGTTACAATAATGAAGTTCAAATTTAATAAACTAGAGAGTGTTACACTTCATTTGCATCATACATCAAAAAGGGGTGTTACATTACATCTATTTCAATGTTACAAGTATAGGTTTTGCATCAATACAACAATTACAACCATGAAGATAAATATACATTTAAAGTTTGGCTAATCAATCCATAAAAGAATATTACAAAGAAGTATATCTACAATGAATCTTATAGCATAAGTATCTATGTCCTTAATCACCATAGTTCTAATGGTCTTCCATAAGTCGAGGCCAAGAGTGAGGTTAAGGCACTTTTTTTGCCCAACCATGAAGTATTGAACTTCCTCGGGTTTCTTCCTAACACGAAGAAAACACCAACCTTGCACGAGGAGCCTAGCAACCTAGAATGGTATAAGGAAGAAATTTCTCGATGCGTGCTTGATGCCGATATGCATTCCTAAACTAGAATAATATATTACTTGCATACAAGATGTGGCAAAGACATATATAACATATAATCTAGGCTTTTCAAACGATCTATTTCACTGGTACAGTAGCTTGGCCAAGCAATAAATAACAAAATGGTAATTTAGAAAAATTAAATTACCATCTCTAGGAGCCCACATTCAACATCTTGTCCCGGAAGTAATTCCAAAAAAATAATATATAGAACATAACATCTCATAAGTTTGTTTTAAATATCAAGCATTCACTAACCATTAAGTTCTTTTAGACACACATTTTTACTCCAAGTTCGCTATTTGGTTTGCATGTCCATCTATATTTGCAATCGAACGAAATAAAATAATCCCTAAGGAAAAATAAGTTGTTTGTATTTAATTCTACAACCAACAGCTTACTCAATTCAACCAATTTACCAATATTCCAAGTGAAAATAGAAAATACATGTTTATATATATGACCTTTTATTTGAGCACAAAAAATTCTAATAATTCATTCTGAATATAAAAAATTCTAATTTCAATGGTTCTATCTAAAAATACAGGTTTATATTAATAAAATCAAATGAGCACTTATCTATAACAGATATACATGTGCATATATATATATATTCATTTCAGAAAAACAATTTTCCTTATACACACACACACACATATATATATTCAAAATCAAAAATATTATTTCCATATAGAAGTTACATATATCAAATTGGAGATATTAACAACAATTTATATTGCTAACTTACAAAATTTCACATCTGTAGATATTGATACATATATATATATATATATTCGCAATTCGGGAAATTGGAGTCAATAGATAAAATATCAACGAAGTTTAAAACAAGTTAAAAACACAACAAGAGATTCAAATCCCATCTCAGTGGTTGTGAAGGGGCCAATGGCTCCTATGGGAGCACTACCTATGAATGGTAGCGCCCATTCCATAGGCCATGGCCTGTGGAAGGTTTGTTGCCTTCTACAGCACAGCCTACCCATAGGCAACAGTGACTACATTTAAAATCTTTTTAACTATTTCTCTTACAAAGATCTTCCATTCAATGAAACCAATGATTCAAATTACCATTTAAATGTTTTTAATTTCAGTATATGATATTATTATTATTTTCATATCAAATATAGATATTATAGTATTATAGATATATTATACAGTTTAGTATAATATATATAAATATATAATATTTTTATATTCACTACCAGTAAGTATAGCGATTTAGTGAGAACTCTAAAATACAATTTGTATTTATTGTTTGGTATAAAATATGCAGTAGTATAACATATATTTTTATATAAATTAATATATATAGATATATAAATATAAACTTATATATATTATAAAAGAATTAAGAATATAAAGTCTAGTACAGTCATGCTTCTTAATTTATCATACATAAATTAAATGATTTTTATTTAACATCAAAGTGCATAATCAATTTAATATCGATGAAGAGATTTATCCTTTCACATAAAAAATGAAGATTATTCCAAACATTCATTCACACAAATAGAAGTTTTATTAGAAAAAATAATTGGTTAAACACTATCCTATTCTAGCTCTATCTTGTTATTCTCCCTTTTCCATCGTTCTTCTTCTACTTTGCTAAAATTTCCAACTCTGCCATTCCTGTTTTAGTTATTGTTTTTGTAGATTGAAAATAGAGAATGAAACTTGTGTTCTGAAAATGAGTTTTTTGTTGTTGAGAGAATAAGAGATTATTCTCTTTTATTATTTTCCTTTCTTTATTCTATATTTATTTTACTTTGTTTTTTTGTTTTGTTTTTCTAAATTTAAGTTTTTTTCTTCTTTTTTTCTAATTTTCTACTATTTTTTATCTCATTATTTTTTTTCAAAAATATTACTTTCTTTTCAACAATTTATTTCAAATTTATCTAATAAAACTAATTTTAAAATAACAAACATGGTTTATTAGCCATGCATCACAATTATCCACAAAATAATATATAAAAATAATTTATTCCTCAAATAAAGTCAAATTAGAATAAATTAAAACTATCTATTTTATTTAATATGTGCATTTAAATCAACTACCAATTAATTAAATAAACAACTATAAAGTAAGAAATAATTTAATATGTTTAATTAAATGAAATTCTAATGCAACTATATGATTACTATGTGTTTGTGTGTGAGGGAGAGACCATTCCATCTTAACCCTATCAGGTAGCTAGCCTCCTCTAACTTTACCACACCCTTGGTCTTCGACAACCTACAACTCATGGAAACTTAGGCACCCATTAATAGTTAGTGTCCAAAAATAAATTTAAGCAATATAATTTATCATTCCAAAATAACATTCTCTATATATTGTATCATTTAGAAATAAAATAATATTCATTTCATTTCATCTTTTTCAAAATAAAATAATCATTTACTTATTTCATCTTTCAAATAACATAATATTTATTCTACCACACACAATATTCATAAATCAGTTCCACATAAAGTAAAATGTAGGCAACATCAAAGTTTGAGACATGACATCCTTCCCCACTTGGAAGAGACATCATCTCGATGTCTTATTACAAAAATCTACATAAAAAATATTATACATCCAGTATATACAATAAAAGTCATAATATGCAAAAAAAATAAAAATACTAAAATTCTCAAATGCAGGAATGATCTATCAATGTCCTTCGTATTTTCCTAGGTGGCACTTCCCACTGAATACTGGTCCCATTGGACCCTATACTACATAAAATTATGGTTTTGCGACTTAACATTGCACCTCTCCAAATCCTGGAGGGCTCCATTATCACCACCCATGGATTTTGAACTTGCAAAGTATGCCAATCGTGCACACCACATATACGGTACATTTTCTTACACTTATGCATATAACAACACATGGTACAAATACCATCCAATTACATCCAAGTGACATAAGGATCATTTTCTAGAGCATAAAATAATGACATCACAACATTAAAGCATAAGGAAATTAATCACACTTTTCATGCCCACTAGACGAGGCATAAATCATAGTCCACCATAGACACATAAAAGCATAAATCAAGTATCACAGTTTTGAAAAAACACAGCATATTCTTAAAAGCTCAATCCTCCTAACCAACACTAGGTTGAGGTCTCAAAACAATAAACAAATCTCCAATGGTCCACCAACTAGGTCAAAACAAACCATTGTGCATACAACTCCAGTAAGACTAGGACACTCACTATCCATTTTTCCTTTGATAAATTTGGTTTTGAAATTCTCATGCATATACACTTGTACCTTCTATGTACTTTTCTCATTTCTATCATCATATACACCCATTGTACTATCTATTATTTATGTTCTATTGCCTCAATTTGAAATTGAATTACAGTCTTTACCTTAATCTTATTTAGAATCATGATCTCTTTTATTCATCTTTTCCAAGTATCCTCCCATCCTTTCTTCCATATCACTATAATATAATTTCTTCAACCAATCTACACTCATCCTTCTCTATCCTTCTAATTTTACTTCCATTACTAAACATTGGTTAGTTCTAGCTTAAATTACCATCTAATAAATTCCCTTATCCCCTTGCAGTTCTGCAACACTTTTCTTCAATTATTAGCAATACACTCTATATTTTAACTCCAATAAAATCCTTCAACCACACAAATATTTCTTCTCACCTTCAACTTGTAGCATTATTATCTCGACCATTTTAGTCTTTCCATTCTTGTAATACCCCTCCGTTTTGTTTCTTGTTCAAGTTGCGTTATGCTATGTTTGTTGCAGTTATTTTGATACTGGATACATTTTGTTATGATGTTTTGATCGCTACTATTGAATGACAACTATTATTGTGGGATGTAGTTATCTGATTATTGTTTCTCATGCATTATAGATTAATGATGTTGTAGAGTTAACATGAGATGTTATTATGAGATTATTGGAATTATGATGGAAGTGTCAGTTTCGATGAGTGTATTAGTGAAGAAGATGGGTTCACATCACTCCCTTGCGAGCGCCTTGTGAATCCGTAATTCCTTCTTCATGATGTGTATTATATGCTGGATATATTGTATGATGTTGTTTACTTAGTTGCAGGATTGTAGGTACATGACATTGACTCCACCTGGTTTCACAGGTTTGAGCATCTCGATCCAATGGTTAAGTTGAACGGGAGATAGTAGCTAGGTAACATGTGTCAAGTTTACACCCTAGCCTTAGTGTGTCGTCAGTCGTGTGTGTCAAGCCATTGTCTGTCTTGTTTTAATGTTATTTAATTCTGAAGGATTATTGATTTGGAAATAGATATTTAGAATAATTGCATTTAAATCATGTTGATGGTTATTTAATTTAAATAATGCAATGTGGATAAAAGTTTATATTTAAATTAATTAATTATATTTAATTTATTTAATCCATGGGGGTTGAATTTAGTTATTAAATAATTAAATTAATTAATTAAACGTGATGTAAGAGAATGAAAGGAAATAAAAGAATTAAAATTAATTTTGGAATTTAATTTCAACATGTGGGAATTAAATTAGAAATTGTAATTAAATGTTTATTTGGGAAATTAGTTGCAACTTTGGAAATTAATTTATTATTTGAAATTGCATTTTAAATTGAAAGTGGGTTTTCGAAAAGTGAAATTGAAAATTGAAATATCTAATTTGCATGTAATGTGAATTAGGGTTGAATTAGGTATTTTTGATTTATAAGGAATACATGTTTTAATTTTAGGGTAGAAAAGTCTTTAGGAAAAATACATTTTTACAGCAGGGAAGAAATTTTGGAAAATTTGCACAAGGGTTTGAAGAAGGTTTTGATTGTAGAATTGATTGAAGGAAAGATTGTTTGCATTTGTTGGGTTTTGGATTGGATTCATTGGAGGATTGAAGAAAATTCAGGAAATCTTTGGAGGAGGCTTGCATCAGAAATTCATCTATTCCTGTAGCTTCTTGTACCAGGTTTTCCTCTTTGTGTTTTATTGTTCTTGATTGTTTTTTTTTAAATAGTAGTGATTAAAGATTTGTTTGTTAAATCTATTTTAGAAAACAAATTTGATATTAGGAGAAAAGAATTAAATAAATTTACAGCCTTTGCTTGTGAAAATTCTTGAGTGAAAATTGTGAAAACCTCAGTTGAATTTAAATTATTTGGAGAAATCGATTATCTTGTTATTGAAATCAAACATAGAGTTTGAACAATGCATTTAGAATGTTTTTAGAAAATGAAACCCTCTATTTATTATTAAAAATTTGATTTTAAAATCTGCAGGATAGTTATATTTTTCATGGTAAAATGGTCTGGTTGCGTCACCTATAACTCCACTTTTACAAACTAGGTTTTTAAGAAATTTAAAGGGTTTCTGCATCTTGAAATTTTCTCATCCTTGTCAAAAAATCGCAAATACCCAGATCGTAGTTTTTGAGTTATGCCTGAAACACAAGACTGTTGTTAAGTTATTTTCCCATGGCTGCTCTCATAATAAAATAATAATAAATTGATATTTATAAATATTAATATTTTGTGTATTGTTATTATAATATTAAAATATTATTTAATAATATTTTATATTATAATTTATAATATTAAAGTATTATATTTATTTATATTATTTTAAATAAAATTTGTATATTAGATTAGTGGAATTAAAATTATAATCATATGGGAAAATTATTGTTTATTTTAAAATGGCATGTTAAAGTTTAATTGAAGGAGTTAAATATTTGATTTAAAGAATGCATAATTTAAAATTTAATTGTGGAATTTAAATTCATGTGTAAAAGGTCCAATTATTAATTTGATTTAATTGGAAATATATATATATATATATATATATATATTGGAAAATTGATGATAAGGGATATTTTATTTTGAATTAAACAATTTGATATTTTGTAAAGAATAGAAGATATGTTAATGATTAAATATATTTAAATATATTAATTTATATTTAGTATATATATATTGAGGGTATATATCCATTTGAGAGAATAAATAATATTTTATCTTATTTTATTCTGTTGTTTGCAAATTGGGTATTATTAGTGTTCTAAAAGAAATGATTAGTGTATATGGAAAATGGATAGATAAACAATATGTTATTATATTAAAGTGATTGAATGTTTTAAATAGAAAATTGAATGAGATGTAAGATTTGGTTAGGAAATGGAAAGAGTTTACTTGCATGGATTTGTGTCGATTTAAAAGTAAATTAAGAAGTTGTTTTATTGATGAGACAATCAATTATGTTTCTATTTAGATTAATTGAATCATTGTGATTGGATTATGAAAGAGATATGGACTTAGTATATCCAAAAGTAGTATTTTCTTCATGATTATCTTAAAGGATTTAATTCTCTGTATTCAATAAAGGGAAGTAAGTTTAATTGTTTTAAATTTCCAATAATGAAAAGGGAAATAGGGGTTATGATTATTTTAGATGATCTAGTTATCATGTCTTTGACTTTTTCATCACTACCTATTGAATGAGTATGGATTTAGGAAATCCAAATTATTAGATTTGATTAATGACTTGAATGTTTTTGTTGCCATGTCGTCAAGTTACATTGTGGGTTTTGGGATTTAGTGTTAGTCCTAAATTATAAGTCTTCTAGAAGAACCTAGAAGATAAGGGTTGTTGAATTTTATGTCATCCAATTGTTTTCCCTTGGGTAGTGCATGGCGTCTTTTCAGTTTACTCGGTTTCCTTGAACGGGGATCTTTTGTACCTCTTGTGAAAGGAGTGGACTATGTGATTGTTGCCTCCAAGATGTTTGGAGTGAGTTCTATCTTTTGTACCTCCTGTTAAAGGAGTGGACTATGTGATTGTTGCCTCCAAGATGTTTGGAGTGAGTTCTATCTTTTGTATCCTCCTTGTGTTGGAGTGATTTGATGCCTTGTTGGTATGAACTTGTGTTTTCCCTTGGTGGATTGTTTGGGTGTGTGTTGTCGAATAGAAGAGTGGCTTTTGATAGGGGTTGGAGCCCAAAGTGGTAAACCAAGTAACCTTCAGAAGTGAGTTAATCAAGTGATAATTAAATTAATGTACTTAGATGATTAGGATGCAGTTCACACTAATCAAGATAATTTAATCCTCACTCATAGACACAAGGGCTTGTTTAGACTTGGGATGAGTGAGAAGGCCTGGAATGGCAAGATCAACTATCTTGTTCTTACGAGAGGTAGTTGATTCCACATGAGTGAGTATGAGTGCCAGGATTCAGTTGAGGCCACTAGGATTACTTGTGCTGGAGCCTATGAAGAATGCCCAAAGGAGATCTCATGACAAACCTTGAGATGACACTCTATCTAGGACAACTGTTGTTAATTGTTTTATGTGTATGGTTCTTTGAACATACTTGATCTATTTTATGTCTGGAAGCAATGTGACCTATGTCAGTGATGTTGGAATTGTACTTGATTTTTACTTGTGATGTACTTGAGTTGAGCTGGAATTGTACTTATATATGACATTTATTTGGTTATGTCAGTTTGAGTCAGTATGAGTCTGCCTTTGGTTAAAGGTAGTAGATTCTTTGTCCATGTTACATTGTTACTATCTCCTAGCATGTGGGGTGGGCCTTCGGGTACCACATTGGTTGGGTGGAACATGCACCAAAACCGTTGGGTCCCCATTGATCTTCAATACTTGGTGGCTAGACATCCAGATAGATGGCTCGAGTTCTTGTGTTATTCTTGCTTTGTAATATTTCAGTTTGTATAAATTATTTCATCCCTCTTATATTTATGAGGTGGAATTTTGTAATTGTAACCTTGAGTACTATTGCCTCATTCTGGGAATGAGTGATGTAACTATTGGATTAAGATAATGTTTATGAGATTGTATCTTGGTTGATTATCTTATTATGTTATCTGGTATTCTTATGACATATGATGTTTATTTCATAAAGTTATAATGCTACGGTTATATGTAATATGTATGTGTGAGTTTAAGTAATCCTAACCTTGTAGCCTTAGAGGTTGTTGTTAATTAGTAAGTGAATGTGTATGTTAAATGCACTTTATAAAAAAAAAAATTAGTTCGCTTATGACATTAATTGCAACTTCCATTAGGGTTACTTGGCGGGGCATTACAATTCTTCTATTTCAACTTCGTGCTACTACAACATTCCACATCTCATCCTTTGTATAGTCATGAGGAATTTATGTCTTATTTCATTATCTATTCAAAACTATCTACTTCTGATTTAGCAATTCATGTTCCCAATGTTTTTCCACACTCTACCACTTCATATCTATCTTTATCTCATCTTCTATCATTTATTCATTTTCTTGTGTTTATCCTTTAGAATTTGTTGTCCTTATTTCTCTATTTATCCATCTTTAATTGAAGTCCACTACACAAATATTTTGCTTTTGCAACTAACATTATTTCTACCATTACCTATTATTTCATCATATACAAAACAATTTTTCACGTATATATAATTAGGATTCAACATTTAATCATATTTCTACATTCCATTTCCCATCCTTTTTACTATCTAGTCATGATGACCACACTAATTGGCAAGATACTCATATCAATTGATGTATAGCAACATCAACTGTTTCAAAACTTTCTCAACATTTGACGCAATAATCACTTGCATCTAACAATAAATAGAGGAATTTCAATCTATCATAATTCTAGAAGCATACACACCAAGAAAAAGGAAATTCTCCATATTCTACTCCCTCATACAATCCATTAGAGGCCCATCATGGACATGAAAGAGAACATAAAATGAAACTTGACCAATAGTTTAAAATATTCAAGCATAGCCACCATTAAGAAAGTAAATCAAAACCAAGGAAAAGAAAAAAATGATTTTAACAATACGGCATAAAATGTGTACAATTTCAACAATAATTCACACATGACCATAAAGGTCACAAGATAAATAAGTATCAAAAATTTGATGTCTATACTTACTCATAAACACAAATAAAAATTCAACGTTGGCCTAGACACATTTAGTAAATTAATCAAAGTTAATAACATAAAATAATATATCAAAATTTCTCAAGTTACATAACACATGAACTACATGACTAACTCTAGTCACAAGAGAGGGAGTACAATACTAAACTATACCTAGATTCCAAAATTTGAGGTAATTAAGAGAACACATTCAGTCATGGTGAACAAGGAGTCATCTAAGACTCCAATCACACCAAACATGAGATCTTTTCTACTTAACCAAACCAACATCATGGAAGATCCCAAACAAAAAAAGTTGCATCACATTCAAGGGAATCAAAATCCAACATATCTAAACATTTCTCTCTCACAACTAAGAGTGATTACCAATTCCCACTTTGTAGGGATACACCACTCATATGGATAATGCATTAATGTGACATTCACACAATAATTACATAAATTTCACATTCATACAAAGTGTGAGTACAACCTCAAGGTGCATCACTCACATGTAGACAATAATTTACTTAAGCATACTAAACACGTACGCAAGACATGAAAACAATAATTATTCAAGTGCATTACTCGCACAAGGTATGTTTACAATCTCTAGCACAATATGGGAACAATATTGAGTGCATTACCCACACCAAATATAAAACAATCATAAGTGCATTACTCACACAATATATGCAAAGTGCCTCACTTGCACGATGCATCACTCACACAAAGTGAATAATTATAAATATCATTAATATAAATCTAGCATATAGGAATCATAAGGTTCCACAATATCAACAACTCTTTCCTTGTCAATAAGGCTAATCATGGTAACTTAACTGAGCAACTTCTATAATAGGTCCATATCGAAGACCCTTAAGACAACTTAACTGGCATTCACCAAAGATCACACGAATTCATACTTGCATACTGATTAGGAAAAGAAAAGGCTTTGCTTGAAGATCAGCTTACTCATAGTCTAATACCATTATCATTGCATACATCCTTTCCCTTAAAACATCCATCTTGGATTCTCTTCTTCCTTAAAGGATCATCTACAGTTTAAACCATTATTAGCTTTAGGTGATTATTATTTTTTACTTGTCATAACATTTTTATTTTTCCTCTAGCAATCTCGTAACTTATCCCTTTTGTAATAAACTCATTCACCCTTTATGTCCTCAGAGAGATATCTTTTCTCACAGTATTTCTCTATTCATACATCATCACTTCATGGGTTTTCACCATGTCTTAGCCATCTTGGCTCAAACAACCAATTCTTCTAAAACTCTAATTGCATTCATAACAGAAAATTATTCCAACAACTACTTGTATCGTACTTCATATCAATCAACACAAATACCATTGAATTTTTCCCAAAACATTTACATGTTCTAAAACCAAGGTCTCATTTTATTTACTTTTGGATTCTTACATCCTTATTCAATATAGAAGTTCTTGTTTTTCCAAAACTTAAAAGTTTATATATCATTCTCAGATAAGGGAAACTCTTTTGGTTCCTCTTCCTCCTTAGACTCGAGGTTTACAAATTTGGAGGTTGGGTTTCTTTGTGAACACTCTTTAATCTCTTCTTCATTCAACATGGTTGCACCCCAACCACATCCAATAGGAAAATCCAAGTGGGTCGAGGGTTTACTTTTGGCCCTCTTGTTCATTTTTGCTTCCTTGTTCTTTTTCTTCTTCCCAAGGTGAATTCACTTAAGCACTTCTGCCAATGTCTTTGAGTCCTTTCTTTTATCATCCTTCACCCCCTTTTCCTTGGGTTCTATAGGCTATTCTTTTTCACTTGGTGACCTAGGCCTCTCATTATGTTTGGTTTTGTTGACTCACCCTCTTGTTCTTGATGTCCCTTCCATTTTGGCAACAAATAACATATTATTACTAACATACCCTGTATACAATCTCACAATGAGCCATAAGATCCAGTAGTTGAACCTAAATGCTCTGATACCAAATGTAAAGTGTGAAAATATCACATACTAAAAATAGTATTCCAAAAAGAAATTCTTTTCCAAATACAGAAAGTGAAGCATATATTGAATAAAATAGCTACAATTGCACAATAGAAAATTACAATAATGAAGTTCAAATTTAATATACTAAGAGTGTTATACTTCATTTACATACACCAAAAAGGGGTGTTACATTACATTTATTTCAATGTTACAAGTATAGGTTTTGCATCAATACAACAATTACAACCATGAAGATAACTATGCATTTACAATTTGGCTAAGCAAGCCATATAAGAATATTACAAAGAAGTATATCTATAATGAATCTTATAGCATAATTATCTTTGTCCTTAACCGCCATGACTCTAATGGTTTTCCACAAGCCGAGGCAAAGAGTGGGGTTAAGGTACTATTTCCACCGAACCACAAAGTACTGAACTTCCCCGTGTTTCTTCTTAACATGAAGAAAACACCAACCTTGCACAAGGAACTTAGCAACCTGGAATTGTATAAGAAGGATGGAATCTCTCGATGTGTTTTTGATGCCTATATACATTCCTAAACTAGAATAACATATTACTTGCATATAGGATGTGGCAGAGACATATATAACATATAATATAGGCTTTTCAAACCATCTATTTCACTAGTACAGTAGCTTGGCCAAGCAATAAATAACAAAATGGTAATTTAGAAAAACTAAATTACCATCTCTGGGAGCCCACATTCAATATCTTGTCTCGGAAGTAATTCCATAGAAATAATATATATAACATAGCATCTCATAAGTTTTTTTAAAATATCAAGCATTCACTAACCATTAAGTTCTTTCAGAAACACATTTTTACTCCAAATTCGCTATTTGGTTTGAATGTCCATCTATATTTACAATCCAATGAAATGAAATAATCCCTAAGGAAAAATAAGTTGTTTGTATTTAATTCTACAACCAACAGTTTACTCAATTCAACCAATTTACCAACATTCCAAGTGAAAATAGAAAATACATGTTTATATATATGACCTTTTATTTGAGCACAAAAATTATAATAATTCATTCTAAATAAACAAAATCCAATTTTAATGGTTCTATCTAAAAATATAGGTTTATATTTATAAAATCAAATGACCACTTGTCTATAACAAATATACATGTGTATATATATATTCATTTCAGAAAAAAAAATCTTGCTTATACACATATATGTGTATATATATTCAAAATTAGAAATATTATTTCCATACAAAAGTTACATAGATCAAATTGGGGATGTGTGATCCCACAATGTTGGTTTACTATTTTTGGAAGATTTTGATTTTTGTTGAAATCACATATTTTTAGAAAATATAATGGTTTAAGCCTTAAAATGTTTCATTTTAAATACTCCAATTGAAGAGGATTTTATCAAACCACCTTAGATCAAACCCCTTTGGATAGAACCCCACTAGTTTTAAACCATACCTATAACGAAATCTCCTTTACACCTATTGAAATGTTGATAAAAAACCACTTTTGATTTACCTTTTTGGGGATCAAATGAATTCATTTAAAAAAAATAAATTATAAGTATGTAGTGCTTATTATAAACTTCCCAAAAATTATAATTTTAAATAAATTTTATTTTATTATTATATTTATTTTTTATTTCTTGTGAATGTAGGTTTTTCACCAAAAATCAAGCTCTTTGTTCTGCACATGTGGAAAAATAGAAGATTATCAGAAAAAAAATTTGAAAAATATGAGTGCACCAGATATTGAATTCCTTGATCCAACAAAAAAAAAAGAATTTCAATACATACAAAAAAAATTATGTGCTATACGATCCACCTATGTCTGAATTGTAATTTGTTTGACTTCGAAACTTGATTAAGGAAAAAAAAATCAATAAAACACTATGAAACTAGTTTAAAGCACTATATATCATAGTTACAAATCTAAATTAGAAAAAATAGAATTTTATCCTTCATGGAAAACAAGTTATGTGTTATACGGTGAGGGTCACTCCTTAAAAATGGTGTTTATTGAAAAAAAACTAGTTTTCAAAGGAGATGGAAAAAGAAGTGCCATATGATTCCAAAAAATATATATATATATATATATTTAGAATCTACAAACAAAATGTCACAAATCACTAGTTTGCATCATCTCCAAATTCCTCACAGTTTAGCTACTATAGGTGCTCGAAAGTGAAGATTTAGTTAAAAAAATTAGTTCAGTGTCCAGTTTGGCCAAAAATTGTAAACCAGTATTGTGGGATCACCGGACCTCCATCTTAATAGAAATTAATACTACTAACTTACAAAATTTCACATATGTAAATATTTATACATATATATGTATATATATAGTCACAATTCAACAAATCGCAGTCAATAGATAAAATTTTAGCGAAGTTTAAAACAAGTTAAAAACTCAACAAGAGATTTGAATTTCATCTTAGTGGTTGTGAGGGGGACGACGAATCCTATGGGAGTGCTGCATGTGGATGGTGAAACTCATTCCATTGGTTGCGACCTGTGGAAGGGTTGTTGCCTTCCACATTGCAGCCTACCCATAGGGAGCGATGCTTGCATTTAAAATCCTTTTAACTATTTATCTTACAAAGATCTTACATTCAATGAAACCAACGATTTAGATTACCATTTAAATGTTTTTGATTTCAGTATATGATATTATTATTATTTTCCTATCAAATATATATATTATAGTATTATATATACATATTATACAGTTCAGTATTATATATATATAATATTGCTATATTCATTGTCGGTAAGTACAATGATTCAGTGACAAATCTAAAATACAATTTGTATTTACTATTCGATATAAAATATGCAGCAATATAACATATATTTTCATATAATTTAATATATATAGATATATATAAAAACTTATATATATTATAAAAGAATTAAGAATATATAGTCTAGTACAACCATGCTTCTTAATTTATCATACAAAAATTAAATGTTTTTTCTTTAACATCAAAGGGCATAATCAATTTAATATCAATGAAGAGATTTATCCTTTATCATAAAAAAAATGGAGATTATTCCAAACATTCTTTCACACAAACAAAATTTTTATCAATTTAAAAACCTAGTTAAATGTTGTCCTATTCTAACTCTATCTTGTTCTTCTCCCTTTTCCACCATTCTTCTACTTCGCTCAAATTTCCAACTATATCGTTCCTGTTTCAGTTATTGCTTTTACAAATTCAAAATAGAGAATGAAACTTGTGTTCTGAAAATGAGTTTTCTATTGTTTAGAGAATATGAGATTATTCTCTTTTATTATTTTCCTTTCTTTTTTCTATCTTTATTTTGCTTGTTTTTTTTTTTTGTTTTTTTTTTCTAAATTTATGTTTTTTTCTTCTATTTTCTAATTTTCTACTCTTTTCTATCTCATTGTTTTTTTTCAAAAATCTTACTTTCTTTTCAATGATTTATTTCAAATTTTATCCAATAAAACCAATTTGTAAATAGCAAACATGATTTATTAGCCGTGCATCACAATTATGCACAAAACAATTTAAATAAAAATAATTTATTCCTCAAATAAAATCAAGAAATAGAATAAACTAAAACTATCTCTTTTGTTTTCTATGTGCATTTAAATCAACTACCAATTAATTAAATAAACAACTATAAAATAATAAATAATTGAACATGATTAATTAAATGAAATTCTAATGCAACTATATGATTTGTAAGACCCCTCCGTTTTTCTCTTTTGATCGAATAGTGTTCTGTTTGGTTATGTCTTATTTTATGTTGTACTTTGACTTGAACTCAGTTGCTAGTTGATCATTATCTGTAAAGTGGTGCGAATGTTATATTTTGGTGTGATGGTGTATTTTTCTGATGTTATCGTTATGGCATGCTTTGGATTAACATAGTGGATAATTGAATTAATGATGTTTATGCTTTTGATCATATTAATGATGTTAGATTTGTCAATTAGTAATACTGTATTGGTGAAGGGGACGAGATTGCATCACTCGCTTGCGAGTACCCTGCGATCCCAAGATTTCCTCTTCATAGTGTGTTTTAATTTTAACATATATATGCATGTGGATATACTCTATATTCGCAGGTTGACAAGTACAAGATATCGACTCCACCTAGTCTCATAGGTTTGAGCGTGTCCAATGCCCAACGGTATTCGATTGGGAGATAGCAGCTAGGTTTTTTGTGCCAAGTCGTCACCCTAGTCATAAGTGGGTCGTCAGGTGTTAGTCGGGTTAAGTTGCCTTGTGGTTGTTCTTCTAGTTTTGATTTTAGTTTATATTGCAATTTGGAAAGGTTAAAATATATGCTTTGGTAGTTAAACTATCGTTTAACTTTATCTGGAATTATGTTAGTACGGCAATTTATTTTATTATTAATTTAATTCAATTAATAAATAATTTAATCGTTGATTAAATCTTTTTTATTAATTAATTAAATTAGTTGTGTTGGAATGAATTAAATTATGCATTTTGGAAATTCATGAATTATTTGGTTTGGGAATTGAAAATTAAAGAAAATATTTAAAAAGTGAAATTAGAAAATTTGAATTCAAAAATTGAAAAAATGAGATATTTTCTATTTTCTATTTTCTGAAATTGATGAGGGTGGTTGCACTGATATTTTGGGAGATTTTTTTGGAATTTTCTCTATTATTGAAATTTTTCTTCACAATTTTGGGGGATGAAAATTTTGGAAAGACTGGAAATAGAAAGAGGAATTGTTGGATTTTGGGGGATTTTTGGATTGAAGCTGTAAGAAATTGTGGAACTGAAGTTGGAAGCTGAGCACCATCTGTATCTCCTCACAAACTCAAGGAAACCAGGTTCTTTCAATTAGTTTTTCTTATTTTGAAAGGTTTCGCAGTTTTAGTATGCTGTTTGGAAATATTTAAACTTTGCTTGATTTACAAATGAACCCATGTTAAATCTGGTGCTAAAACTTTGAAAACTTTGGTTTGGAAATGGAAAATTCTCAAAGAAAAAATTATATTCTTGGCTGGAAATTGTTTTTTCAATTTGGTTCCTCAATTAATTTTGCAAATTTTTGTTGTGGGTATGCAAATAATTACATATCTAAGTATAAATATAAATATATATATATATATATATGTTTGAAATTGGGCTCATGCTATTTCTTTTTTTTTTTAAATATGAAACCCTATATAAAAAAAATATATTATTGGGGGATGGATTAAAAATCCGTAGGCCTTGTTATTGAGTTTTTTTTTGTTTTTAAATAAATAAATAAAAACATATTATTGGGGGGCTGGGGGCTCACCCCCACCGCACCCCCATGGGAGGCACGTGGGGGGGGCCGTGCCCAGTGTGACCCCCACGAACCTCATGGTCAGTTGTGTTACACAACAGTCGCCACCATTACTGGTGGTGGGCTGTGCATAGCACAGTGCCACCAGTAATGGTGACTGGCTATGCACACAACGATGCCACTGCCTTCGTCGCCACCACCGCCCCACTCACAAAACCCACGGCTAAGGGGAAAAAAATGCGTGGCCCTAATCCGTGCACGCAGCCCGAGACAACTGCCCCAAGACTCTTTTATGGCATGCGGCCCGAGGACGCCTTTGGGTTCTTTTTTTTAAATAAAATAAAATATATATATATAATTAATATTTTATTATTATATTTTAATAATATTAAAAAATTAATATATATGATATTAATATTTGATATTATATTTTATAATACTATAATATTATATATATATGTTAAATAAGTAATTATAGAGGTATAATTGTAATTTATATATATATATACAAGTGTATATATATTTTAAAATATGGTTTATTGAAGGCATGTTTTAAGATTAATGGAGGAAATTAGAATATTGTGTTCTTAAACAAATTATTGAATTTATTTTAAGAATAATATTTTTTGAAAAGACAAATATTGGATTTAAAGGTATTATTGTTTAATAGAGAAATTAACTGTTTTCTTTAAAAATGATTATTTTGAAAAGAAGAAATAGATGATTTGAAAATAGGATGTTTTAAATCAACGATGTATTATCCATTTAATTATTATTTACCAAGTAATTGAGGAATTAATTGTTTGGTTTAAATTTCATCCATTGTCTAAAAGAGATGTTATTAAATTAGTTTTAGTAAGACAATAAACTATTGAATTGTAATAAAGACAATGAGTTATTTTATTAATTATTTTGTTAGGGCAATTATTTTCCTTACTGTGAAATGAAATTTAAAAGGAAAATGGATTTAGTATATCCAAAATTAGTTTATTTCCTCGCAAATGCCTTATGTGATTATTTCCTCGGTGCTCATGTTTGGGGAATGGGTTAAGTGGCTGTAACAAGTATGTCTTCGAAAGGACCCTAGAGGTTGGGGGTTGTCATTTTTTAATGACGACCGTTTGTTATTCCCTTGGGTAGTACATGAAGTTATGTCATTGTTATTACCCGGTTTCCATGAATGGGGATGTTTTGTACCTCCAATGTTTGGAGATGGATTTATCTTGTCACCTCCTGAGAAATGAGTGGACGTGTTATCTTGGTTGTTGCACTTTGTACCCTTGGTGTTCAGATGGTATGTGTGTTGTCAAGTAGAAGAGTGGCTTCCGTAGGGGCCAGAGCCCAGAAGAGGTAAACTGGGAAACCTTCAGAGGTGGTTTAATTAAGTGATAACTAAAACAAAACTTAGAAGATTAGGTGGTACTTCTCACTAATCAAGATAATTATGCCTCACTCATAGACACAAGGGCTCGTTTAGACTTGGGATGAGTGGGAAGGCCTGGAATGGCAAGGTCATCTATCTTGTCTGCATGAAAGGTATTTGATTCCGCATGAGTGAGTATGGGGGCCGGGATTCAGTAGAGGCCACCAGGATAACCCATATTGGGGGTCGGAGCCTAGGAAGAATCCTAGAGGACAACGCATGACGAACTGTGTGATGACACTCTGTCTAGGATAATAGTTGGTATTTGATTTGGTGGGTATGGTTTCCTTAACATACCTGATGTGACCATAGTTGGTATTCGATTATTATGTGTATGGTTATCTTAACATACTTGATTTGCTTTATATATGGAAGTGATGTGACCATCATAGAGTTGTACTTGTGTTGTACTTGCATGGTATATGAGTTGTACTGGTGTTGTACATGTGTTTGGTTGCGTCAGTTGGTTCAATTATGTTTAGCCTATGTCTAGAGGTAGATCGTATTGGCTAGGATTTTTTTGCTACTATCTCCTAGCACGCAGGGCAGGCCTTTGGGTTCTACTTGGTTGGGTGGCATGCACCTAAATCCATTGGGATTTCTTCTTGTTCTTTTGGATGAGACTTCCAATTGGAGAGCTCGTGGGTTTCAGTTTCAATTCTTGCATTATTTCATTTTAGTTTTTCTTGTAATATCTTACCCCTCTTTTGTTATCGAGGTGGAAGTTGTAACTGTAAACTTATTTATTGGACTTGCCTCATTCGGGGAATGAGAGTTGTAATTGTAATATTTAATTATGGTTAAATGAAATTGAAAGTTATCTAGTATGCTTTGCTGTAATTATCTTGTATGGAATTATGTATGTGTACTTATTATGTTAAGTAGATAAATGTTATGGATTCATTTGTATTGTTGTGGGTTTATAGGTAATCTCAATCTCGTAATGTTAGGGGATGTTTTCAATGAGTAGCGAACTTGTATATTAATTGTACTTAAAAAAAAAATTAGTCTATTTAAGTAGTTAATTGCAACTTCCTCCAGGGTTGTGTGGCAGGGCGTTACATGATTACTGAGTGTTTGTGTGTGCGAGAGAGACCATTCCATCTTAACCCTACCAGGTAGCTAGCCTCCTCTACCTTAACCACACCCTTGGTCTTCGACAACCTGAAACTCATGGGAACTTAGGCACCCATTAATAGATTAGTGTCCAAAAATAAATCAAATAAATATAATTTATCATTCCAAAATAGCATTCTATATATCTTGCATCATTTCAAAATAAAATTATATTCATTTCATTTCATCTTTTTCAAAATAAAATAATTATTTACTTATTTCATCTTTCAAAATAATATAATATTTATTCTACCACACACAATATTCATAAATCAGTTCCACATAAATTAAAATGCAGGAAGCATCAAAATCTAAGACATGACTCTCTCTCTCTCTCTCCTTAGCCATCTAGGTCTTTTACTTAACCTTGGACACTATGCCTTAAACCCTAATCTCTCTCTCTCACACTCCATCTATCTCTCTCCCACTTCCTCTCTCCCACTCCCTCTCTATTTCACTCCCTCTCTCTCTCACACCCTCTATCTCTCTCCCATACTTCTATCTCCCACTCCCTTTCTCTCCCCCTCTCTCTCTCTCTCAGGTCCCTCACTAAGGAACCCTACCTACATAACTAGATAAATCTCTCTCTCTCTCTCCCTCTCTCTTAGGCCTCTCCCTGCCACCCTCTCTCCCTCTATTAGTTATCATTATCTGTCTTACTCCCTCTATCTCTCTCCCACTCCCACTCTCTCATTCTCTCTCCCTCTCCCACTCCCTCTCTCAACCACTCCATCTCTCTCACACTCCCCTCTCTCTCTCTCCCTCTATCCCTCCCATCCTACCTAAATAAGTCCCTCTCACTCCAACCCCTTCCCTCCCACTCCCTCTCTCTCATGTCTCTTTGTAACACCCCTTCATTTTGCTTTCTGGATTGGATAGTGTGTCATCGTTTTGTTTGATTTATAGGTCTGGCTATTCAGATACTTTGTCTTGTGTGTGTATTTGATTGCCACATATAGAGCGATGAACTATTTTGTGTGATGTGATGTGGTTATCTGATGCTTTAGTTTACATGCTTTAATTGGTGTAAAGATGTTAGTTGATATAACATGTTATTGTTTATGAGATTATTGGATTAGGATGTAAACGTCAGTTTTGATGAGTGTATTGGTGAAGAGGACGGGTTCGCATCACTCGCTTGCAAGCGCCTTGTGATTCCGTGATTTCCTCTTCACGATGTGTATTTTATGTTGTTTATATTATATGATGTTGGTTACTATGTTTTCAGGTTTGCAGGTACATGACACCGACTCCACCTGGTTTCACAGGTCTGAGCATGTTGATCCAACGGTTAAGTTGAACGGGAGATAGTAGCTAGGTAACTTGTGTCAAGTCTACACCCTAACCTTAGTGTGTCGTCAATCGTGTGTGTCGAGTCGTTGATTGCCTTGCTTTAATATTATTTAATTATGAAAGGATTCTTGAATTGGAAATAGATATTTAGAATTAATGCATTAAATTATGATGATGGTTATTTAATTAAAATTATGCAATGTGGATAGAAATTATTATTTAAATTAATTGATTAAATTTAATTTATTTAATTAATTAAATTTAATCCATGAAGTTGAATTTAGTTATTAAATAATTTAATTAATTAATTAAATGTGATGTTAAGAAAATTAAAAGAAATAAAAGAATTTAAATTCATTATGGAATTTTATTTCATTTAATGGGAATTTAATTATTTTAGAATTTTAATTTCAAGTTGTGGGAATTAAATTATTATTTAGAGAGTTGAAAAAGAAAGGAATTAAAATTAATTTTGGAATTTAATTTCAGTTTGTGGGAGATTAAATTAGAAACTATAATTAAATGTTTATTTGGGAAATTAGTTCAATTTTGGAAATGAATTTATTAATTAGAATTAATAATTTGCATGCAAATTGGATCTGGTGGTTAAATATATTTTAATTTTGACAACAAGGGTAAGTGGAAGGAATTAGAAGGCTTTGGGTGGCAAAATTCATTCAGGAAGAGAATTTTTGTTGGAGAGAGGGTTTAGGGGATTTCTTGGCTGTAGATTTAGATGGGAGTGATTCTGGAAATCTTTGTTGTATTGTGGATTGTGGGATAGAAGTTGTAGAAGCTTTGGAGGAGGCTCTGCAATGAATTTTCATTACCTGTAGCTTCTAGAATTTAGGTTTTCTTCTATAGTTGTATTGTTCTTTGAATGCTTTCAAAATTGTAGTGATTAATCAATTTGTTGTTAAGCCTATTGAGAAAACGAATTTGCGAATAGAAGAAAGAAATTAATTAATTAAATTTAAAGCTTCGGTTGTTCCTGTGAAATTTCTTCAGGGAAATTGTGAAAACCTATGTAGAATTTAATTTATTTGAAGAAATGGATTGATTAGTTATTTAAATCAAACCTTGAGGTTAAACAACACATTTAGATTGTTTTAGAGAATTTAAATCTCTGTAGAAAATTTAAGGTGGAGAAACTTAGAGGATTTGAAAACCTTCTAGTTTTAATTTAGATCCATTTAGTTTTATTGTTCTTTTAAATTGTTCATGAATTTGAGAAAATGGTTCAACCGAATTAGTTTTAAAGTCTCTGTGAAATTTGGATTTTTTGGAAAAGTTTTACAATTTTCCCTCTAGGTGAACGTCTTTACAAAATTTCCCCAATTTGTTTTATGTTAAATCCATATATATATATATACAAATTATAGTTAAAAAAAAAATACTGGAATTAATTTTATTTTCACCACCGTACGATAGACGTTTTTCTGTGTTGATGATAAATGAATTCATTTTTAAAAATAAAAAATAAAAAATCTTCAAAGCGAATATTTGTTTTCAATGTTCGGGTACTGGAATAGTATTTTGGATGGGGGTGCATTGCACACCCCACCGCCCCACATATATGGAGGTTGCAGCTGCCGTATGAGGCAGTGCCCTCCACTTAGTGGAGGGAGCGCTGCCTCATACAGCAACGCAACCCCTGTGATGGCCACGCATGGAGGTAAGGGAGGGGGGATTCAGCTACAGCTGACCCCTCCCCAAGACCTTTATTTGGACTGTGTTCCATCTTTTATGAGCCACGGATTTAATATTAAGTTTTTTTTTTTTTAAATGTTATTTTTGTTAATAGTTTTTTTACATTAGATAATATATGATGTTTATTTATAAGGTGAATTTATTAATATTTAAAATATATATTAAATAGATATATATTAAATAATGTATGATTAGAATAGATAAAGAGTAATTTGTAATATTATTAATAGGGTTTTATTTATTTCATTTTTTCGAACGGATATTATGGAAAAGATAGTGGATATAATAATGAAAGTATATATACAGTAAATATATGGATTTATATTTGATGAATATATTATATGAATAGTTCTGTTAGGTGTATATTTAATGTTTATTTTATTTTTACAAATTGCATGCAATCTAGTTTTTTAAGATTTTAAAAGATAAGATTCAAATGCATGGTAAAATTAGATAAATAAAAAGATATTTTCTTATACATTGAAGAAATTGCATGTTGTGAAAGAAAAATTGAATGAATTATAGGTTTTGGTTAGAAAATTGGAAAGATTTACTTGCATAGATTTATGTTGTTTTAAAAGTTAATTAAGGAGTAGTGTATATTGATGAGGCAATACATTATTTTTATTTATTTATTTCTATTAGAGCAAATAAACTATTGTGAGTAGAATTTGAAAGACATATGGATTTAGTATATCCAAAAATAGTAATTTCCCCGCGATTGCCTTAAGTGTTTTATTTTCTCTGCATTTCAAGAAAAGAAGGGAGTTTAATTGTTTTAGATGTTGTTATAATGAAAGAGGAAATATGGTTATGTAATCATTTTAGATAATCCAATTATCGAGCTTTTGACTTGTCAACGTTACCTATTGAATGTGTATGGATTTAAGAAATCTAAATATTAGATTTGAATTATGACTTGAATGCTTTTGTAGCTATGTCGTCAAGTTGCATGGTGGGATATGAGATTAAGTGTTAGTCCAAAATTGTAAGTATTCCAGAGAACTTTAGAGGATGAGGGTTGTCGATTCATTATGTCAACCAGTTGTTTTTCCCTTGGGTAGTGCATGGGGTCTTTTCAGTATTTACCCAGTTTCCATGAACGGGGATGTTTTGTACCTCTTGGGAAAGGAGTGGACTATGTGTTTTGTTGCCTCCAAAATTTTTGGAGTGAGTTCTTTTCTTTGTTTCCTCCTTGAGATGGAGTGGTTATGATTCTTAGGTTGTATGCTCTTGTGGTTCCCTTGGTAGATGGTTTGTTTGTGTGCTGTCAAATAGAAGAGTGGCTTCCAGTAGGGGCCAAAGCCCGTAAGAGGTATTTGATTCTGCATTAGTAAGTATGAGGGCTGAGGGTCAGTAGAGGCCACCAAGATCATCGAAGCCTATGAAGATCCACTGAGGGTAACTTATTATGAACTGTGCGATGACACTTTGTCTAGGACAACTGTTAGTTGGTATTTATGTTATGTGTATGATTCTTTGAACATACTTGATCTATTTTATGTCTGGAAGCAATGTGACCTATGTAAGTGATATTAGTGTTGTACTTGAGTTGTACTTGTTTGGTTCATTGGTTTGGTTATGTCAGTATGAGTCTGCCTTTGGTTAGTGGTTGTAGATATTTGTCCATGTTACATTGTTACTATCTCCTAGCATGGGGGGTGGGCCTTCGGGTACCACTTGGTTGGGTGGAACATGCACCATATGCCATTGGGTCCCCATTTATCTTTAGTGCTTGATGGAGAGACATCTAGATGGATAGCTTGCGGATTCTTGTGGTTAATTCTTGCATTGTAATATTTCAATTTGTATAAGCTATTTTATCCCTCCTTGTTTATGAGGTGGAATTATGTAATTGTAACACTTATGTATTATTGTCTCATTCTGGGAATGAGTGATGTAACCATTGGATTAAGTAAATGATTATGAAATTGTATCTTGGATGTTATCTTATTATGTTATGTTATATCCTTATGTTGCATGATGCTTATTTACTAAAGTTATTAAATGCTATGGTTATGTTGTTTGTGTGGGTTTAAGTAATCCCAACCTTGTAGCCTTGGAGGTTGTTGTTAATTAGCAAGTGAATGTGTATGTTATTACATTTTTTTAAAAAAAAATTTGGCTCACTTAAGTCGTTAATTACAACTTCCTTTAGGGTTACTTGGCGGGGTATTACACTCTCCCTCCCACCCCCTCTCCCTATCTCAAGTCTCTCTCTCTCTCTCTCTCAAAAGTCTACCTCCCTCTAAATACATGCATACATACAGACAGACATACATATATACTTACATACATACAAGCATACATACATATGTACATACAATCTTACATACATATAGACATGCATACGTACAAGCATACATACATACATGCAAGCATGCATACATACATACATACATACATACATGTCATACAAGCATACTTAAATTTAATAGACTAGCATTTAACACAAGGAAACACATAACGTGAGTGTGTTATAATGTGCTCTCGTTATGTCTTGCTTAGGCAACTCTTGAGCACAAACACAAAAAATATGTCAAAAGCATGAAATAATGTGAGTGCATTATTTCTTTCTTTGGAAATCCCCAAGCCTTAGGCTTTGTATTTTCTTTGTATTACCAACCCAAAGGCTTGGATTTACTTTCCAACATCTAAAGATGTGTTTTTCATATTCTACAAGGTTTCACATAATCGCATTTGTGCTAACTATCACATTTGCATGTGTTTCAAGGTCAAACAAATCGAACACTTGGATATTTTTAGAATCTCTTAGCTATTTAATGATGTAATTTTTTTTTCAAATTTTGATAATGTTAAGCCTTTCATCTTTAATTTATTTTGTTTGTGTGTCCATTTTTTGGAAAAAACCACAGTTTGGTATTTTTTCGTTATAAATTAACCGTTCATTGAAATTTCAAATAAATTACATTTTTAAAAACTAGACTCCATTCTACACATATTAAAAATAAAAAAAATGATTTTCAATTGGTTTTTAAGATTTATAGGGGTAGTATGACCAAAATTATGTATTTTAGGATGTGTCCACTTTGAAAATTAGTAAAAAACCAAATATTCATTAAAAAATTATCAGAAAAATTGGGCATAAACTAGCTGTTGTTAGCTAATTTCTCATTGAACTGATTTTAAAAATACCAAAAAAAAGTTACCTTTTTGAGGGAGACACAAAATTTTCTATGTTATGTTTTTTTGACAAAAACAACACCAATTTTTGTGGCTCCCTTTTTTGAACCCTTAATCTCTACCATTTTTTTTAAAATAGTAGTTTAGAAAGTAGACTCGGAGCACTACGATCCTTTTTTTAGTTGAATCTAATTTTTTTGAGTGTAACTATCATCAATTTCACATCCAAGGTTAATGCTTCTTGATTTTAGAGAAAAAGTGGCCACTTAAGATCCCTTTTTGGCTCCCCATCCTTTTGCACTTACCCATAATCTATCAACACTTTAACATCCATCGGCCTAACAAAAGAAGAAAAAAGGATATTTTGTAAGGCTTCCTAAAGCATACATTGGTAAATCAGAGTAGTCTAAAGCAAATCCCAAAGTGAGATCCTTGTGGGAGTAACACAAAGTTGCTCAAAAAGATCATACTCAATCAGTGGATTAGCTACAGGTCTAGGAGCTTGAGAATGGCTTGGTTGAGAAGGTGATAATGAAGTAGGTTGATTAATTTATTTTTTATTCCTTTTAGTATTATAAGTATGAGCTATCACGCTTTAAGATGGATCCTTAGATTGTACAAATCTCATGTAAAGGTTCAGCGTATCACATTTAATAAGGACCCCGTGAATACAATTTTTTTTTTTAGGAGATGGGCTAGCTAGAGTCACATAAATGACTAGTCTCTTAGTCCTTTGAAGGACAACAACGACTATAATCACATTTACTAACTTTTTATCTTGCGAAGACGAAGGTTTTAATGAATAAGTTTGTGTAACAATTTTTTGAGTAGGAGAAGATGCCTCTAATAAATCATGCAGGGCATCATCCAACATATCAAAATCCTGCTTAGAAAACACATTATCAAAAGTATCAACATTTTGAAGAAAAAGGTTTGAGATGATTTCATTCACACCAGGTTCTCTAAAATGTAAAGGAAAGGATTCACTACCCTTAGGACAATGGGGTCCCAGGAAGAAAATATCACTTAATCACCTCAAAGATCAAAGCTCAAGTGACAAGATAAATAATTAAGAATATCTATACAATCTAATGAAATAAATTCTAAATTAAAAAGGACAAGAATATCAAAATGACTTAATTACAAAAATGAATGAACAAATTAAAATCTCTAGCCTATAGAAATGAAAAGCATAGAAATCAAAGATTTTACCTTCAAGAGGATTATCTTTCGAGCATGAATGAGATCATGCCACAAGGACGTGTATGTCCCACATTGTTTCCTTGTTATAATGGAATATAGTAGTGGTCATTCCACGGATAACCCCCCTACAAAACTTGTTTGTTTCCTAGGTTCGTGGTGTTCAAGCACACAAAATGAGGAAAATTTCAATCCACCTTGAAGTGTGTTCCAAAGTCTCAAATAATCTGTTTGAGTGTCCCTTTTTGTTCTTCTAGTGAAGACCTTCAAAACGAGTACCTTCATGAACTCTCATTGTTTATACTCAGTGAAATTGTGAAAAGTGCAAAAGCTCTAGAAAAAAGCGCTCTAACATTTTGAAGAAAAATGGTTGAGTAAAAAAGTGCAATGGCGGAATTTTTCAGCACCTAAGCACTTAAGTGAAATTTTTACTTGGTGCAAGGGGGATGATTTTTAGCGCCCTTACACCAAGTCTCCATACTTAGTCATTTTTTACCTTGGGCAGTGATTTTTGACCCAGTTACATTTTTCCCAGTTTTCTCCACCTTTCATGCCTTAATTAAATGTGCAACTTGAGCTCCTCTATTTCACTTATGAATCACTTAAAAGTGATTTTAGGTCAATTATTTTTCCCTCTTGTCATTTTATTTTTATTTCTCCTTGTTGGGCGACCATTTTGCATCTGCAAACTCACATTTTTTAGAAGATTTTGAGCTTTTTCAAGCTAGGATTTTTCGTGCTTGTTACAGGTACGTAGATTTCATGTTTTCTTTAATTTTAAGTTTATTTTCTTTGTTGATTAGGAAACACGTTTGAATTTCTTGTTTTCTTATTTGTTTTCCACGTTTTTCTCTATCTTTCTCCATGTGTTTCTTGTTCTTCTTCATATCTTCTCCTATCCTCATGTCGCATGTTGGTTACCCCTCTTCCTCACAACGTGTTTTCATTCCCTCTTCTAAGTCAGGCTTCCTTCATCATTTTTGTTGGGTTTTTGTTCTATTTTGTGTGCACCTTTGTGTCTCGCCAACTTTATTTCTTTCATTTTTATACCACTCTTCTTTGTCTCCCATTGTGCCTTTGTTTCTCTTATTCTAATGTCATTATCCAAGCAACAAAAACATGCGCAAGTTTGAAAGACCTCATTTTGAAGATCATGCCATAGCTCAACTTCGATAGACTCACTCTAAGTTCTCAAGCAGTATTTTTAAGCACCATTGCACGAAATCACATAACCTAATCCTACACTAGAGTGATTTTTCATCATTTTCCAAAGCACTGATTTTCCATGCCATTTCACTTGCCAAGCAATTTCCACAAGAGGCTAAGTGTCAAGGCACTAAAGATTAGCACCCTGACATATCTTTACCAAAATTACACATAAATTGCAAGGGCACTGATTTTCAGCACCATTGCACTTGAGATTTTTCTCCTAAGTGCAAGGGCGTTTATTTTTAGTACCCATACACTTTTGACATTTTTTTCCTCAAACTCTCTGAAATTGTTCTATCTTCTCTCTAAAGCCTGCTTCTCCATTCCTAAATCATTTTTTGTGTCTCGTCACTCATATCACACTTGCTCAACATCGTTGCTCGCTTCATGCATCCCAATGCTAATTTTTTAACTAATGTTTGTTGATTCACCATCTTTGCATCTCCTTTTCAGATCTCATCACTGATCCTCAAAGATTACATCTTTTGATCTAGTTGCTCTCAGATGATAGCCAAGAATCCTCCATCATCTTCAAAGTTTGAAGGAAAAATGAAATACAAATACCAAGGTGTTTATCCACCGACGGTAGTAATTTCAAAGGTGGATGAGATAAAAAGACACTGAGGTTGGTCATCAAGACCTCATTGATTTCATAAAGAGAATTGAGAAAAATCCTCTTAAAGATTCTTTGAGAGCCATTGTGCACAGTAATCTACACCTGGTGTCTACTTTCCCTACTTTTGCACACCATATAGAGTTTTTCCTCGAAGTTGCATCCCATTACATCAGGGAAAAAAGAAATGTGATTGACTCTTTCGGGTAGGAGATATTGAGACTGGACCCTAATTCCTTGATATTGTTTTCAGAGTCCCCCAAATGGAAAAATACACTGAAATTTCAATACAACAAGCATAGGAAGTCTATGAATCAGATCCAAATAAGGTTAAGTACTTGATCAATATCCAATAGTTCAAAGAACCCAGGCATACTATCTCAAGATGGCCGAAGGGACTTTCGTGGAGTGACTTCAAAGAAGATGTCAGGGACATGATAACACTCTTGAGTAGAGTTAAGGGATTGCCTGAAACATCTCATTTTCAGGATTGGATGTATGAGTACATTCATATCATAAGAAGACAAAAGGCTCATATTGATTAGGGAAAACAAATCAGTGATTTAATCCATGAACAAATGATAAATATGCCAACCAACTTGAAGTTCTATATGACTTCTTACCTGGTGTATAGTGGAGCCGTGATGAGGCAATTCCTGGGTTTATCTATAAAAAGGAATCGGATTTCTACACTTGTGTAAACATATTTCTATCAACTAGAACTGAAGGAAAGCCTTCACCATTTCAAGAGGGTCATCGATGCTTTCTTTGTGCCTTTTCTTTTCAGCTTTGACCTGACTCTTGAGAAGCAAAGAGTGTCTGATGAGGCTTACAAAGTGTTAAGTAAAGTCAGATGCATATTCCTACAATTCCCAACTTTTACTTACATAAGGGGAGGATGTTACACTAGGTGCCCTTACATGTTGCCCAGATATCCCTCAGACAAGTGGATACTCATGGAGTTATGTAGACATCTGATTTCAATTCACAAAGAATGGATGAGGATTCACAAGCTGAGATTTAAGTTTACACTGACAATCGGTAGCTATACCATCAAAAGTGTACAAAAATCCAAATCAGTCTATGCAGAGATGTGGGTCATGACAATTAGGACCTATAGATACAAATTTGATTTTGATTATCAGAATGTAAAGAAGAGGCTAAAAAGGGTCACAAGCACGGGTACCACTTTGAGGACATCTGGGTTGATTGCAAAGATGAACAGGCTATCTATAAGATGGACTTTTGTAGACTAATAGTACAATAAATTAGAGACCTTGGTGATGCTGACCAACCAGAGGATTTCATAGATCTTGGTGACATTATGAATGCTAATTACGATGAGAAAGAAATCTCCAAGAAACCTTTGCTTGCAATCCAATGGTCCAGGAAGGAAAACATTTCCATTAGAGAAAGGTTGACACCAATAATGCCTAACACTGTAGAGTGGTTCCACAATCATTGATTTGAGATGAAAACTTTCAAGATATCATCACCTATTCCTACATATACCATACCTATAATCGACATTGCTCCACCCCTTACAACATCAACCATACTAGATACTCCTTCAGTGACAAGTATACAAATGGTTCACATTTTGTCGAGCCCTCAGTCCTCCATTCCTAGCTTATCATCTCCATCCTATGATTTCACTTCAGAAGTTGAGTTTAACAGGTTCATGAATGGATCCATGCATAATCAGCTCAATGTGCAAGTTAATGGAGCAGTAATTGTAAGTGTGAAATAAGTAAATAAGTAAAACAACTAAAAACACTTCTTAATGAAACATTATATCAATATTTAACATCAATTAACTAATTTAAAGCACATAAAACTTGAAAGCATCTCATTTTTTCCTTTCTCCAAATATTTATTAAATCACAGAGGGCTCTCAAACTTGGTAAGCATCGTGGTTGTTAAAATGCCAATCTAGAGAATGGAATGATGCTAAATGCAATGATCTACTCCTATATGGTGATTTCTAAATGATATTGATGCTACTATAAACTATGCTAACATGAAAACTAATGGATGGAAGGTATAGTAATCTAAGATGCGACCATGATATTGATTTTACAGATGCTATAATTTCCATTGCTAAATGATTTTATGTTGAATTTCTTGAATGATAAGATGCTTGATTACTTTTCCTACAAAGTAAGTTTTCACAAAGATGAGAGATACATTTCTTGTGGAGAAAGGTTGTATATATAGATTTATGGCAACAGATTTGTGAAGGGGTAGCAAAGCAGAGGTCTGGATTTGATCGTGAAGATTCAAGGGTGAAGGATGAAGGATTTGGAGCTAATTATGGAGTTTTTCTTCCCCACAAAATATTCAGCCAAAGAATAGGAAAACTCCATGGAAGATAGATTGAGGAGTTGCCTACAAATTTGTCTCAAATTTGTCTCCAAATTTGCCCATGAAGGTTGAAATTAATTAATTAGACATATTATATCTAATTTGGTAGGTAGATATGATTAGCTGTAGATTTTGAATATTTAGATTTAATTGAATATTTGGATTTATTCAATTTAGGAAATAGAATATTTAATTTAATAAAACAAACTTTAGAAGTTTATGTTTATCAAATAAATATAGAAGAAATATGATATTTGGTAGAAGAATTTAATAATGATAATTAAATAAAAATAAAGTATTAAATTTGTTAATTTAATTAAGAATAAATATTATAATAAAGATATATGAAAAAAAACTATGTAAATAAATATTTTCTATTTATTTAGTAGTAGAAGATTAAAAGGTTAATTAATAAAATAAATCATATTTAATTAATTAGATTGTCCAGACCATTTTTAGGTGTATACATTTTGCCCCTCTTTGAAATGACGTGTTTACGCATTGCTTCAAAGAAAATATTGTTGTTGTTGTTAGTATCAACAAAACATTATCAAATATTCCCCAAATATTGATTTTGTTGTGATAATGGATATATGCCCCCTCGGAAGATAAATCGATGAATTTTATTTATTTATTTGGATTTTTTTTGAATTTTTCAAATTTTTTATGAATTTTTGATGATTTGATAAATATTTTCAATTTCAATTTAGATTTAATTGAATATTTGGATTTATTCAATTTAGGAAATAGAATATTTAATTTAATAAAACAAACTTTAGAAGTTTATGTTTATCAAATAAATATAAAAGAAATATGATATTTGGTAGAAGAATTTAATAATGATAATTAAATAAAAATAAAGTATTAAATTTGTTAATTTAATTAAGAATAAATATTATAATAAAGATATATGGAAAAAAACTATGTAAATAAATATTTTCTATTTATTTAATAGTAGAAGATTAAAAGGTTAATTAATAAAATAAATCATATTTAATTAATTAGATTGTCGAGACTATTTTTAGGTGTATACATTTTTCCCCTCTTTGAAATGATGTGTTTACGCATTACTTCAAAGAAAATATTGTTGTTGTTGTTAGTATCAGCAAAACATTCTCAAATATTCCCCAGATATTGATTTTGTTGTGATGATGGATATATGCCCCCTCGGAAGATAAATCGATGAATTTTATTTATTTATTTGGATTTTTTTTGAATTTTTCAATTTTTTTATAAATTTTTGATGATTTGATAAATATTTTCAATTTCAATTTAGATTTAATTGAATATTTGGATTTATTCAATTTAGGAAATAGAATATTCAATTTAATAAAACAAACTTTAGAAGTTTATGTTTATCAAATAAATATAGAAGAAATATGATATTTGGTAGAAGAATTTAATAATGATAATTAAATAAAAATAAAGTATTAAATTTGTTAATTTAATTAAGAATAAATATTATAATAAAGATATATGAAAAAAAACTATGTAAATAAATATTTTCTATTTATTTAATAGTAGAAGATTAAAAGGTTAATTAATAAAATAAATCATATTTAATTAATTAGATTGTCCAGACCATTTTTAGGTGTATACATTTTTCCCCTCTTTGAAATGATGTGTTTACACATTGCTTCAAAAAAAATATTGTTGTTGTTGTTAGTATCAACAAAACATTATCAAATATTCCCCAAATATTGATTTTGTTGTGATAATGGATATATGCCCCCTCGGAAGATAAATCGATGAATTTTATTTATTTATTTGGATTTTTTTTGAATTTTTCAAATTTTTTATGAATTTTTGATGATTTGATAAATATTTTCAATTTCAATTTAGATTTAATTGAATATTTGGATTTATTCCATTTAGGAAATAGAATATTTAATTTAATAAAACAAACTTTAGAAGTTTATGTTTATCAAATAAATATAAAAGAAATATGATATTTGGTAGAAGAATTTAATAATGATAATTAAATAAAAATAAAATATTAAATATGTTAATTTAATTAAGAATAAATATTATAATAAATATATATGAAAAAAAACTATGTAAATAAATATTTTTTATTTATTTAATAGTAGAAGATTAAAAGGTTAATTAATAAAATAAATCATATTTAATTAATTAGATTGTCGAGACTATTTTTAGGTGTATACATTTTGCCCCTCTTTGAAATGATGTGTTTACGCATTACTTCAAAGAAAATATTGTTGTTGTTGTTAGTATCAACAAAACATTCTCAAATATTCCCCAGATATTGATTTTGTTGTGATGATGGATATATGCCCCCTTGGAAGATAAATCGATGAATTTTATTTATTTATTTGGATTTTTTTTGAATTTTTCAATTTTTTTATGAATTTTTGATGATTTGATAAATATTTTCAATTTCAATTTAGATTTAATTGAATATTTGGATTTATTCAATTTAGGAAATAGAATATTTAATTTAATAAAACAAACTTTAGAAGTTTATGTTTATCAAATAAATATAGAAGAAATATGATATTTGGTAGAAGAATTTAATAATGATAATTAAATAAAAATAAAGTATTAAATTTGTTAATTTAATTAAGAATAAATATTATAATAAAGATATATGAAAAAAAACCATGTAAATAAATATTTTCTATTTATTTAATAGTAGAAGATTAAAAGGTTAATTAATAAAATAAATCATATTTAATTAATTAGATTGTCCAGACCATTTTTAGGTGTATACATTTTGCCCCTCTTTGAAATGATGTGTTTACACATTGCTTCAAAGAAAATATTGTTGTTGTTGTTAGTATCAACAAAACATTATCAAATATTCCCCAAATATTGATTTTGTTGTGATAATGGATATATGCCCCCTCGGAAGATAAATCGATGAATTTTATTTATTTATTTGGATTTTTTTTGAATTTTTCAAAAAATTTATGAATTTTTGATGATTTGATAAATATTTTCAATTTCAATTTAGATTTAATTGAATATTTGGATTTATTCAATTTAGGAAATAGAATATTTAATTTAATAAAACAAACTTTAGAAGTTTATGTTTATCAAATAAATATAAAAGAAATATGATATTTGGTAGAAGAATTTAATAATGATAATTAAATAAAAATAAAATATTAAATTTGTTAATTTAATTAAGAATAAATATTATAATAAAGATATATGAAAAAAAACTATGTAAATAAATATTTTTTATTTATTTAATAGTAGAAGATTAAAAGGTTAATTAATAAAATAAATCATATTTAATTAATTAGATTGTCGAGACTATTTTTAGGTGTATACATTTTGCCCCTCTTTGAAATGATGTGTTTACGCATTACTTCAAAGAAAATATTGTTGTTGTTGTTAGTATCAACAAAACATTCTCAAATATTTCCCAGATATTGATTTTGTTGTGATGATGGATATATGCCCCCTCGGAAGATAAATCGATGAATTTTATTTATTTATTTGGATTTTTTTTGAATTTTTCAAATTTTTTATGAATTTTTGATGATTTGATAAATATTTTCAATTTCAATTTAGATTTAATTGAATATTTGGATTTATTCAATTTAGGAAATAGAATATTTAATTTAATAAAACAAACTTTAGAAGTTTATGTTTATCAAATAAATATAGAAGAAATATGATATTTGGTAGAAGAATTTAATAATGATAATTAAATAAAAATAAAGTATTAAATTTGTTAATTTAATTAAGAATAAATATTATAATAAAGATATATGAAAAAAAACTATGTAAATAAATATTTTCTATTTATTTAATAGTAGAAGATTAAAAGGTTAATTAATAAAATAAATCATATTTAATTAATTAGATTGTCGAGACCATTTTTAGGTGTATACATTTTTTCCCTCTTTGAAATGATGTGTTTACGCATTGCTTCAAAGAAAATATTGTTGTTGTTGTTAGTATCAACAAAACATTCTCAAATATTCCCCAGATATTGATTTTGTTGTGATGATGGATATATGCCCCCTCGGAAGATAAATCAATGAATTTTATTTATTTATTTGGATTTTTTTTGAATTTTTCAAATTTTTTATGAATTTTTGATGATTTGATAAATATTTTCAATTTCATAACTATGTAAATAAATATTTTCTATTTATTTAATAGTAGAAGATTAAAAGGTTAATTAATAAAATAAATCATATTTAATTAATTAGATTGTCCAAACCATTTTTAGGTGTATACATTTTGCCCCTCTTTGAAATGATGTGTTTATGCATTGCTTCAAAGAAAATATTGTTGTTGTTGTTAGTATCAACAAAACATTCTCAAATATTCCCCAGATATTGATTTTGTTGTGATGATGGATATATGCCCCCTCGGAAGATAAATCAATGAATTTTATTTATTTATTTGGATTTTTTTTGAATTTTTCAAATTTTTTATGAATTTTTGATGATTTGATAAATATTTTCAATTTCATAACTATGTAAATAAATATTTTCTATTTATTTAATAGTAGAAGATTAAAAGGTTAATTAATAAAATAAATCATATTTAATTAATTAGATTGTCGAGACCATTTTTAGGTGTATACATTTTGCCCCTCTTTGAAATGATGTGTTTACGCATTGCTTCAAAGAAAATATTGTTGTTGTTGTTAGTATCAATGAAACATTCTCAAATATTCCCTAGATATTGATTTTGTTGTGATGATGGATATATGCCCCCTCAAAAGATAAATCGATGAATTTTATTTATTTATTTGGAATTTTTTTTGAATTTTTCAATTTTTTTATGAATTTTTGATGATTTGATAAATATTGTCAATTTCATAACTATGTAAATAAATATTTTCTATTTATTTAATAGTAGAAGATTAAAAGGTTAATTAATAAAATAAATCATATTTAATTAATTAGATTATCCAGACCATTTTTAGATGTATACATTTTGCCCCTCTTTGAAATGATGTGTTTACGCATTGCTTCAAAGAAAATATTGTTGTTGTTGTTAGTATCAACAAAACATTCTCAAATATTCCCCAGATATTGATTTTGTTGTGATGATGGATATATGCCCCCTCGGAAGATAAATCAATGAATTTTATTTATTTATTTGGATTTTTTTTGAATTTTTCAAATTTTTTATGAATTTTTGATGATTTGATAAATATTTTCAATTTCAATGATGCAAAATCAATTTATCTCTTGAAAAATGATGTTTACTCCACTAGTTGATTAAATGTTGCCATGCTTTGCCTCCTTGTGTTTGCCTTTGATTTGATATTGATTGTGATCCTGATAGATTAAAATATTATTGATCTCATGATAGGTGAGATTCAATGATTGATTCATTGATTGACCATATGATAGGTGAGGATCAATGATAGATTGATGATTGACCTCATGATAGGTGAGGTTCATTGATAAATTGATTGATTGACCTCATGATAGGCGAGGATCAATAATAGGTTGATGTTTGACCTCATGATAGGTGAGGATCAATGATAGATTGATTGATTAACCTCATGATAGGCGAGGATCAATAGTAGGTTGATGTTTGACCTCATGATAGGTGAGGTTCAATGATATTTGCTCATTTAATTTGATCAAAGTCTCACCAGAGCCGATTAGATTGATAGGCTGATTGATTGATAATATTGTTGATTTGTGATATGTTATGATCATAGGAGGATTTTAGAGTTCTTCCCAAAGATGTGGGACATGATTTTGCATCTGGTACAGGCCGATATAGATATCATCATTCGATGTGGTTTATCAGCTTTGATTAATATGCCCTAGTATAGGATTGATTAATGTACTGAAATTTGATAATGTACACTTATTCAGTCAAAGATTTTATGATTGCTCTATCATGTTATTGATTCACTAGCCTTAGAAAATCTATAATGTAGATGCAAAACTAATATGAATTCAATATAATTTAACCATGCAAATATATATTCAAGCGTTGTCATTTTAATAGTCCATTTATCATGCTTTTTATCATCATTGAGCTTTTAAAATGTTGAAAGTGAGTACAAGCATCAATGGTATGAGTTAGACCATGATGACCTGAGTACTACTTTCATGATTTTTGATATTGCAAGTGAATACAAGCATCTAGTTATAATTAAACCGAGATGACTTGAGCATCTCTTGCATAAACAGGCAAGAATCAATCACTTTCCTATGTGAATTCTGAATTTCATCAGTGATACTTTGTAGAGCACGTCCTACAACAATTCACATAATAATAATGATTAACTCATAGACAACAGACAAATAAAATATCATTCTCCTTCCTAGCTTCTCTAGTTCAATACAGCATCAAGTTGCTCCAAAGAAATGATAACAAAGATCAAAGTACAACAATTTAACTTTTGCTTAAAGTATTTCAACCATTATTCAAATTAGATCATCCATATTGATAATTATTTCAACATTTGATACGAATGGTTGATGGAATGGTTTCAATGTTTGTTGTATGTTCAATGTCGAATCTTCCTATGATCATTGTGTTTTTTTTGTCTGTCATACTGTTGTTTGTCCATTTGATTAAGCTCAAAGTTTATTGCCCCCAGTGGGTTCAGGATTTCGCCCCCAAGCTAGGGTGAGACACGACCACATTTTCTAGGATATGTACATGATATTTTATTGCAGCTTTTTCAGATTTTGTATTTTTTATATTTTTTTTTTACTTTTTCACTTTTTTTTTGTATTTTCTTCTTCTTTTTTGTGGTTTTTCTGATTTTTGATTTTTTTGGATTTTGCAGCTTTTTTCTTCTTCTTTTTTTTGGATTTTTCAGGATATTTAAGATGAAATGAGATGAGAAGACTGATTGAAGGAACAAGATGCCCCACAATATGGGTAATGCAACCATGGATAAATGATAGATCAAAATAAAATATTCACTAAAAAACATGTCACAGAAGCAACATATCTCTTGTCAAAAGATGATAATGGTTGTTGATTAAGATGCGAGGAATGATTTATTTCATAATACATGATGATGATAAGTACTTAGCATCACTAATTTCCTCTAAGTATGATAAGATTGATGATTTCTGGTGATTGATTGAAAAAAATATGAGGATTGGATAATGTTTTGTAGGTAGGCTTAAATATGATTTGCATGATAAGATTCAAGGTTGCAAAGGGACATGGTGACATGGATTTTGATAAGCTAGGAGATATGGAATGGAAGAAAACAAGGATAAAAATAATGAATGTCATGATCAAGATCAACTATATAAGATACAGACACAAGGCCCAAGTATTTTGCCCTGATTCCTCATCAAGACCAAGGAAAGGAAGAAAGGATGTATTTAGTAAGAATGATGGAATATGGATAAGATGAAAGATATGGTATGGAAGATATAGATAAAGTGTATAGGATAAGATATATGATGTTTAAGAAGATCCTTAACCTTTTCAAGATCAAAGGTGGAAATGTAAGGAATGTGCATAGAAAGGAAAATGACCATGAATGATAAAATGGATGAAACTTGTCCCCAAGTGTAGAGTGTGAGAGGAATATGGAAGATAGGATATGGATGATAGGGAAATGGAGGAAGGACTTAATCATAAAATTTCACAACCAAATATCCCTCTAATAAACCATGGCGATGGGAATTAGACTCCTAAATGTTGGTAGATTAATGATATGATGGAAGAATCTAAGGACTTATGCAAAGGTTTGGATTAAAGGAGAATGATGGGGGCTGAATAATGGATAATGGATACAAGGTTGCAAGGATTTTTGATGGATAGATAGAAATGATGGAAAGGTCAATGTTGGCACACACCTTGAAGAGTGGTGGAGTGATGGAGGAAAAATGGATTTGGAAGGTGATATGTTATTAGATGGAAAATTAAAGGAAGCTTTTGGATTAGCAAATCTGGATTCCAATTTAGATTTTATTGATTATATGAGACTTGTAGGATTCCACATAACTTTTGACCTTGATTTTTTCTTTGTGGGACTTTGTGGCCTTCGACATTTTTCTTTTTGATTTATGGACCTTTGTGGTCTTTGAAAATTTACCTTTTTGCTTTGATGGGGCTTTGTGGCCTTTTAGATTTTTCTTTTTATTTTGGATAAAATTTTATTTTATTTTTGCATGTCTCTTCAAGGATACATGTGGATCTTGATATAGAAGATTTTGATATTTGGCACCCAAATTTCTTCCAAGAGCAATGGGAGAGGTGGATTGATATGAATGATATGGAGGTATTATGGATGAGTTAATGTGGGTAGAATTTTGAAAGGCCATCAAGGATGTGTGCCTTTTTTTTACTTGAGAAAAATGATATGGACCTAGGATAGAGGGAAGGTTTGATGTACTAGGATGAGGACCTAGGATAGATGGAATGTTTGATGAACTAGAATGAGGACCTAGGATAGATGGAAGGTTTTATGAACTAGGATGCTTAGGCTTATAATCAAGGTCATGGTGATATGGGTTTCTTTGAATAGAAAGGGGCCCTAGGATACCTTGTTCATGAAGGCCTAATCCTTTTTCTTTGTAATTCATAGTTTTGCATATACGTTTACCAATGGGATATGTATTGTTTATGAAACAAGATGTGAGTCCATTTTGGGGAGGATATGATATGGATGAGAGGATAGATGTTGGAATTAATCGGAATGGATAAAGGTAGAGGATCCTAATTTATAGGTGTGGGGTTCATGGATAGCTTGAATAGGTGTGATAGGCTCTTGACATGGGCATTATGGGGTGTTTTGATCTTGACTTGGAAAAGTATCATGAGGTATAGGAGAGGAAGTATCTTTCCCTTTATTAAGTATGGAATCATTATGAAGTGGTATGAAAGGCATATCTTGATCATGATAAGGATAAACATCTTCATGGGATGAAAGGGTATCCTTGAATGGAAGCATATCTTGATCTTGATGAGGAAGGGAATCATGAGATTTTGTAGAAAACATGTCTTGATCATTAGTTGGTAGGACATCATTAGATAGGATAGAATAATTATCATGCTCTTGCGATGAAATAGAATCATGAGATGGTATGGATTTATTAGATGATGTGGAAGAAGAACCTAGAGCCACTTGTCCCTTGAGATAGAAGAGAATTATTTTAGATGAAAAGTGAAAGGAGGGGATCATCATAAGATTCTTGAGAAATGGGATCTTGATCAAAGATTGGAAGAATTTGTGGAATGTTGATATCATTGGATGGAGTGGAAAGAATATTTTGATCTTGATGTGTACGGGAGTCTATGCTAGCATGCTTTGAATTGAGACATTGACATGAATCATTGGATGTTGAAGATATGATAGAAGAGGATGATTGGATGGAATTGTTAATTTGAGTGAAATAATCTTGAGGTTTATTTTGGCTTATGATGGATGGAGATAAATTCATGACATGATAGGATTGCTCAATATCATTTATGTTTGTGGACTAAGATTTAGGCTTCTGATTTGATTTTTTCAAAATTCAAAGATATTGAGCTTGGATGATGTAGTTGTTGGTGGAGAGGGTGTCATGTTGAGATTTTTGGAAGAAAATATCTCTCTGTGTTTGTTTCCCTTTGCATATCCTAGATTTTTTGTTGAAGGTTTTTCATTTGATGAGATAAAGCATTCAATTGATCTTCATCTATTTCAGCCATGGTGGTTTGAGTTTCAATTTCCTTTTTCTAGGAGTTTTTGTCTTTGTAACCTTGTTAAAATGGGCATACAAGTGTTAGGGTTATCACTAAAATTTGGTCTTTTTGTTTAGATGAGTGCCAATGGTATTAACTTAAGTTGAATAGAATGATATATTCTATTGATGAGACCAAGTTAAAATCTGATTATTGTGTTTCATTTCGTGATTGTAGGATGAAAAAAATCCTAATGATGAAACTTAACCCAATAACCAAGATTTGTGTTTAATGATTGGATACTTTATAATTACAAGATCTAGGTTTAACTTGAAATATTTTTGACTTGTAAGATCATATATGTTTCAAGTTTTAAGACACTGTCTAGACTGAGAAAATGTTTATGTTTTGATAAAAATCTAGATTTTGATGTTAACTATCTAAGTGATGGGAAAAATAACTCTTTGGTTTAAGTTATTTGGATGTGCTATAATAGATCTCGGATGCGCTAAAATATTGGTAAATTATGATTGGTGAATTTTGATGACAAACAACAAATGCGCTATAAGATTTGTCAGAAGTGCTGAAACAGACTATGAAAGCGCTATTTTATCAACAGATGCACTAAAAAAATAGGTGCAAGCACTAAAACAGATTTTGGATGCACTATTTTGGGACTTCCCAATGTTGTTTTATTTTTCTCAATGTTGGGAATTTTGACAAGATATGTTTGTTGGTAAATCTTTGATTTTTTGACAATAAGCCTAATGTTTCCAATTTTTTCCTCTATTGTAAGAATTGATCTGGTCTATTGGAATATTGTATGGTGGGTTGTGGGATAAAAGAATGATGAATGGTTTGACTATTATTATCCTTTTGTGAGAGAGCTCTTAATTGGGAATAGGCCTGTGAATATAAAGTATTTAAGGAAAAATATTCAGTATATCCTCTAGCAAAGTCATGAAACTTATGGATGAAAGTTCTATGTTCAAGCAAGATTTTTCTACTTCGATATAAGAAGTGTCTCCTCTCAAAAAAATTCTTGTAGCTAAGTTTCTTCTTTGGTTTCTTGACTCTTTTTGTGAGGGATTTCCTGATAAATATTGTTGAGATCCAATCCCTAATCATAAATTTTCACAGGTTGACTTGACATACTCTTTGTGTTTTTTCTGGATGATCTTTATTTGAATTAATGATTTGAAAACACAGAAAGAAATTGTAAAACATTTTTGTTTAAGTCCTAGAATCTAAACAACAAGTGTATGTTTAAGAATCAAACATGATCCTTCTTGATTTCCACTAGTTTTTGACAAAGAATACACTTCAAGCAGACTCACTCTTAAGGTCAAAAAGGTCATCATTATACTTAACATCCCACATCTTAAAATTGTGTCGACTCACACATTCGTGTCACCCCCTAGAGGGTTCCTATGTTTTTGTCTTTTCTAGGCGTGTACTCAAAGTTAGATTTCTTGATCCCTTTAGAAAATGGTCCTTGGCAATTATATGGTGAGTGTCTTGGGGGAAGATTATTCCTTCCCCTTACACTATGAGTATTATAATGTTTGGTTACTAACTCAGCTGGATTTTACACTATGGTTTGTAGATAGGGTTTCCGTTCGGAGCGGAAATCATAAACTTGCTCAAGAGACCTCCCAATCTTTAGAAAAAAGATTTTGGGGATGGTTATCTTGCACACTTTTGACAAATGTGGGTTTCCCCAGATTCACTTTTATTTTATAGTGGGTTGGAAAACCTAGCTTTGGTTGTTCCCACTTAGGTCGTTCTTGTAGGGTGAGTACTTTTTCCCACTACGGTAGGCCTTCTAAAGGATTTAACAAAAGCATAAAGTGCATGAAATTAAAAGATGATTCTCGCAGTTTGATCACCCAATTAAGGGGAGAGAATAGGCATATCAACTCACAATCATAGTAAACAATGTTTAGTTTTAAAGCCCAAATGATAGTTTTCTATTCTACATGAAGATGTTGCTTCAAAAAAGACATGATGTTCATTTTAACCGAGATAGCAATGTATTATGACTACCCTAGGATTGGTGTATTTTAATCCAAATGACTACCCTAGGATTGGTTCATTTTAATCCAAATGGCTACCCTAGGATTGGTTCATTTTAATCCAAATCCAAAAACCAGTGAGTTTCTAATGTTCTTTTTAACCAATTTTGACAAAGCTTGTGTAGATGGTTAATTTTAAGCCCAAATTAATGCTAGTTGGTCCTAAAGCATGAATGCAAAATAACATATGATGTGTTATTTTCCCATGAGTGTTTGAAAACACTATTACAATGGATATCAAATGTTTTTTTTCTTTCACTTCAATGCTCCATGTTTCTCTTAAAACCTGCAATAAATACTCAAAATTTTAGATGCAATAAAGAAATAAGAAAATATAAGGGTTAGATGAATGATTAAGCATAAAAACCCTAAAACTTAGACCAAGTTACAATGTGATTTGAATTTAAATGTAAAATTGAAACTTTCAAATCTACAAAAAGTGATAAATACCTACACCATTTCATAGCTTATGAAATTCTACCCCATTTCAAAAAGAAAAGTTTCAAAAAAGACCTTCGTATGACCAAGATATGGCCATTTTAAGATTGACTATCTATGCACTAAAACAGAGGTCAGAAGTTCTACAAAATTTATCATAAGTGCTAAATTATTTTGTAAAAGCGCTAAATAAATCATCAAAAGTGCTAAAGTATCTGGTAGATGCGCTGTAAAATCTCTCGATTGCGCTAAAAGAAACACACCAGAAGCCTGTATGAACAATTTTCAGAAAAATTGTTAAAATATGGGGTTTGTGCCCAATGGTAGGCGCCAAAATGTAAGTATGAAATAATTAAATAAGTAAAACAACTGAAAAAAACTTCTTAATGAAACATTATATCAAGATTTAACAGCAATTAACTAATTTAAAGCATAGAAAACTTGAAAGCGTCTCATTATTTCCTATCTCCAAATATTTATTAAATCACAGAGGGCTCTCAGATTTGGTAAACACTATGACTATTAAAATTCCAATTTAGAGAATGGAATGATGCTAAATGCAATTATCTACTCCTATATGGTGATTTCTAAATGATATTGATGCTACTATAAACTATGCTGACATGAAAACTAATGGATGGAAGCTATAGTAATCTATGATGCAGCCATGATATTGATTTTATAGATTCTATAATTGCTATTTCTAATTGATTTTATGTTGCATTGCTTGAATGATATCTCCTCTCTTCCCCCTTGGTTGGTATCTCAAGTATCGAAACGGATAAATAAAATGATCTCTCTAGAAGAGCTTGATCTTGAAGAGATAGCCCCTCCAAAAGCCAAGGGGAAGAAAAAGGCAAAAGTGTATTCATGGCTTGATGTTGATAAAGCTGGTCAAAATTATGCAGAGATTGGTGTACCACCTCAAGAGGAAGGATATGTTAATATGGAAGAGTACATAGTGACAAGAGTCCATCTTGACAAGGTCACAAATGAAAGTGCTAAGGTAGATGTGCAAGTAACCTTGGATATACTGGTAGGAAGACTGGACAAAATGGAGCAAGCTAGAAACTTGTACAAATAGAGGGAAGAGAATTATGCCAATATTGTAAGGAGACTTGCAGGATCTTCAAGTAATGCACAACTGTTGGCAATGGCAAGCGCTGAGGACCCATCTATCAAGAAGGCTGAGAATTTTTCCTCCAAAGGCAGAGTGTTATATGATTTTATTAATAAGATTATAGAATATGGTTCTCAAATTATAGTTGCTACCAATGAAAAAGATATGCATGTAGCCCAACTCAAATTAGAGCTTGATAAGGAGGAAGGTGTTCTTTCCCAAGAACTCAGAGAAATGGAGAAATGCTTATTGTTGTGGTCACAAATGAAGCAGGTAAAGCTTAGCAAATTGGTGGAAGTCGAGGTGATCCCCAACAAGGAGAAATACATTGAAGTAAGAAAATCACTGAAGCATCATATTCAGATAATCAAATCTCTTATAGAATATCTCCACCAAGTACAGGAAAATGTCGAACTACATCGTGCTATCCTTGAAAAAATAATGAAGGAGTTTCCATGCAAGCTCCTTGAACAGAACCATATCTTCCTTTAGGCCACAAAACTTTCCGAGACCTTCAAAGAAGCCATCATGAATCAAGTAGAGAGTGTGTAATTTTTAGAAGCCTCTATGCATTTTCTTTGTGATACAAGGCTCACTCTTGATAACCTCAAGATGGATCTTGGAAATTGCAAAAAGGTTCACTTATCTGCTATGAAATCAATAATGAGGATTCACACCATTGGTCTAGATGAAAAGTTCATGCAAGAGACCTGGAAGAAGTATGAAGACTTCTGCACCCAAGCAAGGAACCATGAAGATTCCTGATCTCCCAGTGTTGAACATTTTGATGCTTCCCTTTATGCATCTTGTAAATATTTTGTGACATATTAAATGTCTTTTTATCAAATGTAATTGCACCGAAAATATGAGATGTAATTTCATAGAGATGAATTACATGTTGACTTAGTCAAAGTTAGGGTTTCCTATTTTTTCTCACCTAAATTTCCTCATTTTACTCAACTAATTTTCGAGATTAGCTCTTCCCTCTCTTCTATAAATATGAGGGATCTCTATTGTAATCTTTACCTTTCGTAGTTTACAACAAAGTGTTTCCCTTTTTGAAGTGGATTTGTGAAACTTTGTGTTCATACTTTGTGAATGAAATCTAATCAATAAAGAAGAGAATTACAAACCAGACTTTGTGTTGGATTCAATAATCTTGTGAATTGATCTTATTGGTGTTGATTAGTAGATGATATCTAAATGGATTCAAGTAATTTATGTAGACTTTGTGTTAAATTTCTTATTTGGATTTATGTTTATGTTTGGATACTTTTGTTGAAAGATCTACAAGACTTTGTTCTTGTAATCATTCATTTTGTTCGAGGAATTTCTGCATCTAGGAAGACTTTGTGCTTCTAATGCAACAAACGGTACATCTTTTGTAGATCCATTTGTGAAAAATCTATGGAATGACTTTGTTCCTTCACGAGATTTCCCTTTTCTTTTGTTTGTTTATTATTAACCATATTTGGTATCTCTACAGTTTTCTTTGACAAGATATAGGTATTTTCATTATTGCTCATTATTAGTTTAAAGTTATCTTGAATTAGGAATTCCAACCATGAAGCATTGTAAAACATCTTCTTTGAAAAAAGAGAGAAGCATGAATGTGACACACCCCCTCATTTCCTAAGTATAGTGTACATTGTGTAAATACTTTATTATTTTTACCATAGCTTCTGTTAGCAGTAAGAAGGGTGCCTCCCCTTTCTAAGAGGAGAGATTTTATCTCACATAGTTGTGGCTAAAGTCTAGGTTCTGTAATCTGCTGAATAGTTGATTACGTAATTTTCACCCAATATGCCTCCAATTAAATAAACAATAAGATCCCAAAATCTAAAATGCATGACTTGCTAAACCTTTTCATCTACACATACAAAAATGAGAAAAATGTTGGGGTTTTTTTTGGGATTGCCTCAATCAAATCCTTGTTCTAGTGTTTCAACCTCCACAAACAACTAGATAGGATTAAAATAGATAAAAAAGCATAAAGAAAAATATATGTGGTAGAAATAAACCCTATAAAGGAGGACAACCCCTATCATGAATGTAAATGATGTGTAATAGAAACAAAATTTACAAGGAAGAAAACCCCTCCGACAAATATAATAGATGGTATCAAATAGACAAGATCAGATAACAAGAGAGAATTACCAACAACCTATGGCTCCATTCTTGGATTGATAGACATGATGGATTAACATGTAAGAGAAGCCTTGACTATTTTTTGAGAGAGTATTTGAAAAAATCTTCACTATGAGAGTGACAGAGAAGGAAGAGCAAGAGAGAGAAAGAATTTGTGTAAATGAGGGTGAAAATATAGTTTTATGAAGTTGCATGGGTGGGAGAAGTCATTACACATATCATTTCTGCTATGACATGTGTCATAGGTAATGAATGTAAAATATTTACATTTGAATCTCAAAATTTTGTGTCATAGAAATGTATATGTGTTGTACAAGTGTCCCATCAAAAATTTGCACAATTTTAGGTATTCAGGTTGCTAGTGATTCATCATTGTTGCCTATGAAATCAAAATCATGAAATTTACAATACTACACAAAAATTTCTACTAAGAATGAGACTATTTTAGTCTTGGTTAAATTTATTACAGTCTTATACACCTTTGTTTAGACATTGCAATAAATTCATTGTTCTTTCTTTAGATTCTTTATCTAGTTTTCCCAACCTTATGATAAAGATTTTACCACTGGTTGGAGAGTGAAAGGAGGAAAGATACTAGATGAGACTAGTAAAAACTCCCATCTTACAAATGAGCCTAGTGTAGACACTTGTACACATCTTCTTAGTGTCTATATTTTTCTCCAATTTCATATTTGAGAAAAAAATACTAGTTCTATATATCTAGTGTTATGTGTCATTTTCTCCTAGAATATGAAGATCCATTACCTCTTCCTAACATGATTGTGCTAGAATTCATCTATTAGCATATATAAACCATGTGGACTACATGTATTATAATAAATTCATCATTTCCAAGCTAAAATGACCATTCCACTAATGATTCCTTTTAATTGTATCCCTTGGGCATATCCTCAACCAATACCCAACAACCTAGCCACACACACACACCAACTAACCATACCTCATCTCTACTTATTTGAAAAGGGTAACATGTACCATAGATATAAAATACTCAATAAATGATCATGAAGACCTACTTTCCCCTCTATAATTTAATAGGTAGGAAATATGACAACATAATTCCACAAAACCCCTAATATTCATCAAATCTCCAAAAAAGAGAAAACCAAAATTAAACACAACACACAAAAATAAAATAAGAAAAAAGACCATACTAAAAATAGGATATGAAATCTCTAAAAAAATACATCTCAAGTAGTGTTCCCAATATTCAAATGAGAAGCTAACTATATATTTTAATGATCCTCCATCCTCCAATGGTTCCCCAAAAATCCTCCTAGATCCACTTTCACTTTATTATTATTTAGATGTAGAACCAAAATATCTGAAAGCCTCATTAGTAGATTCAATTTTGTCATGCATATTCATAAAATTTAAGATATGATATTAGATTCAATCAAGAATGGATCATTTATAATACTAATATATAACTCTTATTATAATAAAAAAGAAATTCCATGTCATTAAATAAGATATTTAGAACAAAACAATAATTATTTGAATAAATATAAAATGCACCAAAACTTCAAGTTGAACTTGTCATGTATCTACCTTAAGCAAGATGGCATGGTTAAAGAACAAAATTTATGGGTTTTGAACTTGTAACCTATAAATTAAAAATATTTCCTCCCTCCCAATTATGTTATGCCCTAATCTTGAGCACTTTAATATCAAATTTTAATTTGAAAAAGATTGCCTAAAACATTTCTTTGGAAAAAAAAATAGTAAGCTTTTACATGTTCAACTTTGAATGGTGGATAAAATAATTGATGTGTTTCCTACATTTCAAATAAAGTAGAAGCTACAAAAATTTATTTATCCCACCACTTTTAATAAAATGTTACATTTCCAAACTTATATACAATACAACAATGGTCTTTCAAGTAGTTAATAAACTTATGGTCCTTCTAATGTTGTTTTACTAAAAAATACTTCATGTGCCCCACCTTATATCTTTTTTCCTTCACCAAATCTTTAATTTTAAGTGATATTTGAAAGAGATGAAAATATTTTCCCTTCTTTTCTACTAGAGGATATTAGTTTTAAAAACATTATTGAAAACCTTTTCTAAATAAGAACTCAAACATCACTTGATTTTTTATAATAATTTCTTAGTCAACTAATCTAAATAAAGTTTTAAGCAAGAAATGAACAATAAAAATTCTTCACCCTCCATTCATTTTATTTTATCCACGTCTTATATCAATGAGGGATTAAGGATCAAATACACATAAAATAATAATAGAGAATCACATTTAAAAATGATATAACTTTAGAAACACATAAAATATATCAAATTAAAGTAAAAAATTACAAATATAGAATGAATTTAATAATCCCATCCATTATTATGAGTTATTGTAAACTACCTTCAACTTCCTAACAACCCAATTTTCTAGCTACCTAATTAACAATAAATAGCATAAAATAAAATTAATGTTACTTAAAAAAAAAAATTCTAACATGATGGTGGCAAGAGCAAGTGTGGGCATCTGGGTGGACTAGGTGGAGGGGGAATGGCCAATGGAGTGCTTGCAAAATTATAATGAGGTAGAGGTAGAAATGAGGCAAAAGGAGGATTAAACATGGATTGTAAACAAGGAAAAGTGAAAGAATTTTCATCAAGCATATGGAGGAAGTTTCTCTGGGAGTGGGCGGTAAAGGTATTAAGGCAGAGTAGATTACAAACCTCCTTTAGTGGCAATAGGGATGAATGCAATTCTGATTTGATTTTGTGACAAGGATCATCTTGGGAAATGCTGCAGGGAGAATCCTCCTAGTCAAAACAAATATAATGATCAAGGAAGTCCATGGCAAAGACAAGGTGGTAGAAAACACAATGTAGATGCACAAAGGCATCCTAGAAGGTGGTCTGCAAAAAGGGGGTGAATGATGTTGATTTCAAATCTAGTAAGGCAATGGTCATTATTTAAAGGTTAATGATGCATGTAGTTTCAAGACTAAAGGAATGTGGTCTAGTTATGAAATGGCATGGTCAAAGTTATGACTCTAGAACAATGGAAGGATGGTGGAACGCCAGGTGGGGGGAATATATCAAGGTGAAAAGCCTCCTAAATAAGTTCTTCCTAAGTGTGTTTCCTTCATAGAATGTAAAGGAAGTGATCAAAGGAGAGAGGTTGATGATGATGGAGAGTTATGGCTTCTATATGTAGGACTGGCATAGCAATTTTGATCCGCTTAGCCATATAATGGAGGTATGCTAGAAGTAGTTAAAAATGGTCAACCTTCCACTAGAATATTGGGAAAGTGAGATCCTAGAGGTAATTGGCAATTATTTGGGTGAATTTTTATGTGTAGAAGAATGGCTAGAAAGTGGGAATGAGGGTGCATATGCCAGAATGTGCATTGAGGTATCAACAAATAACAAAATTTGGGAAGATCTAGAAATAATACTCTTGAAGGAAAGTTGTAGTAGAGGGTAGTGTTGGAAATGGAACCTAAAGGTAGGAGACTATAAAAAGGGAGGAAGAGGGAAGATGTTAATATAGGTGGGTTGGTGAAGCCAAAAATGAATCCAAAAGGTCTCCAAACAAATCACATATCAGAAGTCTCTTCAAGTAATTCAAGTAGTGATACTAGTCAAAAAATAGTTGCAAAGGAGTGTAGGGATGGTGAGGCAGAAGGTGAAATTAAGGATGGTGCAGATCGGGAAGTTAGAGGAGGTGGTTGGTGTAGAGGTGGTAGAGGTGGTAGAGGAGTTTGAAGGATTAGTGGTGGAGGAGGATTTGGTTGGGATTTTAGACATTGCTATAGTGGATGCAATGGTAGTGGAGGAGGAAGGTGAGCTTAGGTGAGAAAGGGTGGAAATTTAGGCCCAAGGAGATCGGAATTCAGAGGAATCAGAAAAGGTAGGGATAAAGCAACATAACTATTGATGGTGTTTTCTACACAACAACAACTCAGAAAAAATCTAAAATATCCTATCTCTCTTGAAAGGTTGATCTCTATGAACAAAGAGATAACCCCAAGGTCTCTCGAGTGTCAAGTCATGACAATACAGTGGAACCACTCAATGATAAATGTGAAAATGTTGGTAATCACAAAGGGACCTTACAAAACAAATGCTAGAGACTCTAAACTTATCAAATTTTGCAACAGGGTGATACTTGAGTTCCTATTTAAACCATAGTTCAAGAAATAGAAAAAGGTAAGGGTTTCAGAAATCCTAAAATTAATATTACTCCTAAGATCAACAATACCAATGAAGAAATACTTGGAACAAACCAATCCCTTTAAAATTACTTTTTGTTTAACCCAGGCTATACCTAAAATCTCACAGAAATAGTGCAATCTTCTAAGGAATTCAATATTTTCAAATTATGCACATTCATCCAAGCCAACCTTATTTTTGCAGTTGACATGGAAAAATGCCCACAATTGAACTAAGCACATAAATAACAGGTATAGGTTGACCTTGCACAACAGTCCCACAATCAAGAAGCTGCCCAAAGTATGAACTAGAGATTGCTACAACACTCCAAGCATTAAATCACAAGCACCATTAAATTATTTACTCTAAACCTAAAATACATTTAGATATTTCCAAGCAATTTGGAAGATGGAATAAGAACCATGCAAGACAAATAAATGCAAAGGAGACACCAATAATAACACAATGTCTTCACTTGTATTAAATCTCCAGTAATAACAACAATTCTGATATTTTGTATTACAACATTTTCTTTAAAATGAAACTAACTCCTAATTCCTCTAATCTACTGTCTAACCTTTTACTTTCCAACAATAACTTGCTTTTTCTAACTAACCAACCAACTTTTCTAACCCTTACAAATGAGGCAAAATTCCATACTTAAAGAAATCTTGTCTCGTGCTGACTCGAGCTAGGGTTATAGAGAAGGTTGGCTACCAACCAAATCAGCACAGACAATCCGCAATAAATTGCCATCTTGCAATGAATGCATGAGGTGCCCCTTCAGATCAGCCTAGGATCTCCACAAATCCTGATTCAAATCGAACAAACCCCATAGGTCCCTTCGCCATTAATGTCCCACCGACATGAAGAAGAAAAATGGGTAACGTGTGCATCATGAGTGTGAATATGAGTCACCACCCAATAGTCGAGTTGGGCCTCTCCAACGACTCTGATCGAGTCAAACCAGTTCAAACCCTCCATGTCATGTCCAACTCAGATGAATGACCCTCGAGTGCATCGACCTAGCTGTGTACGAGAGAGTTTCACCTACCCGCAACCACAAAATGTACCTGGTTGCAATCTTGCAAATCCCGTAACATCATCAAAGTACACCCACTTCTTCCCTTGGCCTCGACAATAACAACCTATTTGATCCAACTTGCATTCAAAATGGCCACCATTAGAATTCATTCTAGCATCAAAATATGTGTTAATCAATCATAAAAAACATGCTAATCATCAGAGAGATCCAAAACAACCACCATAATCCATTAAAACTTCATTCAAGCAACCCTGTCAAAGTTCAGGATTTTCACCCCTCTATAGAATTCAAGTCAGGAAGGAATTTCGGGGAATTCCAGGCCAGGCGGATTTTAGTGAGGGAAGCATAGAAATCCTCGAAAGGCCAATCACTCATTAGTCAAAACTCTAGAGATGTCTACACATATCATCAAATCATCCAAATCCATCATGCAATGCAAAATCATTAACAATTAGGCCATGAATCCTCTTAGTTCTTCACAAATAATAGATTTTCAAAAAAATCCAACAGGAATGAAAATTGTTGAAACTAGCAGTACGTAGCACATCTTGGGAAAATGAAGCAGGAATGGATTATCGGGATTTTCCCAAGGCAATAGACTCTTACGAGGTCAACATAGTTCACACGCCATTAACCAGCAATCTGACCTCCCAACGCCTTCAAAGCGACCAAAACCGTGCTACTGTGAGCCAAGCATTCGACCATCGAGGTAATGTGGTAAACCACAACACCGCAAGCCAAGCACAAAGCCCCCGTAGTATGGAGGTGAACTACACAACTGCAATTGGGCTTGGAGACACCTGTGGTATCGAGGTAAACTGCGTAACCGTGCAAGATGGACCAACCTTGTGCAACCGTCCCACCGACTAAAGACTCTTGCATTAAGGCGGACTACCGTGCTACTGTGCTGAGAATGAAAGACTCCCGGGGTAAGGTGGTACCACTGCCCAACCACGACCCATACGCAAAGCCCTCACAGTATCGAGGTAAACAATAAAAGATGCAAACTGAAGGAACAAAGGAAAATAAAAAAAAACTAGGGGAGACAGAAATCCGTGAAGCATCAAAATCTTTGAAGACATCACAAAACCAACCAAAAGACACAAACCGAAGGAACAAACGAAAATTTGAAAAAACCAAGGAACACAGAAATTCGTGAAGTATCAAAATATCTAAAGACAATGCAGAACTAGCCCCGTCGGGTTTTCCAGGCAGCCAGGGAAATCTGCCTTATGGGAAAGTTCCCGAAAACAGGGAAAAACCCCAAATTGTCCAAAGGACTTAGAATTTTAAAGTGTTAGGATAATGGGGGCATTTTACAAGCAAGATAGGCATTTAGGAACATTGTAAAGTAACCCAAATCCAAGACTAAAGGACCAAAGCACCCAAAAACCAAAAAAAACTCAAGATTTTCAAAGACAAGCTCAAAAAAGGGCAAGCCCATAGAAAAGAGCCCAAAGGCCAAGGTAAAAGCATAAACCTATGTCGCACTTTCGGCCAAATAAATAGTTCCGAGCGAACTAATTTCTATCAAAAAAATTTCGGCCGAGTATGTTTCGACCAAAACCATGTGACGTATACGTGGCACACATGGTTTCGATCGAATAGGTTTCGACTGAAACCAAAAAAAATAAAAATTCCCTTTCCACTATGGAATCGACTTTCAATTTGGCTTATTATATGTGTGGGGGTTTCTATCGAAAGGTTTTTGGTCGAAACCCTTTCGGCCGAAACTATCTAGTTGGCATCCTAGTTGGCAGCCAACTCAACATTTTTTAGATTTTTTTGAAAGTTTCAACTTTAACTAATTATATCTCACTCAAAATGATTTTTTTGCAAAAAACAAAAATACCCTTTTGAAGAGCTCAGAGTGGGAAATCCAAATATATAATTTTTTAAATATTTTGATTAGTTTTAATATATGTTATTTTTAAAATAATGCAAGTAGGTTGTTAAAATTAAAAAAGAGGCTTATTAGAAATTTAAAAAAAAATTAGTAAAACATATCAATTTTTTTTTAAGCTTATATGGTAAATTAGAGGAGAGAGTCCTCTTCAAAAGGGTATAATTTTGTTTTGAGAATGATTAAAAAATCAAAAATAGTTGACGGCCCGTGAAAACTGTCAAATTCCTATATGTTTGACTTTAAAACGTTATTACAAGAAAAATATACATCAAAATTTGATTTTTTTTCCATGTAGTAGATATTGAAATTACCTATTTGGAGAAAAAGAAAATAGGGAGAAATGAAGGTTTTTTCAATTTGTTTCTTGACGGCCCATGAAGTCACTCTTTTCTAAAATTTTAAGCATTCCAAAATTTGTCCTTAAATTGAAATAAACATAATGAAAACAATTTTTTTAAATTTAAAAAAATTACAAGAATAATATTTATCAAAATTTATACATTTCATTAGTTTACACCATTTTTAAATTCAAAACATAAAGACCACTTTTATGTGGTCGAATTTCAAAAAAAAAATTGTTGTTGGCCGATTCCTTTATAAAGTGTGACACAGGTTTGTGTTTTTATCCACTAGGAAAAAGAGGGTCCCTACTTTCAGTGGGGCATGTGTGCAAAACTGCACAACAAATGACAACTCCATTGGAGAAATGCTCGAGAGCATTTCAATGACAAATTGGAATCAACTTAGAATCTCTGGTTTTGCAGACTAGATATGGATGGATCAGGTTACCTATGGACAAGGTTTCAGAAATAAAAAATAAGCAAACCTTTCTTGTACCAGGGTCAAAGTGTGTGTATATCCATTCATTTATTTTTTCCTCAATGGCAACAAGGACCAAACTTAGTTTGATAGGGCTACATAAGGATTCCAACTCCAAAATCAACCTAGATAGAGTCTCGTTGCCAGTCAAGCGTCCATAGCCCCAGTGAGGTTATCACTCTGACCGTTCCTAGCATAGCTCTACTGCCAGCCAGGTGTCCATAGCCTTGGTAGAGATACTAGGATACCCCTGATAAAGTAAACATTTCTTTTGATTTTTCAGCATTTTCTTTTCTTTTTCTTTTCTTTTAAACTTTCTCTTTCACCTTGCAAGCAATGAAGCCCGCACTAGGGGATGAGAACCATAACGACACTAGAGCAGAATATAAGATTTTTCACCCAATCAGACCTCACAAGGACCATGTGCAACCTTGGAAACCTTAAGATTTGTGTGTACGTATGGGACCCAAATACATTCTGGAATTTGACTTAATCAAGTGATTCCAATTCCAAGCATATGCAACATCAAACAAAAGAAATCCACCAAATGATTCTAAAAAGATGATTGGAGTTTGTAAAATAAATTCCCAGAATGGCCCCAGGCAAGTAGCCAATTATATAGATGCAACAAGCTCAGAAGAAAGCAAGAAAACCCAAAGAAGGAGCAAAGTAGGAAGCAAAACCAACCAAAGCAGACCTACCCCAACCAAAAGAAAAAAATAGAATAGAAATAATGCTTCAAATACTACCCATTCACAGGTAGTGGGATATCCTCTTCAATGAGAGTTTTCAAATGAAAAACATTGTCTCCCAGAATCTTTGCAATCTGATAAGGGACAAGCCAAAGTCTATCAAATTTCCCATGCTCCCCTTTTCGATCATGGGCTTTATCCCAGTATAGAACCAAGTCAGAGATTATAAAGGCTTTCACCTTGGCTCTCCTATCAAACCATCTTTCCACTACACCCTGATGTTTGGAAAAAAATTCCAAGGCTTCATCTCTTCTCTCTTCAAGGTGTAATAGTTCAGTTAAGTGGGCTTCATGCTTATCCTCTCCATCATAATATTCATTGATAAATTGCAAGGTAGGGATCTTCAACTGGATGGGAAATACAAGTTCCAAGCCATACACTAAGTCATAAGGAGAGGTTTCCTTGGGATGTCTTATGTCTAGTGCGATCTGCCCAAAGAGCAAATCTAATTTGGGTGTGCCAATCTTTAGGGTTCTTTTCCAATAGCTTACAGATGACTATCAACAGATTCTTATTGGAAGACTCAGCCAAACCATTGCCATGTGGGTAGTAATTACATGCAAATTTTATGAAAATTCCATGATCAAAAGCCTAGTTAGAAAATTTCAATGATGCAAATGCATGACCATTATCACAAACTAAAGCCAATGGACATCCAAAGAAATGAATAATACTCGACTCTACGAAATTGATTATCACTTCAAAAGTGTATTGTTTGCATGCAAGAGCCTTGGTCCATCTAGTAAAGTAATCAGTTATAGTAAGAATATACATGTGGCCTATAGAGGAAGGTGGATTGATTGGACCTATGAAGTCTATTCACCATTGTGCAAATGGTTTTAACTCTATGAATAGCTGGAGTTGAAGGCCTGCACGTTTCTCCTTACTTGTTGTAGTCTGACATACATGACAAGTCCTCACATGGTTATGTGTATCTTTGAACAAGGTAGGCCAATAATATCCTACCCTCATGATCTGATTTGTAGTGGAAGGTGCCGATCCATGGCCTATGCCATATTTTCCATGAAATTCAGACATCACTCTTCCAACTTATTCCTTCCCTAGGCACCTCAAATAAACCCCCTCATGATTTCTCTTGTACAAGATAACTCCTTTCATCATAAAAATGCCACTCTTCAAATGCAGAGCTCTTCTTTGTACTACATTAAGTTGTTCAGGACATTGTTGGTTCAATAGATAGTAGATGACTTCATCATACCAGTCTCCTGGAGACACCTCTTGGAGGTGATATTGCTGAACTGTGAGGTTAGCACCTATCTCAACCATTGTCTTTGTCAGTCCCTGCCCTCTCAATAATTTCATTTGGCAAGATCTCAATATCATATTCTTGTAACATAGTTACCCACTTAGCCCTACGTTCTCCCAATTCATTATGCATTAATAACAACTTTACCGTAGGATCAGGTACTATAGAAAAGACCTTATTTCTCAAGATATAGTGTCTGAATTTCTTTACTGCTCGGACCAGGGCATAAGCCTATTTTTCTACATTAGGATATCTCAGCTTTGCATCCTTCAGAGGAGCACTCATAAAGGCTATGGGATGTTCATTCCCTTGGTCAGATTTCTGGGTCAGCATGCCAGCATAGGAATGTTCTGAAGCAAATTAATATATACAAAAGGGTTTGGCATAATCGTGACTTACCAATACTAGAGCTTCAGCAATAGCTCTCTTGATTTTTGAAAATTCATCCCTAGATTCTACACTCCATTCAACCTTTGCTTCCTGTTTCAACATGGCATTCAAGGGCTTTACTATTTCTCCAAACCCAGTGATAAAATTTTTGACAAAGTTAATTTTCCCAAATAATGACTTCATTTACAAATAGCTTGTAGGAGGCTGAATTTGTAGTATAGCCTCTACCCGTTCGGGATCAATGGCAATACCCTGTTCTGAAACAACATGCCCTAACAACTTTCCTTTAGTGACTCCAAAGATGCACTTCTTTGGATTAAGTGAGATGCCAAACTCTCTGGACCATTGGAATACTTGGCATAAATCTGCAATGTGATCACTTCTCCTCTTAGAAAATACTATCAAATAATCCATGTAAATATTGATGCACCTTCCAACAATGTCTTTGAAAGCAATATGCATTGCTCTCTGGAATGTAGCCCTAACATTGATTAATCCAAAGGGCATCCTTTTGTAAGAAAAAGTTCCCCATTTTGTAGTAAAGGAAATTTTGTGCTTATCCTCATATTGTACCATAACTTGATTGTATCTAGAGTACCCATCCAGAAAAGACATCATTTGAGATCCATTGACAACCTAAAGTACCTCATCCAGTGAGGAGACTAGATAATTATCCCTTTTTTATGCCCTGTTAAGGTTCCTGAATCAACACATAATCTGATTTCTCCATTTTTCTTCCTTACTAGAACCAAGTTTGTAACCCATTTTGAATGTCTTATTGGGAATATGATTCATGCTGAAAGTAGCTTCTTTACCTCCTTCTAAATGATAGGCTCCACCAGAGCATTAATTGGCCTTTATCTTTGCCTAAATGGCTTAACATTCGACTTCAGGGGAATAGTATGTGTAATGATTGAAGTATCATATGTATTTAAGTCATCATAGCTCTATGTTATCACATCTTCATAAGTGTGCAAGGCATCAATAATTCTTCTACTTTCCTCTGGAGTGCACACTTTACCAATAAAGACATTTTTGACACTATCCTAGGTCCCCATGTTGTATGTTTCACACTGACTACTGAGAGATTCCCTTTTCACTTCTTGTTCCTAATCTTTTATCTTATCTAGATCAAAAATTCATTCTAATTGCACCATCCCCCTTGGGATAGTATTAGTTTTCAGGTTAATGAACCCTTTTAGGTCTATTTCAAGCTCTTGAGGTTATGCCTAATCAAACACCTGGCAAGCAAACACATCACAGCTAGTGATGAAATCAAGAATATGCTTGTCATCCTCAAACACCTGGAAATTGGTAACATTCTCAGGCATTGAGGGTACTAGGGTGAGCTCCATAATGAACTTCTTCAAACCTAAAAGTGATAAAGGTTGTAATGTACTTGCTGCTTTTGCCAGAGAATTAGCAGTTTGATTCTTACTTTGGGGGATCAATTGAATGTTGAAGGCATCAAATCCTTCAATGAGATCCCATAATCTATTCCTGTAGTTGCTCATTCTTCTATTATGGCATGAGTATTGTTTCCTTACTTGTTTAACTACCAGTGCAGAATCTCCAAACACTTGCAAGATCCTAACTTCCTTTCTCAATGCCATTAATCATCCACGGACCAAATCTTCATATTCAACTACATTATTAGTGCACTGGAAATGGAGTCTATGAGCAGCAAAATAGGTTTTACCTTTAGGGTTGATCGTTTCAAATCCTACTCTAGCCTGCTTTGATTTGGATCCATCAAATCTCAATATCCAACAACCATCAGCTCCTAATTTCTTCTGAATAACCTCGTCCTTGCTACTGCCTAGAAGCTCTTTAGGAGGCCTTGGGCTCTTTCCTTTTAGATTATTGTGAGTTATTTGTATATCTCACCTGACAGCTAGGGCTAGGTTAATGCATCTTATTATCTGATCCACTATAGTTTGGCACAGGAAACATTTCAGCTCAGAGTGAGGGGCATTGTGAAATCTGCACCAATTGGGGAGCAACAATTCCTTAAAATCCATATTTCTGCCCAATTGAATCTGATCCTCCACACACTTCTGGATAAACTCTTGGAAATTATCTAGCAAGCTAAGTTTTCTATCTTCTTGATCCTCAAGTTCCTTTGTTTTCTCAAGCAGTGCCTCAGAACTATTGGCTCCTGATGTGGATTCATTAGAGAAGCTTTGCAACATAAAAATATCTTTTATGTCTAAAATAGGGGCGTCCAGGACATAGTTCCCCATGCTAACTTCTGACACCAATATCTCATTTGAAGTATTCTAATATTTAGTGATCACATACTTCATTTTGGGTTCTCTTTCAATTCTGATTTAATTTGGGACTCCTTTCTAGGGGAGCCACATGTGAGAATGATTTGTGGATGTATATCCATTTAGTGACTTGGTGAAATATCGACTCAGGAACAAACCATAAGTGTTATGAATATCTGCCACTTGAATATTAAGTACTTGTTGCACTCTAGGATCTAAAGCAACTTGCATGGGGATCATGTTTAGTTCTCCCACTATATTTGCCTATGTTTTGTCTAATTTTGTAACCTTCTTCTGAGAGGTTGCAGGGGTAATACCTAGAGCCCTACAAATGGAAAAAGGGCATGAAATGCATAGATTCTCCCAAATCCAAAAGACAATTGTGCAGATTCTTCCCAAAGATACAGATAGAAATTAGGAAGGGAGGGGTTTCCATCTTGCCCTAGAACAAACTCAAATAAGTGCCAACTTGTGCAACTTGGTTCTTATCCTTTTCTTTACCCCTATCTCCAGGTTGTGCTTCAATCAGATCTTTAGGTGCAAGTGAACTAGGAGGCATGTTGACTGCCTCGTTGATTGCTACTCCTTGTGGTGTTGTACTTGAATTAAAAGACCCTAGGACCACATTTCTAATTTCAAGAACCCTTAACAATTCAAAAGTAGAGAGACTCACCTTTAATTTGTTGAGTTCTTCAGTCACATATTCACCTAATTATCCTACATTCATGTCAGTGTGCATCTCCTTAGAATGGCCAATCTACCTATCCTTTTCTCCATCGGAAATGCTTCCTTTTGACATATTAGGTTGTCCTCATTTTGCAAATTATTGTGTTGGCACCTAAGGGTAAGATGGATTATTGCTAGCATGTGGGTCTGGTGGAGTGGTAAAATTTTTTGGATGAATAGATGTGGTAAATGGGCCTCCAGCTTATGCATTCTTGTTAGGCCTATTCCTCAAATCATACTTTCTTGTAGGTTGCTGAAACATTTGTACTTATTCAATACCAGCCCCTTTTCATCTAATGGACCATTATCATTCCTAGTTCCCTCATTAAATAACTGAGATATTTCATCTTCATTGAGAACTTGTTCAACCTCTTCATTATGTCTACTTGACTCATCCTCTGGTTCATTCTCTTCATCCCTCAAGAAAGGAGCATGATTCAACACCAAAACTGGGGAATCATAGGGATTTGAGGGTACCAATTCTCGACTAGTGGAGTTGTTTTCAATCTCATACTAAAAGATGGAAGCAGTAGTTTGAAATTCAAAACAATCCAGCTCAGAGTGTTGGCTTGTCTTGTGAAGCCGTCACCACCCTGACAAACCTGCTTTAGCTAGATATACTCCACTCAGAGGTTTCTCTTGATTGGAAGGTTGGTCCAGTGGAGTGGGGACTCCTCCATTATTAGGTCTAGTATTCCATGGCCTACTCTACCTAGGTAGTTGTCTCCTTTCAAATCCTTGTCCACCTTGTTGACCTTTATCAAAGTATTAACCAAAACCTTGACCTCTTTTGAAATTTTTATTTATGTTAGAGTGTTGCCCTCATGCAACATCCCGATTCTCCATATTGTAATTTGACTGCATGCTCCTCTAAGTAGCTTGCAATTGGTTTTTCTGGTTCCTCAAGTAGGTTACCTCCATATTCAGCTTCTTCACTTGCTCGGTTAGCTCATCTAGCCTTTCCTTATCAAGACTACTGTAAGGCACTGAATTTGCATTTTTTAGGGGGTATTCTAACACTCCTTTGGGACCTACAGACTAACTCAGAACTTCTATATTCTGTAAATATGTAGGGTAAGCAACTTGCAACTATGGATAAAGGGGTTGATTGGCACCCTGCTATGGATAACTGGGCATTGGGTGAGCCTAACTTATTGGATAACTTGGGTTTGGAACCAAAGGCAGCTGTGGAATGGGATTCATAATGGGAGTGTGATTAGTCAGTGCCTGGTTAAAAGCTTGGACTTGCCCAAGGTGGGAAGTTGGTCCCAGAGATGGCAGGGGTCCTAACAAGTGTTTTCTTAGATCAGTACTGACCTTAACAACCTTTGTGTATGCAGTGAGTAGGGTGGTTGGAGGATTAGTTCTCCACTTAAGGAAGGTGGATGTAAGACTATCTAGGGCCTCAAAATAGACTTCCAAGGTAATGACATCATCCACAGCGTAAAGTGTCTACAATCTAGTGTATGAGTGGTGGAACCTATTATTGAATGATCCTATAGGCTCATTGACTTATATCTTAACTCTAGTAAACTACATGTAAAGCTCATTGGAACTAAATGGAATTTTAAAATTCTACAAAAATATAGCCTCAAGTTCAACCCAATTATTAATGGATATAGCAAGCAAGTTTTTCTACTAGTAAAACGTATCCTCTCTGATAGATTAAGAGAGAAGCCTACATGCAACTTCTTCATTATTAATCCCTCTATCCCTCAGATAGATCTGAAAAATCCTAATATTCTCCTTTGTTGTTATATTAGGATCACTCATGTGAGACTTAGAGAAAAAATGATTTGGGTTCTTTGGCATAACATTGTAGTTGTTGAAGGATAAAGGTGATGGGTTGTTTGCCAAGAAAGCCATTAGCGGAGGTGGAGGTGGTAAAGGCTGAGAGATGATTGGTTGGGATTGTTGGATGGAACCAACCTCATAATTGGATGAAGATGAGGCAGATGAGGGTGAAGATGGTGTAAATAATGGATTGGATGATGACTCCTCCCTTCTTTTAGTCCTTCTTGACCTAGTTGGAGGTTGCAGTACTTGAAACTCTTCTTCTTCTCCTGGGGTAGATCTGGTTCTCCTTCTAAGTCTCTCAGGAGAAAGGGCATTTAGAAAATTCTCTAGCTTGCTTATTCAGGGCCCTCCCTCTAGCACCAATCTAGTTGATGGTGTTTTCTGCATAGCAACAACTCAAACAAAATATTAAATATCCTATCTCTCGTGAAAGGTTGATCTCTACGAACAAAGAGATAACTCCAAGGTCTCTTAAGTGTCAGGTCATGGAAATGTAGTGGAACCACTCAGTGATAAATTTGAAAATGTTGTAATCACAAAGGGACCTTACAAAACAAATGTTGGAGACTCTAAACTTATCAGATTTTGCAACAGGGTGATACTTGAGTTCCTATTTTAACCATAGTTCAAGAAATAGCAAAAGATAAGGGTTTCAGAAATCGTAAAATTAATATTACTCCTAAGATCAACAATACCAATGAAGAAATACTTGAAATAGACCAATCTCTTTAAAACTACTTTTTGTTTAACCTAGGCTATACCTCCATTCTCATAGAAACAGTGCAATCTTCTAAGGAATTAAAAAAATTTAGATTATGCACATTCATCCAAGTCAGCCCTAGTTTTGCAGTTGACATGGACAAATGCCCACAATTGAACTAAGAACATAAATAACAGGTACAGGTTAACCTTGCACAATAGTCCCACAATCAAGAAATTGCCCAAAGTATGAACCAGAGATTGCTACAACACTCCAAGCATTAAATCACAAGCACCATTAAATTATTTACTCTAAACCTAAAATGCATTCAGATATTTCCAAGCAATTTGGAAGATAGAATAACAACCAAGCAAGACAAATCAATGCAAAGAAGACACCAATAATAACACAATGTCTTAACTTATATTAAATCACCAATAATAGCAACAATTCTGATATTTTGTATTACATTATTTGCTTGAAAATGAAACTAACTCCTAATTCCTCTAATCTACTGTCTAACCTTTTACTTTCCAACAATAACTTATTTTTTCTAACTAACCAACCAAATTTTCTAACCCATACAAATGAGGTGAAATGCCATACTTATAGAAATCATGTCATGTGCTGACCCGATCTAAGGTTACAGAGAAGGTTGGCCACTATCCAAATCAGCCCATACAACCCACAATAAATCACCATCCTGCAATGAATGCATGAGGCACCCCTTCGGATCAGCCTGGGATCTCCACAAATCTTGATTCAGATCAAACAAACCCCGCAAGTCCCTTTGCCATTAATGTTTTATAGGTGCGAAGAAGAAAAATGGGTAACACACACATCATATGAGTGTGAATAAGAGTCACCAACCAATAGCCGAGTTAGGCCTCTCCAATGACTCCGATCGAGTCAAACCAGTTCAAACCCTCCATGTCACGTCCAACTCGGACAAACAGCCCTCGAGCGTGTCGACCTAGTCATGTACGAGTGAGTTTCACCTGCCCGTAGCCACAAAATATACTTGGTTGCGATCCCACATATCTTGAAACATCATCAAAGTACACCCACTTCTTCCCTTGGCCTCAATAGAAACAACCTGCTTGATCCAACCTGCATTCAAAATGGCCACCATTAGCATTCTTTCTAGCATCAAAATTTGTGTTAATCAATCATAAAAAACATGCTTATCATCAAAGAGATCCAAAACAAGCACCAGAATCCATTAAAACTTCATTAAAGCAGTCTTGTCAAAGTTCAAGATTTTCACCCCTCCACGGAATTCAAGTCAGGAAGGAATTTCAGGGAATTCCAGGCCAGGCAGATTTTAGCGAGGGAGGCACATAAATCACCAAAAGGCCAATCAATCATCATTCAAAACTCCATGGATTTATACGCATATCATCAAATCACCCAAATCCATCATGCAATGTTGAACCATTAATAATTAGGCCATGAATCCTCTTAGTTATTGACAAATAACAGATTTTCAAAAAAAATCGACAGGGACAGAAATTGCCGAAACTAGCAGTACTTAGCACATCTTGGGAAAACGAAGGAGGAATGGATTATCATGATTTTTCCAAGGCAATAGAATCTTACGAGGTCAACATAGTTCACACACTATTGACCAACAATCTGACCTCCCAACGCCTCCAAAGTGACCAAAACCATGCTACCGTGAGCCAAGAATTCGACCACCGAGGTAACGCGGTAAACCACAAGCCAAGAAAAAATCCCCCATGAAATGGAAATGAACCACACAACCACGACCAAGCTCAGAGACACCCACGGTATCAAGGTAAACTGTGCAACCGTGCCAAATGGACCAACCCCACATAACCACCTCGCCGACTAAAGACTCCCATGGTAAGGCGGGACCACCATGCTACCGCGTTGTGAATGAAAGCATCCTGTGGTAAGGCAGTACCACTGCCCAACCGTGGCCCAGATGCAAATCCCTCGCAATATCGAGGTAAACAAAAAAAGATGCAAATCAAAGGAACAAAGGAAAATCAGAAAAAATCAGGGGAGACAGAAATTCGCAAAGCATCAAAATCTCCGAAGACAGCGCATAACCATCCAAAATACACAAACTGATGGAACAAAGTAAAATCGTCAAAAAAAACAAGGGAGATGGAAATTCGTGAAGCATCAAAATCTCTGAAGACAGTGTAGAACCAGCCCCATCAAGTTTTTTATGCAGCCGAGGAAATCCGCCTGAAGGGAAAATTCTTGAAAATAGGGAAAAACCTGAAATTGTCCAAAAGACTTAGAATTTTAAAGTGCTAGCATAATGGGAATTTATGAACATTGTAAAGTAACCCAAATCCAATACTATAGGACCAAAGCACCCAAAAGAATAAAAAAACTCAAGATTTTTAGAGACAAGCTCAAAAAGGGGCAAGGCCATAGAAAAGAGCCAAAAGGCCAAGAAAAAGAGGGTCCCTACTTTCAATGGGGCGTGTGTGCAAAATTGCACAACAATAAACCAAACAATAAATCCCTAAACTATGGCAAGGGGAAGAAGCTAGGAAGGAAAACCAACTAGGAGAAGCACACTGAGCAAGGTGAGGTTGAGGGACAAATGAAAACCACCATGTTATTTAGATTAGGGAAGGGCATCTCCCTTCCCGACAAGCCATGAAACTCATATCCTAGAATGTTAGAGGCTTAAAATGCCCCTAAAAGAAAACACCTATTAAGGCACATGATGGAGTCAAGAAAGCCATATGTGTTGTTGATTCAAAAATCAAAATTGTCACAAGGTGAAGCAAATTTTTCAAAAAGAGTGAAATTTTCTAGTACAAAAGTGGTGGAGTCGGAGGGTGCCTTTGGGGTTCTAATCATGCTCTAGAATCCTAGGGTGGTGTACTTAGAGATAGTAGAGGTAGAAAAGCATTGATTGGCCTATAAGATGAGAAGGTTGATCTCTAACCTATATTTTATTTTAGTCAATGTCTATGGGCCCTCTTCAAGCATTGAGAAGAGGAGAGTCTGGGAGCAGACAAAGAGAGAGTGCACTAACTCTAAAATGGAGTTTTGTGTCTTGGATGGTGACTTCAATGCAATGTTGTATCAACAAGATAAGTAAGGAGGGTTAGGGAGGATGCTACAATCTCATACTGACTTTTGAGAACTTTGTTGAAAGAAACATGTTAATGGATATGTAGCTATCAAATGGCGCACTCACATGAAACAACAAGAGAATTTGATTCAACAATATTGCTAAGCACCTAGATAGATACTTGTTTATATGAAATCTTAGGAATTTTCCATTTGCTTTAGAGGGTATCATTTTGTCGTATTCAAGGTCAAATCACTTCCAGATAAATTTGGAATTATCAAGGAAAGGAGAAATTTAAGATGCCCCTTTAAGTTTGAGAAAATGTGAATGTGTGATCATAAATTTTTCAATAACATTTAGAGATGGTGGGAAGAGGTGATTATGGAGAGTACAAAAATTTTCAAGGTAGTTTCTAAGTTGAAAATTTTAAATCAACAAATGAAAGGTTGGAACATATCCAACTTCAAGAAAATATTTGAATAAAAAGTAGAATTGGAAGGGGAAATGTAGTGGCTAAATGAGTCTAGGTCTTAGTCAATGGGATGAATGAAGATATTTATCTTTTAGAAAAAAACTGCTAAACAAGTATGAAGAGGTTTTGGCTAGGAAGGAGGTTTTATGGAAACAAAATTCATAAGAAAATTGGATCAGTGAAGGGGATGGAAACAAAAAATATTTTTATAACATCATGAAGGAAATGAGTAATTCCAATAGGATAGAAAAGATAAAAAAAACCAATGGGAAATAGTTGGAAAATATGGAAGATGTGGAGGAGGCTATCAACTTATTCAAGAATTTATTGAATAATATGAGTGGATTAAATTTTTCCGCACAATAGAAAGTTTTGGCTAATATTCCTAGGTTGATCATAGTGGAGAAAAATTAGCTGCTCCTAAAATAATTCATAGAGGAAGAGATCAATGTGGCATTACATCAACTACATGTAGAGGAGGCTCCAAGTCCTAATGGCTTCCATGCAATCTTCTTCTAGAAATGTTGGGACATAATTGGAAAGGAGTTGTTTGAAGAAATTGAGGACTCATGGAAGAAAAGAAAGGTAATGAGAGAGATAAATAACACCTCAATATCCTTCATACCCAAAAAATATAAATCATCCTCTCTAGATGAGCTCAAACCAATTTTTATGCAACATGAATTATAAAATTCTTACTAAGGAAGTGGTAAACAAGTTGAAGAAAATCCTTCCTAGCATAATATCATATGAGAAAATAGGATTTTTTCCTAGAAGATCTATTTTGGAAGGGGTTATCATTGCACTAGATTCCATTCATTCAAGTCAAAAGAATAAGGAAGAGAGTGTGTTGAAAAAATTGGATATAAAAAACTCGTATGATCAAGTGCATTGGAGGTTCTTATTCAAAGTGATGGAAGTATTCGATTTTCACAAATAGTGGTTAGACTATAGGTTTAATTGTGTTGAAACTCTCAAGTTTTTTATCATCATAAATGCTTCACCAGAGGGATTTTTTTAGGTGTCTAGGGGGTTCAGGCAAGGTGATCAATTTTCTCCTTTTTATTCATCATAATGGTTGAAGCTCTAGGGAGATCTATTTTTAAGTTCAATGCTAAAGGGAAGGTAGAAATCATTTAGATCACCAACAATGTTCCACCAGTAACACACCAACAGTTTGAAAATGACACAATGTTCTTTGGAGTGTCACCTTATTATAGAATTTTTGACTTGGAATATTAATGATGGTAGGACTACTCTCTTTTGGGAGGATTTTGGGGTTTATAAGTGCTTGGGAAATAAGGTAGAGCTAGAGAAAATCAATCCAATAACATACCATCAGTGGTAGATCCATGCTTAGGACTACTTGTAGGTTTTAGTGTAGGATGGCTTGGTGCAATGGGCATGGAAAGATGTAAGGGATCTTAGGCTATCAGAAGATCTAGGAGATTGCTTCAAATCTTCTTTGAAGGGTAGAATAATACACATCAAGGAGGTTAGTGACAATTTGGACTAGAATGGGGTATAAATGGTAATTACAATGCAAAGAATGGGTATAAACTCTTGGTGAGAGGAGTGGAGATGATATCAAAGTTGCCAATAAAATTATGTTGGAGTAAAAGTTGTCTCCCAAAGGCTAGCACCTTCTCATGAGTCATAGTGTAGAAAAAAAAATTGATAGTAGATAGGAACCAAAAATTGGGATTTGAGGGGCTTTCAAGATGCACTCTTTGCAAAAAAAAGGATAAAATTTCTCTATTGAATGTTGGTAATGGTTATGTGCAAATTTGGGATGGAAGACATCTCTTCTAATTTGTTAAGATGAACTTTCTTTACTGAATGTTGGTAATGGTTATGTGCAAATTTGGGATGGAAGATATCTATTCTAAACGATATGTTAACTCTATTTCAATATTGGCCTCTGATTTATAAGACTACCTTGTTCTTGAGCCCATGGAAGATAAGCCCGTCAATGTTCCTATGGGAGGTTTGGAAGGAGTGCAATAGAAGGATTTTTTTGGGGAACGAGATGATTTTACCTTCTTTCCTCAATAAACATGAGGCTGAATTTTTTTAAGTGGATAACAACAAGGCAGAAAGGAAAAATTGTGATAAAGCTTTCTTCACTAAGTGGGATGCAAGGATGAGGAAGGAATGGTTCATCTTGAAAATCTCACTCTTCGAAGGGAGGGTGGTCAAAAGACTGAAAAAGCTAGGGAGTTGGTAGTTTGGAAAGATCCAAATTTTGGGTGGCACAAGTTAAATTTTGATGGGGTTGCAAGGGATAATCTAGGGCCTTCAACTGTCAGGAATGTGGTGATGGATTGGCTCAAAATAATTATGGGAAGTTTGTCAGCTCCTATATCAAGGGGCACAAAAAACTCCAAAATTTATTACATCGATCTAGGGTTTAAAATTATGCAAAGAGCTAAAGCTAGAAAAGTTGGAAGTGGAAGGGGATTCTCTAATTGTTGTGAATGAGGTGAGGTTGGTTCAACTCCAAATTAGAAGCTACAAAACCACCTTGATGTGGTCTCATCAATTTTTTCATCGTTCAGGGATTTCACACTAAGCCATGTGCATAGGGAAGTGAATAGAGAGGTGGATGGTTTGGAAAAATGAGGAGCGGATGGAGTTTTTCAAGAAATCCTTAGAAGTTTCTCAAAATCAGTTAGATCTACCTAATGAGGCACTCTTTGATCTAGGGGGCAATATTTTCAAATACGTTTTGATGGGTGCAATAAGGGTTGTGGTAGGTAGTATAATAGCATCAATTTATATCAGCCATGTTTATAAGGAGGCCAATAGAGAGGCCAATGGCCTAACAAATAAGGGTGTGGTCAGATCAGTTAACAAAGTAGTGGTAGTAAGGTAACGTGAGTTTTCTTAGGGTGGGAGTCGGTACTGTATGGGTTCTGGAGGAAAGGTCAAATGTGTATGTCATTGGACTTCCACATCGAGGGTGTGAGAATTCAAGGGGATAACAAAAATGTTAGGTGATCATAAGTGATATTTTGGTCAAAGGCTGAGTGGTGCTCAATCCAACAATTGTGCATAATTTTTGGAGTGTTAAGGATGTTAAGATTTTTTTGGTTGGAAAGTGGTTGATTTTTTGGTGTTAAGGATGCTTTTGGCTTGGTCTGAAGTGGATGTGTGTGGGTTCATCTGCTTGATAGTCGGATTTAGCACCAATAAAGATGGTGTTAAATCCTTATGACATTAATTACGTATGACCTTTTAATAACTTTTTGGATGAGAAGCCTCACTGTCACTAGTGCAAAGAGTTCTTTCTGACATGCTTATCAATTATTTCCAAGCGTCGATGGCTCTAGAATGGTGATTATTGATTAAGATAGGTCGGGGGAAACATGCCCCATGACTGTACATTTGGACTTTGGTTCATAATGAAGGGAAATCGCTCTCACATTTGGTGGGTCGATAAGAAAGGACCCTCGACTCCTCTTGAAGTGTAAAATTTGGTAAATCTAGTGCGTCTTACCATGGAGACCCCTATCAAGCTTTTGAGCACCAAGGTTCAGTTGGAATTTATGGGTTAGATAAAAGAACATTAGTTGAAAAGGGTGTTTAAGACAAAGGGTCCCTTGAATTTAGAATCCATTAGGCTAGTTCTTGGCAGGGAGTTTATGGTTTCATAAGAGAGATACTGGGTAAACTCATATTTGTCTTCTATTTTGTGTCAGCATTGTTGGACCTACAATACCCAAAGGAAAGAGTGTTTGAAATTACTAGGGATTTGATAAGACCAAACTTGTTAGGGGATTTGGAGGAGGCTATGGATTCGATGCAACTTGGTGTTGGCATCCCCCGTCCAAATGACCTTGGGTGTCATCTAGAACCTAGATTCAAGCATCTATATTTCTTGTTGGACATGGAGGGGGAAACATTATGGAGCCATCATGAGTGTGTACTGAGGGGAGACAATATCTTGAACAAGATCCTTCACCTTGAGCTCGTGTTGTAATTTGAATGGGTGGTAGACTTCATCGCTTTAGTTCAAAGCTTGGAAAAAGATTAGGGTTATTCCTGGGTTCCTAACTCCATTTTTTTAGCTTTGTTATGGACTTGTGGGTTTGGTAGAAGTCTAAGTCTAAGATCATTTTTTATGGGGTAAGGTTTTTTGTTGTGTTATACCTCATATGGCTCTACAAATCTTGAAAAAATAAGGTCCTTGAACTAGTTCCAAATTTTGTGTGGGCGAGCATGTTCATCGATTATCTAAAAGGAGAATTGGAGCCTCTTTATAGATGCATGGTCTAGTAAACCCTTTAATCTCTTTTTCTATTTTATTTGGTGTCTATATGGATATAAATATAATATAACAACACTCCATTGCCTCTGCGTAGACAAGCATGTTGTTCTAGGTAGGCTTTGTGAAGAACTATCTATATTTTGGATTTGGCCTAGGTTATGATTTTGATGCTAGTCTGGCTCCTCTATGTAATCCTTTTGATAATCAATAGAAATTTAAAAGCTTTTGTATCAAAAAAAATCCTTGTTAATGGGTAAGAGATAAATAGCTAGCTAGGAATTCAAGAATTATCATTCGATATCAAAAAATCCTAATGGGATTGTGAAACTTAATTTCAATGGTGTTGTGGATCTAATACATGCTTCAAAGTTAAAAGAAACTAGCCTCTTGATACCCAAAGATTGGAGCATATCATATTGGCTTTATACTTTCCCTCTAAGTCCCTTATAATTTTTATATAATTTTTCATCTAAGTGTCAAATTTTCCTTGCTTTTGTCACATGGATCCCTCACACTCATCTACCACAAGCAATGATTGATTCTCCCTTGGAGCAATACCAAGATACCATGTGGTGGCTTCGGCATGATCGATACATAAGGAATGAAGGAAGCTTGAAAGATAAGCATGAAATATCATGTGGCATCATTGTGTACTTCAAAGAAAAAAAAATTCCTTTCATCAGAAAATGATGTGCCATTGGTTGAGATGGGCCCTGTCCCCAATGGAGACTCTAGAAGTAGCTCAAGTAGGGCACATGTCAGCATAAAAATTTTTATTTAGACATTAAATTCATGCCATTCCTAGGATCTAATTCAATCATAGCGACCATATTATGAGAGTCAATGATGCTCTAGATTTCATTTGTCATTAACCTCAAAAACCTCAGCCATGCAAGGCCACAGTTTCTATATATTGAATATTTTCATCTTCTGTGAGGGTCAAATTAGTTAACTCAAATAGTTTTTACTTAAGGGAATAACATTGTAATAATTTTAGATATGAATAGATGTAGCAATAGTTTTTATTTTCATTTCTAAGACCTTATAAGGTGCCCCTCATGAGAAGAATTGAATATCTTGTGTTGTGCCCTCGGGCCTTTTTCATTTTTTCTCCTCCCAACAATGAAGAGGTTGTAGTGTTTTGTGTCAAAATGTATGATATCAATACATATTTTTCATTTCTATTATTTTCTTTTGTAGAGTAAGCTTTTGATAATATTGTATACTTTAAATTATGCATGTGCTATTTTGAATTGTCTGTAATGTTTTTCAAGTTTTGATCTATATTATGTAAGTTAGGAGTAGATACAAAATTAATTTTGGTGCATCGTCCTAGTTAGCTTTCTTTCAAATTTTTATGATTTTCCTTTTTCTCCTTTTTCCTTAAAATATTTGAAGAGTCGACTTATAAATCTTGGAGGTTTCTTCACAAAAAAAAAATTAAGTCCCATATTTGTGAACTTCTCATAGGATGTTGCTTACCTAAACTAAGAGTTTTAAGCATCAACAATTCCTTTTTTGGCATGCTCGATGGGACACATTCAAACTTGAATAAAGGTCAGAGTTTATGAGCTAGAGGCCTATCACAAGGTCATTTTCAACATAGAACCCAAGGTTATTAGTACCGACTCTTGTTATTGTAACTCACCAAAGGGTCATAGGGTCAAGCACAACACAACAACCACCGTAAATGGCTGATCTAGGACCACCAAGAAATTTTGTAGCATGGAACAGTGGTAGCCCACTTATCCCTCCAGTGGCCTTGACTATGTAGGATCCTATCCCTACTAATGCCTTAAAGGAACACCCCAAATTCATAGGGGATGATTTTAAAAGTATTGTAGAGAATATTTAAGATGTGGCAAATATTTTCATAGTACACCATATTACAAAACAAATTATAGCCATAAGACTACTACTGCCTCATTTAAAGGGTGGGCTCTTGACTAGTAGACGTCCCTACCACCCAACTAAATTACCACTTGGGATTAGCTTGGAGATGCATTTTTCAACTGATTCAATGAGAAAGGAGACCATTTGTCCCTCCTCCAACAAATAATTACTATAAAATGAGCCCCATGAGAGGCTATTATATATTTCAATACTAGGTTCCATAAAACTTGGTAAACAATCCCAATTGCATCTCAACTGCCCATAGGAATGGCTATTGTCTTTTATCTCAAACATTTCAACACAGATATAGCCATAATGATCTAGTCTCCCAAAGGCCAAATTTTTTTGAATGCATATGAGCTAGTTGTTCAAGTAGAGAATAACTTGATAGATGTCAAGAAGCTTCCCCCACGATCACCAATACTTATGTTCCCAAAAATATCAATGCCGCCACAAGAAGAGGTTCCTAGCACCTCACAAACCACACCTCCAATGTACGTATATCTAGGTTCTTAGACAAGTGCAACCACTTCATCATCGCTAGCTGCAAAGATGAATGACATGAAGAGAATTTTGTAAAAAAATTCTAATGAGATAATATATCTCAAAATACAGCAAGTTATCCCTCTGAAGCCCCCTTTTTAGAATTATCAAGGTGAAAAAATATAGTATCAACATAACCAAAATAATTAGTATCAAGGAGGACAAAGATTGAATCTTGAGATGCAACCTATGAATAAAATCAGTTTGGTTCCCACCCCTATGCAAATAATCTTGCCAAATCCACACAGAGAATTGGTCACTGGCCAAAACTTGGCAGATGACTGGAATCCATGTTTTTTTCATGCAATGATGCACATACACCCCAAAATTTCTCCAAAGACAATCTACGATAGAGAGTTGTCTACCAACAAAGATAGGGGAATATGCATGATTCATCTTCTTAAGGATACTGGTCCTCGGGTGTGGAGAATTTCATACTCATGGCCTAGGTGCAAAGTATGTCCCTAGAACAATAGGAAGAAATAGCCTCAAAACATGCACATTTCTCATCGTTGGAAGGCAACGATGTAGTATTCATAAATGTAAAGCCCATGTTGAAAGCCCCATAGGTCCAATCGTAATACAACACCTTCTCTAAGAAGAAACAGTTGAAGCCCAAGAAGCTTTTGCAAGACTTAGGGTGACCTTTGGGAAAAATCTAGGTCCGTAGTTCTATCACCTTTAATATATCAAAAGTAGAGTGATATGGTGCATAATAGAGTAAAAGAACCCAAGGTTTGACCTCAAAGGCCATTGAATGTGGTTGAACAACTAAAGAAGGCCCTAGCCAATGTTTCTCTCTAGGTAATGCTTTCAATCCCTAAGCATAAATATTTACTATAGGAGGCATTAGAAGATCAAGAGAGGCTTGTGCAAAGTAATTCAGAAGTAGGGCTAGCAAAAACCATAGGGGGGGAGATCAATGGGAATGTGTAGCCTCGTATTCCATCTACATTTTTCAATAGAAAAGAAAGGGTAAGTAAAGAAAATCCTACCCATTTTTACTTAAATCTCATTGTGGGAGATAATTTGTTTCACAATTCCATGATTGATTATGGTGATAGAACTATAGTGATGCCTAAGAAAATTATGGATGCACTACAACTTCATCATGAACCCTTAGATAAGGAAGTAATGCAGTTAGATGGGAGAAAGGTTCATACTATAGGTATTATCAATGCTCTTCCCCTAACCTTGTATTCTTTCCCTAGTATCATAGTGCCGCAAGAGGTGGTGGTCATTGATATTCTATTAGACTTCATACTATGTTTATCAAGGGATTTCATAGCCAAGATAGGTGGGTACCTATCTTTAGATAAGTCCCATATTTTAATCTTGAGAACCAAATATGGCTCAAAAATGAAGGTGCTTTCTAAGCCATTGCACTCAAAATATATTGTTGATGATTCCATGATGAATTTTGAGGTGGCGCATACATCTAAATCTCAAAGAAATAAATGTATTGCATGGAAATATTAGAAGAAAAAATAATCCCTAACACCAGGACCTCAGAAGAGAAGGTCCTCATTAATAATTTTATGAATAATTATCCATTCGAGAACTATGATGCCATTAGTCTTCAGGCTTATGTACTTGAAACATGGAAAAATAGGTTCACCATCAATAGGGTATCAATGATGAACCTAATTTCATTAGGTGTGTGGTAGTTGGAATTAGTTTTCACAGTCCATCAATAAGTATTGTGTGCTTCTGGTTTAAACTATGTATCTTTTTAGCTCGACGTTTCGGATCACACTCAGTGATCCATTATCAGGAAGAGGAGAAGTAAGGAATGGAAAGTAGAGTTAACATTAAAAAGGAGAGAGATAGGTGGGTAGAAAGAAAGAAAAATAATTCAAAAAGAAAAAAGACCAAACAAATGCAAGATTAAGAGAAAAAAAAAAAAACTTTTAAAATGAAATTGATTAAAAAAAAAAAAAACATAAAAATACAAAAGAAAAAAGAAAATATATAACATTAATATGCCAAAACAATTGAATGATAAATGAGAATATATAAAAGAACAAAATTAAAGCAAAATAACATTTTAAAATCAAATATAAATATAAATTGTTTAGAAAAAAGATACAAATAAAACAAAATAAAAAATAAATAAGAACTTTATAAAAGAAAATAATTCTAAACAGAAACAGAAAAAGCATAAAAAATAAGAAGAAATACATAAATATAAAATGCGAATAATCCAAAACAATAACATGATAAATGCGAATAAATAAAAGAACAAATGTAAACCAAAAGAATAATTAAAAATAAAAGTTTAGAAAAATAAAATAATAAAAAAAGCAAATGAAAAATAAAATAAGTATAAAAGAAAATAAAAAGAAATCAAGCCTAAGCATAAAAAAAGGCAAAAATACAAAAGAACGAAGTCAAACCAGAGAAAATAAAATCAATAACTCACAAGAAAGAAAAATAAATAAATCCAATAAAGAACCAAATGCATGATTAAGAGGAATTAAATGATAAAAGTGAATAAATAAATAAACAAAAGTAAACCAAATGAATATCAAAAAAACTAAAAAGTTAAGAAAACTAAAAGAAACAAGAAAGAAAATGAAAAATAAGTTAAATATAAAAGCAAATAAAAAGAAATCAAGCCTATGCTTAAAAAAGGGAAAAGTTTAAAATATAAAGGAGAAGCAAAGAACTATTAAAGAAAAAAGTTAAACTAGAGAAGAAAAAAAAATCAATAACTCATTACAAAGAGAAATAAAAAATTCAAAAAGAGACAAAAATGAAAAAGAAATACAAAAAGACAAAGAACCAAAAGCATAAGGAAGGAAGAAAGATCAGAGGGGGAAGGGGAGAGCCAAAGGGGGAGAAAGGGGAGGCGAGGGGTGAATTGAGGGGAGAAGAGAACTGAGAAAGGGGGAGGAAAGAAATAGAAAAAAGACAAAGGACATGAGAGCAGAAGCAGAGAAGGAGAGGAATCGATAAAGAGGTGGGTGTGAGGTGAGGGAGTTAAGGAGGGGTTGCCAAGTATAAATAAGAGGTGTGTGTTTCATTTAATTATGAGGGAAAAAATGTATAAATAACAATCAGAAACTAACCCTAACTATTATAGAAACTATGAGGGCAGTTTTGACAACTTGAAATTATGTGTACCTTATGGAAAACTTATTTTTAGGCCACAAAGGACTCATTCACCTTTAGTGGTGAATGGGTCCCTGTTAGGGTTCTGGAAGTTGACTTCTAGGTTTTATTCCTCTTAGTTTGCACTCCAAATGCCAAGTTTTCACTACTTCAAGCCTTATTGAGGACTCATTCGACTTTAGTGGCAAATGGGTCCTTTTAGGGTCTCAAAAAACTAATTTTCGGGTCCCTTACTTCAATGTCTGCACTCTCAATTCCCATATTTTTAGCTCTCGAAGGTCTGGAATAAATTATGTAGCCCTATTTTTGTGTTCTTACACTATGGATAACAACTCTTCAACTTTGACAATATTGCTCCAAATCTTGCTCTTCAACCTAAAACCTGCAATCACACATTCAAGAGGAGAAAAATGTTGTTTGTTAGGGGATAGGGGTTTGCCTTGGTCAAACTCCTTTTAGGTAATTAAACCAAATGATGAAATAACGAAATAAGGACATGAAACATGAAACTTGAAATGATGATACATTGGAAGATGTCTTGGAATGTAAATTTGCAAAATAACATGAAGTGGCCATAAAGAATGTAGATCTTGATCTCAAATTACATGTGAAAAAAATGATTGCAAATGGATCCTCAATGCTACATCAACAACATCAGCTCCATAACATGCTTGATGCATTATTCCTTTGACATGGTGACATGATCTTGAGTTGTTGCGATAAAACCTTGATAATTCTCCCTTGAATGCTCTAAAATTCTCTTGGACTCATAAACTTGCTATAATGCATGAATACTTGAAAGATTAGGGTGAAACTATGTGAATTAACCCCATATTTATACTAAATCTAGAGATTAACCCCAAAATTCAAATAATTCAAGCAACCACTAGATTTGGAAATGAATATTATTAAAATCCCACTAGAATTAAATTCAAAAAGGGGGTCCTTATTAAGGGAGGACCCATTCGCCACCTAGGGTGAATGGGTCCTGGCACAAGTTTCTAGGACCTTGCCTTTAGGGGGTGAAATAACAACAAAAACCCATGTCAAATGTGCAAAGAAAGTGGGGTCCTATAGAGGGAGAACCCATTTTCCACCTATAGTGACTGGGTCCTAGCACCATTTTCTATGACCTTAAATTTTCCAAATTAAGTTCTATAATTTGAATATTGGGTGTCAGGATGGATCCTTTAGAAGATGTCGTAAATAAGGATTAAATTTGAATTAAAGGGGCTAATTAACTCTAATTAACCACAATTAATTAAGAAGACCCTAGATGAGTGTGAAAGTGTGTTACAACACTTTACAACACCTTAAATAAGGTACATTTTATTTTAAAAAGGTCCAGAGATTAATGTGAATGTGTACAACACATTACAATAATTACCCAAAACACAATTAGGTTAATTCAACATCAAATCAATCCCAAACCAAGTAAAGAAATGGGATACTTTTTCTATTATTACATTTTCCCCCCACTTTAGTGATATTTTTCCCCCAAGACAAACTCACACTAAAGTAGATATTCAAAACATTATAGTATGCAAAAATAACAAAGATACATAGCCATACCTTGAAAAAAGGCCAAGAAAAATAAAGAAAAACAAAGGATCAAGCACAACCATTCCAATGCTATGTGGAATGAGGTTGTTTGTCCATAACATATGTTGCTCACTTTGAGGTAGTGGAACCTCAGTCTATCCACTAGGTGATTTGTCCCAAATATGTATGCTCACTCTAGGGTAGTGGAACCTCAATCTATCCACTATGTGAGTTGTCCCAAATATGTACTCACTCTGGGGTAGTGGAACCTTAGTTTGTCCACTAGTTGAGTTGTCCCAAATATGAATGCTCACTTAGCAATAGTGGAACCTTAGTCTTTCCACTAGGTGAGTTACCCCAATGAGATGTAAAATGAGAGAATCATATTAGCCTCTCATACCATAATAAATTTATCCTCCTAACAACTTCGATAAGGCACCACAATGTAATGCTTTTAAATGTAAGTTTTTGCTAAAGGGGATTTTTCTTTGTTCATGTAAGGTCTTCTTCTTAGGGGTAATTGTGCCTAATGTATCCAAGAGAGGACAAGTCAAGGATATTAGATCACCACTTATGGGATGCCTCATTCTCATCATGCCATGAAGGGATATCGTATGCTTAGAAATATCACACTCTTGGAGGACATAAAACCCAATGACACCACCAAGAAAAGGACATGTCTTATGAAAAATAAAAATCATGCCATGCAATTTTCTGAAAGATTTCATTGATATATTCCCCCACTTTAAAGTGGTTGCTAGCACCATTACTGTGAGAAACTTCTTTAAAGTATCCAATGTTTTGTCCTAACACATGAGAAATTTCCTTGGAAAACCCTAGGCCAAGTCATATGTTTCTGAAATAAAGTTGTCGCAAGAAATAGGAAGGAAGGGTTGCCCCCAAAAATACAATACTATGGATAACTTAGTATGTCACATGTGAGCTAACTTAAGGCATGTTGGTCACATCCCAATCTTGCTCTCATATAAACATGGAAGGAAATCAACTAGTCAAAAGAGACAATCGATAGGTGACATAGAGGACAAAGATAAAGATTGATGTAGAGTGTCCACATTTATCACAAAGTGTCCCACCACCTAACCCCTTGCCCACACTATGTGCAGGACAAGGGTGAATCGAGATGGTTGATGAGAAACATGAAAACTAGTATCAATTAGAGGAACGAGGTACCTCAACACAAGGAAGAGCACCACACTCCTTAAGATGTTGAATTTTGTTACTCAAAGCCTCACATTCATTAGTAGAATGACCATTAATTCTATGATAAGAGAAAAATGAACTCTTTTAGTAAAATTTCTTTCATGTTCTTGGAGGAGGGGATATCAAACGATATTGGAGGAATCTTGACAAGATACCCTCTTGATCAATGGTAAAAAATGTTCCTTTATTTTGTGACAAAGATATCTCTTGCTTAGTATAAGATATCATACTTACACAAGACTCTTTAGATTGTGAGATTTTATACTCTCCTTTACAAGAGGGTGTGAAATCTATCAATTTTGAATAATTAGTGTTTTGCATGATGACATTTACGTTAAGCGAATATTTCTTTGTCTCTTTCATTTATTTCAAAAGACAATAACCAAGACCACAAGTGTTTATCAGTTCAGGAGGCACTAACATTAGTTGGTTAGGAGAATCTTTTGTAAGGTTGTTGATATTAAGTGAAGGATTTTTTATTTCTATGAAACGAAAATAACCAATACCGTGAGTTGTTTCTTGCGTGTTAGGATCTATAGGGACACAGATACATTTTTCTCTAGCACCACATCATTTTCCACTATAACCAAGTTGTCTCATAAATTCATAACCTTTTCCATAAATTTGTTTAATTTCTTTAGGATTCGGTGCTTGTTCATAATTAACTTTGTCAATTCTTTTGTGTAATTTGCTTGATCTTCTAAATTATTTGAGGTGGATTCTTTCAAATTTTTGTGTTGACATTATTGCTTTTTATTTTCCCTTTTCAGAGTCTTTTAGTCCGACCAAGGGTTTTTGAGATAGGTTTTATGGAATTTGAGTAATTTGATGTTATTTTCTTGGGACTTGTATGATTTTTAGGTGGAATAAGCCTCAAGGTAAACAATAATGAGTCTTGGGGGCCTATAAATTTTGTTTTAAGGGGTGATTGATGCAGGGGTGTCTAAAGGTAGGACCAAATTAGGCACAAAATTGTATCTTTCTTCAATAGTATACAAGTTTTGGTAACATAGTGACTATGGGTAGGGACACTAGCATGGGGGTTGGGCCTAACTGATAAATGGTCTCAAGCACAAAGAGAAAACATATATTTCTAACATCTAAATGGGAGGTGATATGTTTTCCCTATGTTTTCTACTTTAGAAATTTTGAATTGGATAGTAGTTTAATTATAATTGCATGATTCCCTCATTACCGTTTTGTTTCATGTAGATATATGATCCAACTAAGATGTGGGAATGTTATACTATTAATGAAGTTTAATATAATATATTAATACATTTTATATTTAATAGAGTTCATATTTTTAGTTTAATATGATGTCTAATATTTAATATTATTTAATTTGATGTGATATATATAAATTTTTAATTTAATTCTTTCTTTTATGTTGTAAATATGTATATATTTATGATTTTTATATGGTTTTGTATTGAAAAACCCAATGTGAACCCAACCCCAATCCACAAATCGAATTGGTGAACCCGAACCTATTCTAGGCTTGATAACTTAGGTTGTACCTCATAAGTTCCTCTTTGTGAGGCCTTTATATATTTTTATGATCTTGTATTCGCCCATGGATGTAGGTGTGAAATATAAGGAACCCCAATCATCTTCTAACAATTTAGTGACTTTCTCAATTTACTTCTTATGTTATTTTTTATTTGTGATTTTCAATTTTTCCTCTTGATTCAATACTTCCAAAGGATCTTGTCCTTCTCTCTCAGCAATCACACAACTTTCAGGTTAAGGACCGAACTTAAGTGTGTAAACTTTTTTTTCATAGATGTAATTCATTTGATGGTAAAGAGTAGAAGGAACTCCATTCATTGCATGAATCCATGGCCTTCCTAAAATAAGGTTATATGAAAGTTCATGAAACATAAAATGGAGCAAAGTTTGTAATAGGACCTTTCCAACTTTAATAGGTAATGTGACGACTCCAAGTGGTTCTTTTTCTATGTTATCAAACCCATGACTAGATAAAGAATCAAATTGAATTTGGATTTTGTCTTCTTTAATCTTATCAAGAAGGTTTATGCTACACATGTTAAGGGTTGAGCCACTATCAACAAGAGTTCTCTTTATTGCTACTCGATTAACGTAAGTTATTATTATGAAAGCTTCATTTTGTTTTTTCTCTTCTAATAAAGGTAACTCATCTTGACAAAACTAATGTCTAAGTTTGTTAGAATTATAGCTTGAATTTGGGTTGTCACATCGTTTGATTGCACATTAGGAATGGTAGAAGCATGTTATGGTAAATAGGTGAGGCTTGAAAAATGTCCCATAAGGATATCTTAGGAGGAGTGTTCTTTAGTTGTTCAATAGGATCACACTCCTTTCCATTTTTTAAAGGTAAACAAGGAGGACCAAGCAAGATAGGGTTAGGCAATGGGAGAGATGCTTGAGTTGTGTGTATTGGTTGCAGATTATTCCTCATGTTATATGTATGACCAATGATATTTTAACTCAGTTGCTATGGAACATTATCATTATCAAGTTTCCTTTTAGGTGGTTCCAAGATAAGCATGAGTTTATATTGAACTTGTGGTTTTTGAGAGGACAGATAAATGATAATTTTAGGCTAAAGAGAGTACTTCAAGGGATATCTAATGTGCATAACCTCAAAAGACTTATCCTTATTTTCATGATCTCTTAGTGAAGGAGATTCTAATGTTACTTCATCATCTTCATCTCAGGAATTACGATTGTGAATGTTTTTATTTTCTTCTACCATGATATTTCCTTGGTAAGAGAGCTTTTAGGAAAGCTAAAAACTAAATGTTCATGAAATTCAAAGGTTGTTTCTTGTAAAACAACTTCATCACAAGTAGGGGACTCATCCATGGTTAGGTTTTCTTGTTTATCAATGATTTCATTCTCTTTTTTGATGATATTTTCTCTAGGGGAAGAGAGGAAACTAATATTTTTGTGACTTTCATTGATTAGATTTTTAACATAAAATTATCTTCTTCAAAACTAGGGGAGATACTAGGAGAAGAACAAATTTTATTATCATAATTATCCATAATTGCATTCCTTTATCCCATAATGTCTTCCAAAATAGGATAGGTAGGGGAAGGATCATAAAGAGGGTTGTTATAGACCTTAAATTTTTTATCGTCTACCACCAACCTATCATCTTCATTTATAATAGGATTGTTATGATTCCTTACAATTACATCCTCTTTCACTAAAACATTGTCACAAGCAAGAGATGAATACAGATTAGGTAAGGTGATGTTTTGAAATTTGTCTATGATCTCATTCTCTTGTGCTATAATATCTTCCAATGTAGGAGAGTTTATAGAAGAGGAGCTTTCAACATTTTCATGATTCTCAATGGGTGCATCTTCTAACACCAAAATACCTTCGTCATGTGTAAGAGGGGTATTAGGAGAAGAGCAACTATGGTTATCATGATTTTCTACACTTTCATCTTCTTCTATCACATCATTCCCAAAAATAGGGGAGATAAGAGGGGGTGTAGGTTTAAGGAAATCGTCAATATTTTCACTCTCTTTCACTAAGAGACTCTCATAATTAGGGAATGTATTGAATGAATTACTAAAATTCTTATTGATGAACCCTTTCTTTGCAAATTTAGAAAAGACAGATACTAACATTTGTTAAAATCAATCTATGACATGCAATGAAATGACAAAAAATGAAATACAATTTTTAGATTCCACACCAATAAACTGAAAATGAAATTTAAATGCAACTTTTAGTTTTGACAATACACTAAATGAAGCAAATTAAGCTAAATTCAATGAATTTGATGGAACAACAAATCAAGAAATTGAAACAAGAAAGTAATAGTAGAAAAAAAAAGCTTAAAACTAAGATTTCAATTTCCACAAAATGTAGATCTATAGCTAATAGGGACTCATTCGCTAGTAGGGGTGAATAGGTCCTGGTTAGGTATTTTTGAGATGTTTCTGGTGATGTTTGAGTGATTTTTAATGCTTTTTCAAATGCGAGAAGGTTTAGGTTTGACCTAATCAGGGACTCATTCACCAGTAAAGGTGAATGGGTCCTGGTTATGTATTTTTAAACTATTTTAGAATGATTTTCAAGCTTTCAATAATGTCTTTCAGTTGCAGACCTTTGAGATAGTAAGTTTTAGTTTCAGATTTTCCAAAAATATAATGTGAAAATGCAATAAAATAATGAATGCAAAGACCTAACTTGAAATAAAATTTTATGAGATCTAAATTATATGCCCAATGACTGATTTTTGTTATATTTTTCAGATTTAGAAAAGGAAAAAAAATGCAATTCTAAATTCTAAATGAGATACAAATTTGAATTTCAAGAAAGAAACCCTAAATGAGATCTAATTCAATGCAAATCTAAATCCAAATGAATGCAAGATCTAACCTAGGATGATCAAAAAATTGCAATGTAATATAATTTGGGTTCACCAAAATGAAACATGGAAAAAGAAGTTCACCATCAATAGGGTATCAATGATGAACCTAATTTTCATCAGGTGTGTGTTCCATTCAATTATGAGGGCCAAAATGCATAAATAACAATAAAAAACTAACCCTAACTATTATAGAAACTATGAGGGTATTATTGAGAGCTTGAAATGATGTGTACCTTGTGGAAAACTTGTTGTTTTTAGGCCACATAAGACTCATTCGCCTTTAGTGGTTAATGGGTCCCTATTAGGGTTCTGAAAGATAACTTCTAGGTTTTATTCCTCTCATTCTACACTCCCAAATCCCAATTTTTCACTGCTTCAAACCTTATTGAGGACTCATTCACCTTTAGTGGTGAATGGGTCATTTTAGAGTTTCAGAAAATTGATTTATGAGTCCTTTACTTCAATTTTTGTAGTTTGAATTCCTAGGTTTTCAGCTCTTGAAATCCTATAATAAATTTTATAGCCTTATTTTTGTATTCTTTCATTATGGATGACAACTTTGCAACTCTTCAACTTTGACAATTTTGCTCCAAATCTTTCTCTTCAATCTAAACCATGCAATCACACATTCAAGAGCATAAAAAATGTTGTTTGTTAGGGGATAGGGGTTTGTCTTGGTCAAACCTCTTTTAGGTAATTAAAACAAATGATGAAATAATAAAATAAAGACATGAAACATTAAACTTGAAATGATGATACCTTGGAAGATGTCTTGGAATGTAAATCTACGAACTAACATGAAGTGACCATAAAGAATGTAGATCTTGATCTCAAATTAAATGTAAAACGATGCTTTAAAATGGATCTTCAATACTACATCAACAACATTAGCTCCACAAGATGCTTGATGCATTATGCCTTTGACATGATGACATGATTTTGAGATGCTACAATAAAACCCTGATAATTTGACCTTGAATGTCTTCTTGAATACTCTTGAATGCTCTAAAATGCTCTTGGACTTGTAAAATTACTATAATGCATGAATAATTGAAAGCTTAGAGTGAAAATATCTGAATTAACCCCATATTTATACTAATTCTAGAGATTAACCTTGAAATTCAAATAATTCAAGCTGACACTAGATCTGGAAATGAATATTATTAAAATCCCACCAGAATTAAATTCAAAAATGGGTTCCTTATTAAGGGATGACCCATGCATAATCTAGGGAAAATGGGTCCTAGCACCATTTTCTAGGACCTCAAATTTTCCAAATTAAATTTTCTACAATTTTAATACTAGCTATCAAGATGGATCCTTCAAAATGTGTCATAAATAAGGCTTAAATTCAAACTAAAGGGGCCAATTCACTATAATTAACCAAAATTAATTAAGAAGGCCCTAGATGAGTGTGAAAGTGTGTTACAACACTTTACAACACCTTAAACAAGGTACATTTTATTTAAAAAGGAACCCAAGATTAATGTGAATGTGTACAACACTAATCCAAGACACAATTAGGTTAATTAAACATCAAATTAATCCTAAACCAAGTAAGGAAAAAGGGATACTTTTTTTGTTACTACATTTTCCCCCCACTTTAGTGAGATTTTTTCCCCATGACAAACTCACATTAGGTTATACATTCAAGACACTTTAGTATGCAACAATAAAAAAGATACAAATAGATAACCTGTCAAAGGCCAAGGAAAAAAAAGAAAAAGGACCAAGCACAACCATTCCAACGTGATGTGGAACAGGCCTTTTTTTCTGTAACATATGTTGCTCACTCTGTGGTAGTGGAACCTGAGTTTGTACACTAGGTGAGTTGTCCCAATATTTATGCTCATTCTATGTACATTTTCTTAAAAATGGGCCCAAGATTAATGTGTGTGTACAAAACATGACAACACTAACCTAAGACACAATTAGGTTAATTCAACATCAAATTAATCCCAAACCAAGTAAGGAAAAGGGATACTTTTTCCGTTGCTAAGTAATTCATGATGAAGACCAAGTCATCCCTAAGATCATAAAGAAGAAAGGTTAGAGAAGAGTCTGAAACTTATTCTATATTTTGGACCCTACACTTTGACAGTGCAAAATACAAAATAGACTCTGGGGTCAGCATAGGATTGATATCTCCTTCTAGGAAACAAACCCTCAAAGCTTTCTATTTATAGTTTTCTTGTACAAATACTTATGTTGAATTTGAGGCTTTGGTCAATGGCTTCATCCTTGCTAAGTGCATGGGTTTGAAGCAGCTAAAGGTGTTCAAATATTTTAAACTAGTAGTAAAACAAGTAAGAGGAAATTTTATCACCAAGAACATTTGCATGAGATCCTTCTGCCATAGGGTGTAGGATCTAATCAAATCATTTGAAGGATTCAATATCTAGATCATTAAAAGGTTCGTGAACATAGAAGTGGATGGAACAAAAATGGTTGGTTCATAGTTTGACCCTATGACTAATGTTCTAACAAATGAGCATGTGGTGTAAGTGATTATCAAACTCTTTATCCTAGACAATGATCAAAAATGGCAAGTTTATCATATTTCTCTAGCAGTTGTGTGCATTTTTGGGGTAGTTGTTGTCCCTAAAGTTGTCATTGTACCAAAATATTGACCCGTTAATGCTTGATACAACCATCAAAGTTAATGGATCCATGGGAGGCGATTAAGCCATGTCATGAATCCCGAGGGGAGCGTTAACCATCTTCCAAAAATATCCCCCTTAGAATTACTCGAGGGGATTTGAACCCAACACCTTTGGCTTTGATACCACTTGTTGGCCCTACGGTTATCGTTGCACCAAAATATTGACTTGTTAATGCCTGATACAACCGTCAGAGTTAATGGTTCCACAGGAGGCAGTTAAGCCATGTCATGAATCTCGAGGGGAGTATTAACCATCTACCAATAGTGGTTACAACCAAAGATTGAGGAAGCCTATGAAGATCAAATCATACAACTCAAGTCCAAAAAAATTCCAAAGGGGTTGATCACCATAGAGAATCTTTTTGATTTTGATGATGCAAGGAATGATAAAAGGAATTTTTTTGCAAACAAAAGTGATTATTCTAAACCTGATATAGGAGGTGAAATAAAATTGGAAGTGGGGAAGGAAATTTCCCAAAAGGATAAGGATCAGTTGGTATCCTTTTGCAATGAATATGAAGGGGTTTTTACTTGGACCTATGATGACTAGAAGGGATATTACCATGAGGTGGTCTAACACACCATAGATTTGTTCGCACAATCTAAACCAATACAATAAAGGGAAATATTGATAAATCTAAAAGTTGAGTCCCTTATGGCTCAAGAGCTAAGAAAATTAATTGATTCAAGAGTCATATACCCCATCAAACACTCGACATGGTGGTCTAACTTGGTTCTTGTGAGCAAGAAGAATGGAGAAATAATATTTTGTGTGGATTTTAGTGACTTCAACAAAATGTCCCTGAAGGACTGCTGCCCCCTTCCCTCTATGGAATAGATCCTCAAAACAATTATAGCCTCAGAGATGTTCTCTTTGCTCAATGGTTTCTCAGGCTATAACCAAGTAATGGTTAAAGAAGAAGACCAACATAAAACTGTTTTCACCATAAAGTGGGGAACTTTCGCATATGTGAAAATGGTTTTGGCCTCTCTAATGTGAGAACAACTTTCTGGCGGACCATGGACATAGCCTTCTAGGGGTTGATAAAAATAATTATCATTATCTACTTGGATGAACTCATTGTATTCTCCAAGAAAAAGGAGGATCATTTTGACCACCTAGAAAATATTTTTCAAAAATCCCAAGAGTTTGGGGTATCCATCTGTGGACATGAAAAATCTGCAAATAGTTAGCATGATTCTAACATCCTCATAGAATAACATGACATTCTTCAAAAAACAAATGATAAAACCAAATCAAACATGTAAAGAAGACATGAAATGTATCTATTCTATGGTGGATTGGTGCTCTTTGAATATGTGAAAGAGCCCTTTCCCAACCCTTGATAAGCAAGATTGCCAAGATGATGAGATGATAGACAATGAGATGCTCATGAACTCAAGTTGCCTATAATGGAGATTCCTTCAAATGTAGATTGTAGATTGTAGATTGTAGATGATCAAAACGAGAGAAAATGCATTGCATTTATAGGAAAATTTGAGAGAGGAGAAGCCAAGATTAGGCAATGTGGGACTAAATCTCATCTAATAGGAGAGAGCCACTTGTCACAATGGGATTGGCCTATACTTGTGCAAGTTTTGGCCAATGTGCCCATTCAAATTTGAAAATGGCCATAAACGCATGTGATTGAGGGTTTTTGGGGGGAATTGTGTTTGTCCAAAAAAGTCAAACATGAGAGTTAATGAGGGCATATTCCTTGGGAATATGCCCTTGTGAGGGAAAATAAGTGTTTTAATAAATCAAATAAAGTGATTTATTGTGCAAGTGGGTGGGTTAGTTAAGAGTTTAGATTTGACTCTAGTTGAGTCAAAAACTAGAGAATGACTAATTATGATTAGAAGTTAATTAATCTAGATTAGTTAACTTGGATGATATTAGGAGGTGACATTTGATTTATTGAATCAAATGAGAAGAATTTTAGGACTTAATGAAATAATTTGATTTATTTAATTAAGCATGATGAACCTTAGGGAATTAACCGATAAATTATTTTAATTGATTAATAGAAGAATTGAATGTTAATTAGAGTGGGATGCATGTCTACATTTTTCCCCTCTTTGAAGCAATGTACTCATTGCATTGGTTCAAAGAATGATGTTGTTGACATCGAAATTAAAAAAAATCCTGATTTTTTTCGGATGCCCCAGCGGAAATAAGAACGTTAGTACATTGCCCCCTCAAGAGATTGAGCGAAAAGATTGAGGTGGATCTCGCGAAAAGAGGTTCAAAATGAATGTATGGATGGTTAGACTATATGATAATGATGATGAAAATGAGATGTTTGGAAGATGCTTAGAATAATAAATTTTTATTATCCTAAATAGCTTAAATGATTATGCAAATGTATGTGAGATGAAAGTGATGGATGATGTTGTGATATGATGATATGAAATTATTATGAAAGATGCAAGATGGATGTCGGATGGATGCATTGTTAGCATGAAAGAGGATATAAGAATGAGAGGGATCAACCCTTGAATCCAAGAAGATGTAGAAGTCCAACAAGTCCACTAGTCATCGAGACTTTATTGGATATGGTGATGAATGATGATGATGTATTGCTTATCCAAGGATGGGAAAAGAGAATACCTTTCTTTATGTTTGATAACACACGTAGGTGCGATGCATCAAGGTATTAAGAACTAGGATGGCGTGGTGCCTAGTGTGATGGACTTTGACTCATCAAATAGATAGGAGTACTCTTGTTCACACTTGACAAACATAACCTTATTCAATATGTAGTTCAGATATTCTAGACATCTCGGGCCAAAACATAAAAAGGAAAGCCTTCTTATGTGCTCAACAAGATACCTAAAACATCCTTCCTACAAACACAAAAAATTATGCATGATGAATTTATTTTACAAGGATATCCAACAAGCACAACAAATAAAAAGATAATGATCATTGCCCCATTCCTTTCTCTCTAAACTTGTTTTGTTTAGGCATCATCGATAGGTCCTTGGAATGAGCGCAGAATAAGATAAGTCAAAAAGACCAAATAAAGTAAACAAACAAGCTAATGTTCTTCATACCGCTAGCCAAGACTAACTACTGTGGGGTACCTGATGCTTATGTCCATCATAGGAAAGCTTCATCCTAAGACGTGTTGTGATCAGGGTTTTGATGGGACTGATTTGGGTGATAAGCTATTGATATTCTGAGTTGACCAACTCGCTTGCTTATTGATCTAGACTTGAGATTTTAACGATTAAGTGTTCACTTTGGAACCTACTAAACTTGCTTCTGACTGACTCACCAAAGGGTGAAAGCGATGATTTTTTTATTATGAGTGATGACAATCATGGGTGAAAGCGAGATGAAATGGATGCACCATTTTGGTTTTTTCAAATGTTTTGAGGCTGTTTTTGGAATTTTGAGATGTTTTACAAATGTTTTTAGTATTTTTGATATTTATGAATGTTTTTGAATTTTGTCTCTCGGGGGCTGATCAAGGATGGCCTTGCCTATGTTTAAGCTCAGAGATGACATAGTTTGAACTCCAATTGACTTGACTACTAATGAGATAGATGGGAAAATGGATTTTCATTGCGACAAATGCCTAAAATCCTAAAATGTGTAAAATATGGACAAATGAATGCCCCTGTGACGGATGCCTAACTAGATGGGCAGATGGATGTCATTGCAATGGATGCCTAAAATCCTAAAATGTAAACGGGATGGACAAATGAATGCCCCCTACGACAGATGCCTAAAATCCTAAAATGTAAACTAGATGGACAAACGAATGCCCCTGCGATAGACGCCTAACTAGATGGGCAGGCGGATGTCATTGTGACAGATGCCTAAAATCCTAAAATGTAAACTGGATGGACAAATGAATGCCCCCTGCGACAGACGCCAAAATACCTAAAATGTAAACTAGATGGACAAATGAATGCCCCCTACAATGGATGCCTAACTAGATGGGAAGACGTATGTCATTATGACGGATGCCTAAAATCCTAAATGTGAAAAAGATGGACAAAAAAATGCCCCTGCGATGAATGCCTAAATAGATGGGCAGATAGATGTCATTGCAATGAATGCCTAAAGGACTAACCTAGATGTAAAAAAATAGATGGGCAAACAGATTGCCAATGCGACGGACGCCTAAGGACTAACCTAAATGTAAAAATAGATGGGTAAATAGATTTCCAATGCAACAGATGCCTAAGGACTGACCCTAACTATCTTGGGGGATGATCAAAGATCAACCTTGCCTATGTTCAAGCTCAGAGACGACGTAGTTTGGATAAGGTGAAAGATTGACAAGACTCAATGATGAATTTTTTGATATTTCGACATGTTTTTTGGATTTTTAAATGATTTGGATTTTTTGGATTTTTGATGAACTTTTGAATGTTTTTGGATTTTTGATGAATTTTTTGAATGTTTTTGAATTTTGATTTTTGCATGATTTTGATGATTTGGATATGGATATGTGATGATATCAATGCTTTGTTTTGGGATTTTGTTGAAAACCAAGCTTAATGTTGATCAATTGGATTGATGGATTGATAGTTTGACTAAGTGTGTTAAGTCAAACAAAAGTGATAGTGCACTTGTAAACTCTAGGAAGTTGTGTTATCCTAGAATAAACTTGTACATAAGGGTGGTTTGACTAAGTGTGTTAATTCAAACGAGGTGATTATGGATTTGATCATTTAGCTAAGTGTGTTAAGCCAAAAAAAGGTGATAATGAACTTGTAAACCCCAGGAAGTTGTGTTATCCTAGAGTAAATTCATGCACAAGATGATAGTTTGACTAAGTGTGTTAAGTCAAACAAGGTGATAATTGATTCGATCTAATTGATCAAGATTCATGAAACTTGATTTGGAATAAAATACCTTTGACGATTTGATGTGATGCTACCGCATAAGTTAGATGTGACTGATATAAATTTTTTGGATTGATGTTCGATGAAAGATAAAGCTTGATGAGGAATGTCTTCTCGTCAAAATATTTCATGGGCTAAGGATTTGTATTTTTGGCTCACAAATTCTTGACCAATTTGATTTCACATTTGCCAATGCTCGGATCACCACATAAGTGTGATGATATAGATCAAGATTTATTCTTGAAGCAAGATGTAAATATCTGCCCCCAGTGTCTAGCAATGTTTTGAATGGCCATGGGTGGATTCTTGGATAGACTGATGGACGAGTGGATATGGATCGTCTTGTGATAAGATAACGGGTTTAGATAGAGGATGCTCATTTGGATAATGCTTCAAGGCTTAGATATCATTAGGTAGGATGCGATCAATGAAAATGACCCATGTCAAGATGTTTACAATAAACAAGTGCAAAGAATTTACCAAACCTTTATCAATATCTAGATAAGGAAGATAGATAATCATGTGTTGGATAAATGGTTCGTGGATGAACAGATGATATGGATGGAATGTTGGCTTTATTATGCATGTGATAAGATGCTTTCACCTGAAATGGTGCACATAGATGCTCGATTCTACACATGATGCTTGTTTTCTAGGTTTTCATCATGGTACTTGTCCAAAGCGCCACCGAAATGGTTTTCGCTAGAGAACGATTTTTCTCTTTACTATTTTCAATCCTTTTTCTGATTTTTTTGGATTTTTATATTTTTTGATTTTTTTGTATTTTCTAAGAGATTTTAAGCTAATGTTGAACCACTTGGTGGTACTGATGTTGATTCTTTTTTCATAATGTTCCATCAGTGTCCTGCTTGAAGAAGTTTCTTTGCTAAGATACATGCACTTGAAAGCAAATTTTGAGAAATTTGTTCTACTTTGCTGATACCAAAGTTAAATCTGTCTTTGTGCGCACATCGCAATAGAGTGCCTTCTGAATCCTTATGATGAAGGGTCATTGCCAACACATGGTCAATGGAAGAATTGGATATCATGCATGGAGGTGTGGATGGAGTGTTTTTAGGTATAAAATATAGATTGGTCGACAGTCTGGAACCTTTGACTCTCCAAAATTGGGAAGATGAGCAGTGATGGGTGGATACGGAAGTGTGCATGGAATTAGGACCAACAGCTTGATATACTTTGTATGTCACTTGAGAAGCATGCTTTTTCCTTTGTGGACATCTTGGATGGATACTTTTCCCTTTTTTATTTTGCCCCATAGTTTCTTTGACTAATGGAGTATGATAGGGATCATCTTTCTTTGTATTTTCTGGTATCCACATGTATTTGATTTGTTCAATATGCTTCTTAGCTTATTTTTCTTTGATAATGTTCTTCATGCTTTGATTGAAGTCTTTCTTTTGTTGTTGGTCCCAATTCGTGGATGGGGTGATGGGTGGATGAAGATTCATGACATGGCTAGTTGTAGTATTCGCATCAATTTCATCAAAAGGATCCTTCATGCTCCCTATGTTGATGTTTGTTTGAGATGAAGTTGCCCCCAGTTTTATAGAGTTACCACTGATTTGATTATATGCCTTGGTTGTCGAATAACCAAGGCCTTGATGCTTAGTATTGCCAATAATCTACACTAGTTCTAGGATACCCTGTTCATGTAGGCCTAATCCTTTGCCTTTATAATTCATCTGCTGAAAAAACTTATTTGCAATAGGATATGATTTACCTTGGAAACAAGGTGCTAATACTTTTTTGCTCTGTGGTGTATCTTCAAAAGTGACAACTTCTTTATTGATAAAATAGTTTTCCCTTAAAAAGGTGAGTGATCCAAGTTTATAAGTGATAGGATCCTGCATATGTGGGATAAATTCCTAATTGATATCCTTAGCTTGATCTTGTGAGATATTAGATTGTAATGCTTCTTCAAGAGGTGTTGGTGATTTACTGTCCACATACAAGTCTTCCTCTTGACTCCTTTCACAGGATGTTTCTGATTCATAACTTTTGTAGAAGCCTTCTTCATGACCTCTTTCTGCTATGTCTCTAGATTTTTCCATATCTTGGTCTTGTGCACAAATTTTAAGAGTAGGAGACTCTTGTTCCTTGGTAATAATGTCAAGAGTATGAGACTTGTTTTGAATGAAGACCATCTACGTGTCCATCCAAAGAAAGCATCTTGTGGGTAGATGGAAGAATATGTGCTATATGGATATGATCCTTATTTGTGACATCTTGTATAGATAATAGAGTGCCCATTAGATCATTGTAGTATCTTAGAGATACGAATTCTCGATCTTGAGTGATTTTAGAACTACTTTCGACATGCTTTGGATCAAGTTCTTGACATGGGTCGATTTCAAAGGATGGATTTCCTATAGTGGGTTCTTGGACATCATTCTTAGGCATGGAAGGTGGCTCAATATCCTTTTAATATCTAAGCATTCCTTCATTATCCGTAATCATGAGGTCGAGGGATGTCAATATGTCATTGGAAGGGCCATTGCTAGACCTTCATGGAAGATTTTGATCATGCTTTGGAATACGTTCTTGAGATCCTCTAACTCATAAGGCAATGTAGAGACATTTACGATATGATCATTGGTCGATGGATTGTAGATTATGTCAGTGGGATCAAATAATTGTAACACATCTTGAAATAGATCACTAAAAAGTGGCTCTTGATGAATGTTGAGTTCATCACTGGATGGGGTAGAAGCATATTCAAGATCTTGAACATTGTTTTCAACAATTGTGGATGAGAGATTACCAATGTCTTCAACCATAGGATCAAGTGATGTTGACATTTCTTGAATTTGATCATTATTGGGTATTTTTGGTGGATTTTGATTGTGATTGAAAAGTAGCTCTTGGTGTATGTTGATTTGATAGTTGGTCGAGGTGGAAACATCTTTAATGTGTTCATTGATGGATTGATATTGATCAACATTTTCAACAAGTGTGGAGGGAATTTGTTGCAAACTTTTTTGGGCGAGTAATGCCTGTGTTTGCTGCTGAGCCAACAATGCTTGTTGTTGGTCGTGTTGTTGTTGTTCCAACAAAGCTTGTTGTTTGTTTTTCTTCTGCAATTGGTAGTCTTGCAAGGATTGTTGATACACTTCTTGTTGTGCTTTCAATTGAGCTTAGTATTCTGCTTGTGCTTGCACTCGTGCTTGAGTGTGTGCTTGCTGGATTGCTTGTGCCATCTGAGTGGCATGTGTGGCTTGCACAGCTTGTGCGGCTTGTTGGTTTTGGAGTGCCTTTTTTTGGGAAGCATCTTGAGCGGCTTGCAACATGATCGAGAATGAATTTTTCATGTTGTGTTTTGGCATTGGTGGTGGTGGTAGGTTGGGGATGGTGTTGATTTTTGGGATTGCTTGGATGGTTTCCAACTGTTGTTGCGATACAGATGGAAAAATGGGATGATTTGGTATGATTTTTTGATTTGGCATTATAGGTTGACTTTGAACATTGTTGCGGTTGAGAATCATATTGCCTTGATTTAGGTAACTTTGATTTTTCATGGTGTTACCTTCACTTGGATCAATACCTAGAGTCGTCAACATATTGCTTGGATTTTGACCAACATTAGGGGGATTTGCAAGCATATCTATCCCAAAGTTCACCAAGTTTGGACTAGAAATGTTCATTTTTAACAAAATTATATTTGGCATGTATGGATTTGGTGGGGTAATATTGTTTGGAAAACTCATGCATTGAGTGTTTTGTTGATAGATTTGCAGATTTCGACTTGTATTTAAATCTATCATTGGAAAAGGTGTTCCAAACTTTAGATTGGGAATACTCACATTCGTATTGTTGAAGTTTGGAGGAGATAATGATTCCATGTATAAATGTGAGTTTCGATAATCAATTGGCATTGTGATACTTGGATAGTTTGGTTGACTTGGATTACTCATGATGTATGAGTCGAGTTTGAATTCCATGTCCCTCTTGTGTTGAGATCGACTTTGAACCATAAAATGAAGATCAATTTTCAAGAATGTAAGAGATGAACCTCTAATTATTTAGATCGGTCTAAACCTTAGGTTCAAAGAAGCGAAGAACTAGGATAATTGAAGGATCAAAGTGATGACGAGGATGAGATAAACGAAAGATGAGTGATATGGATGAATGGAACTCTTAAAGAAACTTTGAAGGAAATGCTAAACTTTTTAGCACTTTGATTGATCTTGATTGGATTGATAGTTTGACTAAATATGTTAAGTCAAAAAAAATGTTATAAATGCACTTGTAAATCCTAGGAAGTTGTGTTATCCTAGGGTGGATTTGTACATAAGAGGATTGTTTGACTAAGTGTGTCAAGTCAAACAAAGTGATGATTTGATAATTTGGCTAAGTGTGTTAAGCCAAACAAGATAAACTCGTAAACCCTAGGAAGTTGTGTTATCCTAGAGAAAACTCATGTATAAGATGATGGTTTGACTAGGTGTTTTAAGTCAAACAAAGTGGTTTTGATTTCACCTAAAATTTTAGCATAAAAAATGTTTACAAAGTTTCTAAGATTTGTTGGTGAGGTGATTTTTGACTGATTTTGATGGTTGAGAGATGGATGAAAGTGATTGGATTTGATGCTAGACTTGACCTAGATAATACTTCTTCTTACAAGACCCCGGTGTTGAAGAACATGCTATATTTCCTATGGGAGGAAACCAAACCTTTCAAAAAATTTGGGATTATGTTGATAGTAAAACTCATACAACTGAGGATTGTTTCTTGAAGCTTTTTTGTAAAATTTGTAAATCAATCTTTCTCTAAATTCAAAAAGTATCTCAAGATGCTCCTCACAAGCTTTCAAACTAAGCTTCTTGAACTTTGGTTTTGGGATTTTGATCTTGCGGGAAATCATGTTAGAAAACACATGTGTAATCCAATTTGTCTTTTTATCTTGGCTTAGTGAATTCTTTTTACCAAAATCACGTGCTTGATTATCTTTCAAACTATATGTCTAATGTCCCACTTTTTTTTCTCATCCCACAAGGTCCATTTTGTGGAAATCAAATAAAATAGGGCAAAAGTTACCTATGTTTAACCTTATTGAAAACAAATGATGATAGAATCCACGCACTTAGAAACCTCTAGGGATATGATCCCTAGGGAAAGAAAGAGTGCCTAATTTCATCAAAGGTATTTGTTTCAAAAAGGGGTTTGAAATTTTGGAGGCCTTGTGAATGTTCATTTTGCAAATCTTGTTAGGACCAAGCAATGTGTTTTCCACTTCCAAGCACTTTTTACAACCCTAGGATGATGAGACAATATTTTGTTGGGTTCCCACTTGGACGAATCTAGCTACGCATATTTTGTGTGAATGGCTAAATGCTTTACCATATTGGCTCCCCTCCATGGCACACTCTTCTCAGGTTAGCCAAGCATTAGTACCCATGAATCTCCCATGGCATACTTTCCATCTCTACAACAAAACCGCATGTATAACGTGGGGCGGCTTCAAAGGACATGAACTTTTGCACCAACAAAATAGACAAGGATTTGGATTTTTCTAAACAAAGGGTTTTAATTCGAGCATTTTGTTCATGGGGGATTATCCAATGTTGATGAGAGTCCATTGCTGTCCATCTTGTCAGAATAATCCTCATGATTCTTTAACTTTCCTCAAGAATCCACATTTATATACCGGTTGGAAGTAGCTTGGCTTTAGCGTGTTCCCGGTTGGGTCGTTCCCTTGGGTGCATACTTTTTCCCACAAGGCATGCCCTCTAAGTTAAACAAAAACAAATAAAATCATCTGTAGTTCGATCAACCTTCATTTAGAAACAAAAGGAGAACACTCGCAATAAGTCTACTCACACTCGCAAGATGTTTTGTTCAATTTTAAGTTCCCAAATCGAAATGTAAAGGCAATATTCTTTACAACATAATATCACCAAAATGATTTTGATTCTCAAGATCACTGTGAAGCATAGGAGAAGCACATACGCATTTTAATGATATTAATTTGTGAAAAAGATTGCAAAACATGAAAGACACTTGTTCATTTTAAGTCCAAAAAGTAGTGATGAGTTCATTTTAAAAGCACTAAATGAGATGTGAAGTTGTCTTGTTCAATTTTAAGTCCAAATTAAAATCTAGTATGTTTCTAAGTTCAATTTTAACCAAGTTGAAAAGATTAAATCAAATGGTTAATTTTAAACCCAAAAAATAAATGTGAGATGGTTAAAAATAGAAACAAAAAAAAGGGTAGTAAATGGAAGCTCTAAGATTATTAAAATAAACATTAAAAAAATGTTATTTTCCAAGATTTGATTTCAATAAAATCTTCGAGTCCACTCTATTCGCCTTCATTTTCGTTTGATGCAAACCTCCAATTTCAATCTTGACGTCAACCTTGATTTCAACCTATTTCATGCAAACCAAAATAAATAAATTAGATTTTCTCCAAGATCATAGCTATGCCAAATACTGATTTAAAAGCTAATGTTGCCAATCCAAAAAGTGAAATCGTCAAAAGTGTTGCATCAGCATTCCTCACTAATTTTGTAAAATAACTAATGCTTGATGATGTTAAAACGTCATGCTCTAAGCAATTCTAAGTTGGGAGCTTCCACCAATATTCAAATGTTCAATACCCACCAATAGACAACTATACATTAATTAATTCTACAGAGAGTAATTAATTTATTATGAAAAGAGTGATATGTATTAATAGGTAATTGATTTTTCACACAATGATTAGATATGCATGGAGTTATTTTGATCCACTCTTTGAAATGTTAAAAAGAAGGTAATAAGCTTAAGGTGTTCACCACAAAGATCTTTTAAATGCAGCCACAAGAAAATCTTTATCAACAAGCAACAATATTCATGATAGGAAAACTTCCCCTTGTAGGCCTGATTAAGAAGTGTATGAAAATTGATTTGATAGATTTAGTTTGATACACAACATCTCTATTTAGTTGCTACCAGGGCCTTTATTGTCATTAGGAGCGCGGCTAGAGTAAATGCCATACCAATAAAGGGACCTTTCATAGCTACATCGTGCAAAAAAAATGATGATTTAGAAAATGGTGAACAAATGAAATGTATATGACACTGGTTAAAAACATGCGCAATAAAGTCAGCTACAAAAAAAAAAGCAGGTTGGGTTGAGCTAGAAGATGAACCGAATTCACACTTATAAATAGAAAAAACAGCATATGCTTGGGTGTCGTACTTCTCCAGTCAACTATTATTGTTAGACAATGTTAAATCAAACCTACAAGGGAAGTGCGCCGACCAAAGAATAATAGGTTACAAATTTAATGTGATATAAAGGCGTGATAGTTGAAACGAGAGAAAATTGACAGCAAAATTCTAGGGACCTTCCCTTATTTCCAAATCCTTCTCCCTCGGCACCCTGCCTATCTGCTTTCTTGCATTGCGTAAATCCAAAATCCACAAGTGTCAAAAGATGTTAAAAAAAGAAAAGAAATAAAAGACTTCTGCATAAACCTATGACTTCCGACAACGAGCCCAACTATCTAATGATGGTGTAGGTGCAGCTTCTGCTCGAGGATGCTGAGAACAACACCAGGTAGTATGATGAAGAGCGCGACGAGATTGGAGGATTTTCCTGTGCTAATGGCAAGGTCCAAGTTATACAAAAAATCAATCATGATGGTGATGTAAACAGAGCCTGGTATATGTCGCAAAATCCTTTCATTATTGCTACCAAAATAGTTAGTGCAAAATTTTATGTGTTTGATCAAAGTACATCCATCAAAGCTGCCTCAAGATGGTGGTTGTAATCCTAATATTAGATTGAGAGGGCATAATATTTTTTTTAATAAACACAATATTAAATTTTTCTAAACTAGTTGGAAATGTTTCAGGCATGGATTTGCAATCTCACCATTTGAAAGACTAGTGGAGCATAACACATTTCCTTTTCAAGCACTATCCTCATAGAGTTGAATGAGAGAGGAGTTTGTGCCTATGATCTTATCCATTTATCCTAAATTGTGGACCAACACTCAATTTGTATCAGGAGAGAGAAATAAAGAGCCTATGTGCATGTCAAGTCCAATGTATTTTTGGTCTCATTCATAGGGAGAATCTAAAGAATGTAGTGTTGCAAATGAAAGCAAATCCAAAATGGTGATTGCCCTTGTCCGTTGGATGGTAGCTGAAGGACAAAGTCTTGATGAAATAACTGTCCTTGCTTCATTTAATGGGTAGGTGACACTATTACAATATATGGTGAAGGTAATACCTGCTATTGAAGTTGTACAAGTATTGACTATAGACATATTTCAGGGGTCTGAGAATAAAGTTATTATACTGTCTCTATGTCTCTAGTTCGTTCTAATGATGAAGGGAGCATCGGGCACCTCGCGAAGTGAAATAGGTGGTGTGTAGCAGTTTCAAGAGCAAGGGGTGCAAATGTGGCTGACACAAGGTACACAAAAGTGGCCATGAATATAGAGAGAAGATCTGTATAAGGAAAATAAGAAAGCCATGGTGATTCAACACTAGTTAACAGAATCATGAGACATGAATCCTACTCTTAATGCATTCCATGATCTCTGTAAAGTAAATTAAGTTATCTATAAACATCATCATATTTGTTTTGTGAGAGCATTAAACCAAACTATACATCCCCTGCTAGTCTCTACAAAAAATATAAGCTTAGTTCACCTTAATGAAAACAAATAAATATATGCTTAATAAAAGAACAAAGATATCGCTCAAGAAATATTTTGATTCTAATACTTAAACATGTCCTCATCTAATCTATGGATGTCTTCATGTACTCATAGCAAAGATTAGTATAAGCCTAGAAACAAAAGATCTTTTCCATACTGTCACTCTATTTTGCCTAAACAGATGAATGTTTACTTACTAGTTTCACTAGAAGAACATAAAATGTATATCTTAAAAATAGTTTGCTATTTAGCCAAAGAATAGAAAATATAATTCTTAAAATAGTGTTATTTTAGGCCTTCAAGACTTTAATAATTTTTTAGACTATTTGCCAACATGATTCAAGACATATCTATCCATGAATGGAAATCTAAAGTAAATTTATTCCAGAAATTTTAGAAATTTTCTAGCAAATGAAATAAATGCCCTCCTTCTAGCATCATTTTGTGAACATGAAAAATCTGCAAATAGTTGGCATGATTCTAACATCCTCATAGAATAACATGGCATTCTTCAAAAAACAAATGATAAAACCAAATCAAACATGTAAAGAAGACATGAAATGTATCTATTCTATGGTGGATTGGTGCTCTTTGAATATGTGAAAGAGCCCTTTCCCAACCCTTGATAAGCAAGATTGCCAAGATGATGAGATGATAGACAATGAGATGCTCATGAACTCAAGTTGCCTATAATGGAGATGCCTTCAAATGTAGATTGTAGATTGTAGATTGTAGATGATCAAAACGAGAGAAAATGCATTGCATTTATAGGAAAATTTGAGAGAGGAGAAGCCAAGATTAGGCAATGTGGGACTAAATCCCATCTAATAGGAGAGAGACACTTGTCATAATGGGATTGGCCTATACTTGTGCAAATTTTGGCCAATGTGCCCATTCAAATTTGAAAATGGCCATAAATGCATGTGGTTGAGGGTTTTTGGGGGGAATTGTGTTTGTCCAAAAAAGTCAAACATGAGAGCTAATGAGGGCATATTCCATAGGAATATGCCCTTGTGAGGGAAAATAAGTGTTTTAATAAATCAAATAAAGTGATTTAGTGTGCAAGTGGGGGGTTAGTTAAGAGTTTAGATTTGACTCTAGTTGAGTCAAAAGCTAGAGAATGACTTATTAGGATTAGAAGTTAATTAATCTAGATTATTTAACTTGGATGATATTAGGAGGTGACATTTGATTTAAATCATTTTGATTTATTGAATCAAATGAGAAGAACTTTAGGACTTAATGAAATAATTTGATTTATTTAATTAAGCATGATAAACCTTATGGAATTAATCGATAAATTGTTTTAATTGATTAGTAGAAGAATTAAATGTTAATTAGAGTGGGATGCATGATGCATGATGTTAGTTTTGCATGTCTACACCATCAACCCCAAGAAGTGAATTTTTGGAGTACTACAAGTAAAGCTACTAGGATACATGGTATCCAAATAAGGTATCTCCATTATTCTAGAGAGAGTGTCGGCTATTTAAGATTTACCCCTACCAGTAAATAAATAGGGATTCCAATCTTGCCTCAAAAAGATCAACTTCGTAAGTTGGCTTATATTGGACTTTGCAGGGTTATTAAAGCCCATAACCCTAATGTTGAAGAAAGATCAAGCTTTCAAATGGACCACAAAAGGGAGGATATAATTTGATAAGATTAAGGATACAATATCCATTGCTCCCATGCTAGTCAATCATGATTTCTCCAAGGAATTTATCATTTATTTTTAGGGGAGTGAACATAGCCTAGTTGTCATGTTGAATCAGAAAGAAGAGGAAGGAAAATGTGAGCACCACATTGCATTCTACTCTAGAATCCTATAGGGATATGAAAATAAGTATAAATTTGTTAGGAGGAAAGACTTCACCATTGTCAAGGATCTCAAGAAGTTCAAGAAACTAGTGTTAGGAAGCAAGATAATGATATATGTAGCACACCCCAGGATCAGAGATATGTCATGGAAGGAGAATCACAAACACAAAAGGGTCGATTCGATCACTAAGATCCTAGAATATGATGTCAAAGTTAGACTGACCAAGGTTATCCGAGGAAGGTGGATATGTGAGTATTTGGTGCAATGCATAGATTTCTTGACAGATGGACAAGATACACTAGAGATAGTTTTGGTGAGTTAGTATGAAACTAATGGATCTTGGGTTGTTGATAGGACCCACTTTATGGAAATTTATCAAAACCTTGGTGACCTTCCCACACAAAGAAGAAGATTCTATAGCAGCTTGTTGGAATGACAACTTAGAAGAACGATATTATGCAACATGCATGTCCATTGCTAAATAATTTGAGCTATGATATGAAACTAAGATGTTATGTTATGAACTTGAAGTTATATGCTAAAATATTGATTCGAATGCAACTATAGTAATCATGCTAAATTCAAAAAAATTAGGATGAAATCTACTCACAAAAGGGTTGTATTTATAGATTTTTGGAGGCAAGAATCTAGTTGACAAAGATCAACGGTCAAATTCAAACCTGTCAAGATGAACGGTGGGAGATTTTGGAAGTTGAGAGAAGGATGGAAGGTTGAGAGAATAATGGAGGAATGCTTCCAACCCACAAAAACGTCCTCATTCAAAAATGGAAACAAATTGCCATTTGTCTTTTCATTTATGAAAGTTGGTTGAAAGTTGAGGATAAAATTGTGCATAGAGGAAGACCACATGCATTTGATGTTAGATTAGCGCATATGCTAGAATAGCACATAGGTGAGATAATGTAGCACATACACCTGATAGAATAGTGCATAGATGATTTAGCGCATACAATCTTTTTTTTAGCGCATCCATGAACTTTTGCTGATTTTGCAATTTTGAGATTGATTTGATACTTGCTTGATGATTGTTGTTATATTAGACAACTGATATGATGATTTTGAATAACACCAAGGATATATTAACTTGATTTTGGTAAGGATCTAATAAATTTGTCTTCATGCTTGAAAAAAAATAGTAAAATGATTATGATAAATTTGCTTTCATGATTGAAAAACAAATATTAATGATGTTGGTGTTGAGTCGATTGGTTGTCAAATTTGTTTCCCTGCTTCATGGAAAAATAAATAATAGAGTTTCACAAATTTTCCTTCCTGCTTGAAGAACAAATAGTAATGATATGTTACTGATTTTGATATGATTCACTTGCTTGTTTTCCATGATTTTCTTGATGGTTTTGATATTCCTTGATGATGATTTAATCCTGATGTATTGATGTTATAAGAGGATTTTAATATCCTCCAGATTAGAGAGAGATTTCCCTGCACTTGGGAGATGATTCCCAAATTATCCCAGCCAGAGATAAGGGTCATTATTAGATGTGGGTTGGGTTCCCTTCTCAGGATCCCTCAGTATAGGGTCAACAGGGCACTGTTGACTGCATTAGCTGAGAGATGGTATAGTGAGAATAATACTTTTCACTTGCCAACTGGAGAGATCACTATTACACCCGAGGATGTGTACAGTATTTTGGGCATCCATGTAGTTTGTGCACTTGTGATTTATGATCACAAGGATATTGGAGGTACAGATGCCTTGCGATGAGTCTTCCAAGATCCTCATGTTGGTGGTTATGAGATTGCATGATGAGATATGGTAGAGGGTTATGCCCCACTTCCATCAGTTTTGGTAGGTTTCAATGGTAACTTCTTTTCTCCTAATCATAGGTCAAAGGGACTATCAGTAGGCTGGGGTCAAATTTTGGAGGATATGATCCTTTATCAGACGAGATATACATGGGGATCCTACATGCTTTCCCATTTATACCATGATCTTTATTAGGTGGTATATACAAATGGGAAGAGTATATCATTCGGGGTTACACTGCTTCAGATCTGGGCATGGGAGTGCATCGCCATCACCTGCCTTATTGTATGGAGAGATCACCCACTTATCCACCCATATGTATATGTGTATACAAGTCCCCTTGTTCAGCCTATGTTGGGAAAGTTAGAGTACTAGCGACGTATGCTAGATGATATGGATACAGTCATCTCGAGACCATATCTTGACTGTGATGCTGGGGACGATGATGATATAGAGCTTCCCTATTGTGGTATATCGAGATACTTGATTAGCCACACCCCCTTCATTATTGAGTGTTTTCTAGTTATGCAGTTACTTAGGCAGTATGGGCGAGTTGAGATGATACCGCAGGGTGTGGCTCACTATGCCAGATGCCAGGAGGATGTAGCAGAGTGGGGTCCCTTCATTACTCTTGAGGTAGTGAGAGAAGAGTACACTGGTCTTCAGCCAGAGTTTTGAACCATCCATCTAGAGATCATATATGCACACATGATAGATGATTATGCTACATATTTCTATGCGCATCCATTTCCCAAATTGACTAGTCTAGATGAAATTGCCACAAGCACAAGAAGAGGTCGACGCATAGGCAGGACAGCCACACAGAGCAGAGGAGAATATAGGTAGGGTGGCCATGGATTTCGATGAGGAGGAGGATGAGGATAGCTCTGATGATGATGATGATGATGGGGATGAAAAAGGTGTTGGGGGTGGTAGCTAGATATATTTCTTTGATGTACCCTTTAGGATGAGGCCTCGTACAGCTAGAGTGTTGGAGCAACCCAGTACTTCAGCTCCACGTATTGCCATTAGGGCTTTGTCACAGGGATAGATTGCCATTCTATAGGTAGAGGTTCAGACTCTTTAGAACCATCTAGCATAGGCATAGGCTACTATTATCCAGTTATAGGTGCAAATTACATAGCCACCACCTCCTAACCCACAGATAGCTTAGCTTACTGCAGAGTGAGACAGCTTAAGAGAGTAGTGCATTCAAGCAAAGGGAGTAGCAGAGAGACTCCTGAGGTTAGCTGAGAGCACCTCCATTGGAGAGGTTGTGGCAAAGGGACTGGAGACTGTGTGCATGCTGGAGTATTACAGGATGAGATATTTTGAGGTAGTATCCGCTGAGCAGAGGATAGCCTATACACAATCAAGCACCCAATCACGTTCCCACTCACACGGTCATACCAGGAGTGTGCCACAACCTATCATACAAGAGATAAGTGCTTCAGGTAGAAGAGATCTGTAGACACCGACCACCTCAGGAGGCAGTAGTAGTCATGATCCCCATCCAAATACCCCTCAGTGATGATTATGTATACACCCCTTGTATTGCACTTATATATCTTATTCAGACATTTGATATCCTTGTACCCATGGACATTTATTTTGATGAGATTATGATATGCAGTGGTGATTTGATATGCATATGCCTTTGATTATGCTACGATGAATGGTTATGTATGCATTTTTTTTTTCTATATGCTATGTGGTCTGATTATGCATGCAATTTTTGCATATTGATATGAACTATAGTAATGATTCTTTTTTTTTACTGCAATGTATGCTTATATGATGATGATGCAATTTTTATGATGTGATGAACATGCTTTATGATTGAATGATCCTACAAAATGAAATGATTTCTAATGAATTTAACATGATGAGATAGTATAAATGATTTTCCACATGATGTATGGAGCATGTATTCAATAAATGAAATGGATGCATCTTTGTTTTGGTCAATGTATGATTATGCAAATGGTGATTATGAAAATGATAATGAAAATGATATGAAAATGAGGTAAAAAAAAATCAAAATAAATGATGAGATGAATGATTAATGATATGAAATAATAAATGATATGTAAATGATATGATGTAATAATAATAATGAACATGCAAAAATGTAATTGAAATGATCATGATAAAAAAGATGATATTTTAAAATGAAGAAATATGAAAATGATAATGAAATGAGATGCATTAAATGTCCAAGTGTACTCAATCAATGTCTTAAAAGAGATATGTAGCATTTCAAACCTCCAAAAATCTATCATACAACCCTAAATGCAAATCTAAATGAATCATGCAAACCTAAAATCCCAAAATAAATCATTTCACTATTTGTCATTCCATGAGCCAATTTTGTGCGTAACTTTCATCATTGAGCCTTTTGATATGTTGAAATTTAGTACAAGCATCAAAGGGGATATTAGCACCAATGATGACCTGAGTAATTCTTCCATTATGTTTGATGTAGCAAGTTAATACAAGAATCGAGGTATAATTGAACCAAGATGACCTGAGTATTGCTTGCATAAACAGACAAAAATTAACCATTTTTCTATGCAAATCCTGAAATGTCATCAATGATACATTGCAGAGCATGTCCCATGACAAATTTGCACAATACTAGTGATTAGCTTACAAATAGAAACCAAAGAAAAATCATATTCCTTCCTTGTGATTATAGTTCAGTACATCATTGAACTACTCCAAAGATATGATGTCATCAAATGTCTAAACAACAATTCAACTTATGCTTTAAGTTTATCATTTATTTTAGTCAGATTAAGATTATCCAATTTGTTTAGTTTCCTGTCGAACAGTTGTTTAAACCCAGTTTGATTGGATAATTCATTGTTCCAATATTCTGATACTTGACACATGTTGTTACTTGTCTGCCAAAAAGCTCAAAATTTGATTACCCCCAATGACCTTGCACTCTGAATCCTAATTAGACACAAACTACTACTAAGGATAACACTAATCATCAAGCCATGATGAAATCCTCGTCATTTCAAGGAAATGTTTGGATGCATGATGGGGATGTGATGGCTAGTGATGTTGATGAAAATAGATATGAATAATGCAAAATGTATCTTAATAGATTTAAGAGCCTACTAAATCAAAAATAGTGCATGTTTTCCAGGTTTTCACCATTTGTTTTTATTACACTTTTTTTTTATTTTCTGATTTTTGATGATTTTTTTGTATTTTTGATCTTTTTTTATTTTTTCGTATATCAAAAGGATGCCTATTTTTCTAGGTTTTCACCCTGATGACAGTTTTCTTTAGAAAATTTTCCCATTTTTATGAATTTTTCCATAACATTTTACATTTTTTTTTATATTTTTCCAGGACTTTTTATACTGTTTTTTAAATTTTCAAACATAAAACTTCTTCAGGTGGATGTTGTTAGTCGGATCTTCAAGTAGGTCCCCTTATGATGTTGACAACTTATATTCCCCTAATCCATATGTTGCAATGATAACAAATGGTCCTAACCAATTGGGCTCGAACTTGCCTTTATTTTCCTGATCTTGCTGATTATGAGGGTTTTCTTTGAGAACTAAGTCACCCACTTGAAAAGCTCATGGTTTGACTCTGCGATTGTAACTAGGGGACATAATTTTTTGATACCCCTTTAAATATTAGCTGCACTTTTTCACCGTTCATCAAGCAATTCCAGCTCTTGCAATCTTGATACTTTGTAATCCTCATCATTTATGAGCCCCTTCAGTGATACCCAAAGTGAGGGAATCTCAACTTCTAATGGAAAAATGGCTTATGCTCCATAAACTAAAGCATATGGGGTAGCACCTATTGGTGTGCAAATACTGGTCTTGTATGCCCACAAAGCTAGATTTAATTGGACATACCAATCAAGACCGACATCATTCACTATTTTCTTCAGAATATTCAGAAATGTTTTGTTTGAAGCCTCTGCTTGGCCATTTACCTGTGGATAATAAGTCATAGAGAACCTGTTTTGGATGTGAAATATTTCATAGAGTTCATCAACATCTTGATTTTTAAAAGGTCTTCCATTATCTATGATAATAGTGTTGGGAATGCCATACCAACATATGATATAGTTCAAAATGAATGATTAAATTTGTTTGTCGGTAACAATTGTTAAGGGAACAACTTCAATCCACTTAGTAAAGTACTCAGTGGTTGTGATAATTAATTTGTGTCCATTTGATGATGATGGGTGTATCTTTCCAACTAGATCCAATCCTCGCTGAGTGAAAGGCCATGTTGTGGTGAAGGGTTGTAATTCCTGAGCAGGAGCATGAATGAGATTCCCATGAATCTAACATTTTGAACATTTTTTCAAAAAGATGAATGACTCTTTCTCCATGGTCGGCCAATAGTAACCCATTCTAACAAGTTTCTTTGCCAAGGTTAGTCCACTTGAATGAGTCCCACAAATACCACAATGTACCTCTTGTAAGGATTTTTCTGATTCATCGTGTTCGAGACATTGAATGAGGGTACCATCAAGACCACGTCGGTAAAAGATGTTAGAAATTAAGGTGTAACGAGAAGATTAACATATGAAATTCCTTTTCTGATTTCTAGACAAATCTAGGGGCAAAGTGGTATCTTTTAGATAAGCATAGATTTGGCCATACAAGGGAGAATCAGAACTAGTTAGGTGACAAATGATTTGGGTTTCTGGATTATCATAGGTAGGAGAAAACAATTTTTCCACCAAGAAATCATACCGAGCTTGGTTCTCTGACAACTGGAGTAGTGGTACAATTGTAGCCATGGCATCCGCAGCCTTATTGTTAGTACGTGGAATTTGTGTGAACTTGATATCAACAAAATATTTCTTGAAATCATCCACCATGTTTTTGTAAGGCATTAACTTGTCATCTTTATTTTGATGTTCATCATTGATTTGATTTATGACAAGTTGTGAATCACCAAAAACTTGTAGTTTCGTGATTCTCCAGTCTAATGCAATTCTCATTTCAAATAACAATGCCTCATACTCAGCTATTTTATTTGTGCAAGGAAACATTAGCCGATAAGATTTTGGAATTGTATGTCCTTGAGGCATGATGAAAATAATTCCTACCCCTGAACCATGTTGAGTGTAGGATCCATCAAAATAAAGTGCCCATGACTACTTAATGGCTATTGTGAAAACATCAACGTCAGGAAAATCAATGTGTATTGGATGTTCTGCTTGCATTGGTGCCTCTACCAATTGATATGCTATTACCTATCCTTTGATAGCCTTCTGATCCACATAATTAATGTCAAAATCACTTAGGATCATGACCCATTTAGCCAATCTACCAATTAAGGTTGACTTACTTAGAAGATATTTTAAAGGATCAGTCTTAGCCACAAGTTTTATTATATGAGCTAACATATAGTGTCGTAACTTTTGAGAATCAAACACTACTTCCAAGCAATATTTTTCAATGAAGGTGTAATTGATCTCATGACTTACCAATGTTTGGCTAATGTAATATATGCTCACTCCTTTCTTGTTGTGTCTTCATGTGCCAATAATGCTCCCAAAGACACTTCTTTGGCAGAAATATACAATATAAGTGGTTCACCTTGCACTGGTGGAATCAACACTAGTGGAATCATTAGATAATGCTTTATCTAATCAAACACCGATTCACACCTATCTTCCCATTTAAATGGAACATTCTTATGTAAGAGATGATGAACAGTAAACTCTTATCTACCTGTTGTGCAATGAATCTCTTGATGGATTGCAAACATTCTTGTAATGAGCGTAGTTGACTAATGTTCCTTGGTGGTGTCATATCAAGGATTTCTTGTACCTTAGCCAGATCCACCTCAATTGCCTTTTCTGACACAATGTAACCTCGCAACTTTCTAGATTTCACCCTAAAGACGCATTTCCTAGGATTAAGTCTGACTTTAAATTTTTCCATTCTGACAAAATTTTCAGATAAGATAGCCAAATTTCCTTCCCTTCTATATGATTTGTCCAAGAGATCATCTACATAATCCTCCATGAATGTGTGCATCATGTCATGAAAAATTATAGTCATTGTGTGTTGGTATGTAGCTCCTACATTTTTGAGTCCAAATGGCATTGCGTTCCAACAATATGTACCCCAAGGACATGTGAATGCTATTTTATCTTGATCTTTAGGCATAATATTTATCTGGTTATATCCAAAAAATCCATCCATTAGTGAATACATAGCATGTACATCCATTAAATCTACAATCATATCTATGTTGGTTAGAGGGAAATCGTCCTTTGGGCATGCTTTATTTAGAACCCTAAAATCTGTACAAATTTTGATTCGTCCATTTGGCTTTGATATAGGTACAATATTGGAGATCCATTTCACATATTCTATAGATCGAATGAATCCTACATCTAACAGTTTCTTTAATTCCTCCTTGACCAATAATGCAACATGTGGGTGCATTTTTTTGAGTTTCTGCTTCACAAGTTTTTCCCCAGATTGATTGATAAATGATGCATGATTAGATTTGGATCTAATCCACTCATATATGTGTATGACCATGCAAAACTGATTTGATTACTCTTAAGGAATTATGTGAATCCTGGGATTTCCTCTTTTGTTAGTGATGTGGCAAGTTTGAAGACTTTGGGTTGTTCTGTAGTACCTATATTGAGTGTCTTTATTGGTTCTATCAAAATGGAAGACCTTTCCTGATAATTCTCTAGAAGAGTGTCGATTTTCCCATCCTCTAGTGCCTTTGAAAGGTTTTCACTATTGGATAAGCTCTTTATTTTTCTCTTTTCATGATCTAACACTGCCTTTATTAGGTTTTCACCATTAGATATTTATTTTATGTTGTTAATTTTTCAGCTAAGAAACTTGGTACTTTCCTGTCTGAAACTTTGATCTTGTGACTCGCTAGTGGAACCTGTTTCTGAGTTGGATGAACAAAGAAATTTTACGATGGTTTCATCATTGGGAAAAGTCGGTATATCAATTAGTGCAATTTGTTCCTAGTCAATGAGTTCGAGATGGACCAAGGTAAATGGATCGTTAGGTTGGGTAAGGTCACGAGTGGTTAAGTTCATGATACTATTATCATTTTCACTATGGGAAAGGTCTATGATGGTCTCCTCCTGTCAATTATCTGTATTTTTTTGAATCGAATCATCATCACTTGAGTCATGGTCACTTTGTAGGATGTGATCAAGTGGAGGCCTTGATATTTCCCCTTGTGTGAGTGTGGGTGTATATTTTTGTACCATATCCACCTATTTGTCCCTCCAGAATTTATCATTAAAAATGGTGTCCCATTCATATTCATTGGAGTCAATGTCAGAATTATTTTCTTGTGTTCTAAGAATTGTTTTAGCTAATTCCTCATTGTACTTTCTTTGTATTGTTTCTTCCTTTGCATCCTCACCATATCCTAACCGAGTTTTATCTCTAGGGTGCATTGTTTTTAGTCGGATAGGTTTAACAATACCTTCTTTTCTCTTGCCTATAGGGCCTTTTCCTTCATAACCCATTTGTTGCATTATTGTATAACCCTTTCCATATTCCTCAATGGGTAACTTGACATGTTGGACCGATTCATCTTCATCTTTATAGAGGCAATCAAGAATAGCCATGTCTTTGGTTTCACTTTCTTGAGTATCTACCTTGATAAATCTTCCATCAAACTTGGTGATGGGAACCGAAGCTTGTGTGTCTGATACTGAAGCTATTGTAGCTTGTTGTATGGATGTTGATGGTTGACCATGGGATCTTAGGGACTTAGGTAGATTAGAGAGACATAAAGAATATTCTCCCACCCCATTATCTTTTAATTTTAACTTGGTGCCAGAAAAATTTATCATTCCCCTTGCTTGTTCACTATGTTTTGAAGAAGAAATAGCCAAAGCCTCTCTATTATGTGGGAAAAATGTGTCCTAAGTTGCTCTAAGGTTAGAACAAGTCTAACTGCTAATATGGTATGTCGGTATTGTTACTTCTTGTCTATCATATGGAAACTTTAAGCATTAATGATAAGTAGACGAAACTACTTGCATGTCATGGATCCAAGGGCAACCCAAGAGTATGTTATAGGATGAATCACGATCTAGAACCTAGCAAAAGGTATTCTTCACAACAGGTCCCACTCTGATTGGTAGCATGATGAGGCCTTTGGAAGCTCTTTCTTCATCATCGTCTACTTTGATTGTAATTTTCCTTTGTGGATCTATAGATTCCTTTGAATATCCCAAAGCAAGGACCAATTTTAAAGTACAAATGTTTAATCTAGCTCCCAATCTATTAAAACACATTTCATTCGGGCTTTACGAACTATGACCTCTAGATAAAGTGATGAATTATGGGGATGGGTCATGGAGGAATCATCCTTTTCAGCAAAGGATAAACATGTGGGTGTGGAAAAATTTCCCACCATGGCTTCAAATTTATTGATATCCAGATTAGGAAACACAATTGTTTCAACGAGTGTCTTTTCCAGAATGTCTTTGTGTGCTAGTTATATTTTGAGCAACTCCAAGATATAAATTTGGGCCAATGTTTTTTGCAGTTGATCAACCAAATTGTACTAACTTGGAGGGGGAATCTCTGACTTAGATGAACTTACTTTTACAATGATCTTGGCCTATCCCATTGAGGTAGCATTAACCTCTCAATATTCTTTCTTTCCTTTAACCCTGATAGCATTGACTTGTTTATCATCGGTGTAAATATGATTGATAATGGTGTCATAGACATGATTCACATTCTTTCCTTTGTCACCCGAAGATTCCCCTTTTTCATAATTGGGGAGAGGATCTTTGAATTCTTGATGATCATCATTGGCATTATGTCCCTCAACCATTATGGTACGGTTATCAATCAAATCCTAAATGAGATTCTTTAACCCTTGGCAATTACTTCTCTTATGACCCTTGCATCTATGATAATCGCAATAGTATGAGTCATTCCACGATGGTGGTTTAACTCGAGGCTCATAATCTCTTTGTGGTGGAAATTTAATAGCATTTTGATTCAACAGTTCTTTAATAATTGATTCCAAAGACTAGCCCAGGGGAGTAAAACTCCTTCGATTTGAAAAAAAATGAGATCTGGGCACATTTGAATTTTGATTATTGCCAAGATTATTACCACGATTGTTGGTCACATTTCCTTGGTTACTAGAATTTACAATATTATTGGTGTGTTGGACACTTGATACATTAATAATGGTAGGCTTCACATTCATGTTGTTAGCATCTACCACCCCATCATTCACAACATTTTTATTTTGAGTCCAAAATTGTGACTTGTCATTATTGTTGCTATTGTTGTTTTTGTTGTTGTTGTATGAATTTGGACTTTCTTTATCAAGCTTTAAAATTCCCTACTTGACCAAGGCATCTTCAATGGTAATTTCATTTTCAATCAATTTTTCAAATGATTGGGGACAATGGAGATTTATCCTATAACTCATCTCTTGATTTAGACTGTCAATAAATATTTCCATCTTTTCCTTTTCAATAATAGGACGGGAATATCTTGCGAACAACCTTCTTTTCCTTTTTAAGAATGCGGTGGAGGGTTCTCCAATATTTTGTTTTACTCTACATAAATCAAGCATGGTTATCTGGTGCTCTATATTATTGGAGTATTTCGATATGAAATTATTTATTAAATCCTCCAATTTTTTGATAGGGGGAGTGATCTTGGAAAGCCACTCCATGGATTGTCCACCCAGACTTCATGGAAACAATCGCATTAGATAGGTATCTTCATGAATGAATTCTAAGCTCATATTTCAAAAATCCCTCACATGATAAATGGGATCCATTTTTCCATTATACATATCAAACTTTGGTATCTCGTAATGGTTTGGAAAAGGAATCATGGTAAGACTCTTGTCAAATGGATATGGGAAAATATCCTCTAGAACATATTTATTTGTTTTACCCCATTGTATTTCTTTTATTTGCCCTTGTAATTCTCTTATCTATTGAGTAAGAGCACTAAAATCATTAAGGGGGGCCTCAGGATCCTCTCTAATGCTTTCCGTGTCAAAATCAGTAGGTAACTTAGCTCCTTGATTCGCCAATGAAAGGAAATATGTTTCTTTGTTTCATTCCATAACTCTATCCATGAGAGTATGGAATTGAGGATCTTGTTCTACTTCTTGAAGCATTTCTTCTGTTATCTCATCATTATTAGGATTATTTTGAGTGTGAAGTCTATGAAAAGAATTTTCTTCTTTATCACCACTATTGCTTTTATCACCCATGTTTCTTAATGTACTTTCCCTTTTCTCCTATTCTATGTGCTTTCGAGATCTTGTGACAAAATGCATAAGCTTTTGCCAAATTTTCACTAACTTTGATCAAAAAATGAAATAGTGCAATTTTGATGGATATCTAAGTCGGAATAAAATGAAGATTCTATTGATCTGACTTATGAAATTTCTAATCTTTAGCTCATGATTCTCTAATTGAAAGGGTGATAATCCTGTTTGCGGGAATTAAACTAAAAATCAAAAATAAAGACGATGTTGCACTTTATGAGGTTTGATCATAGTTTTGTAAAAATAAGGATTTTTGATAAATGCCTAATGTTCTTAAGCTCTATATTACAAAAATTGATCAGGATGAGTAGAATAAAAAATTGCTAGTTGGGGGATGAAAGATGGCCGAATAGGCTGAATATGATTATTCCTTTGAGAAAGAGCTCTTCTTTGAAAGAAAGCTTGTGAATATAATGGTTCTAAGGCAAAATCATCAGTGAAACCTCTAACAAAGTCGTGATATCGATGAATAAATTTTTTGTGTTCAAGCAAAAAATTTTGACTTTGGTATAAAAAATTTCTCCTTTTCAATAGATTCTTATAATTGAGAGACTTCTTTGGCTTCTTAATCTTCTTTTCTATGGACTTCTTGGAAAAATTTGCAAACTTCCAGAATCTAAGCATAGAAAAAGACTAGACTGAATGGTAGATTTTTTGGGTATCAAAAAATTACTGAGGTTCAAAATACAAATGTGCTAAAAATTTTAGTAGATGTGCTAAACTATCCAATCTATGCATTGGACTGTTGCAGGTATGTGCTAAAATAGAGCACAGATGCGCTAAAATAGAGCATGAATGCGTTGAAATAGAGCACAAATGCACTAAAACAGAGCATAGATGCGCTAAAACATAGCATAAATTCACTGAAACAAAGCATAAATGCGCTAAAATAGACCAGGGATGTGCTAAACTATCTAATTACTACACTGAGACAGACATGTTTTAATAGTTTGATGTTTTTGGATGATCTTTATGTGATTTAAATTTGGAAAAACACGACATCTAGTGGAAAACAATTGTTTGCAAATCTTAAAATCTAAACAAAGAGTGTATGTTCTTGATATTTTCACGGGTATTGAACAAAACAAGAGCTTCAGCCAGACACACTCTTATTTTTCAAAAAGGTCATCATAGCAACCACAACCCACATCTTAAAATTGTGTCACCCCCTAAAGGGCACCCATGTTTTTGTATTTTCCAGGTGTGTACTCAAGGTTAGATTTCTCGATCCCTTGAGCAAAAAATCCATGGAAATTATATGGTGAGTGTCTTGGGGGTAGATTATTCCCTACCCTTGCACTGTGATTATTATGATGTCTGAATACTAACACGGTTGGCTTTCTACACTATGGTTCATAGAAAGGTATCTATTCGGCGTGGCAATAGATAAACTCCCTCGGGAGACCTCCCAATCTTTAGAAAAAATATTTTGGGGATGGTTAGCTTGCTCACTTCCGTTGAATATGGGTTTCCCCAAAATTCAATTTTGATTAGAGTGGGTTGGAAAACCTGGCTTTGGTTGTTCCTACTTAGGTTGTTCCCATAGGGTGAGAACTTTTTCCCACTATGGCAGGCCTTCTAAAGGATTTAATAAATCATGAAATGCAAGAAATGAAAAAGGTAAGTCTAGTTTTTTGGTCACCTAGTGAAGGGGAGAGCATAAACCTATTATCCAGCAATCACAACAAACAAGTGGTTTAGTTTTAAATCCAAAAGAACAATATTCTACACTAAGTGAAGATGTTGCTCCACAACAAAAATTGGATTCATTTTAACCAGGATAAAATAACGTTTGGTGACTATCCTAGGATTGATTAATTCCATATTTAAGTGTCTATCCTAGGATTGCTTCATTCTTACTTAAGGCAGAAAAATAAAAATCTTTGTCCACAGATGGCGTTAGAATCAGGATTTATTTTAACACTCCCTATATGCACTAAAAGAACTGGTAAATGCGCTAAAATAGTTAACAAATGCGCTAAAGGAACATACAAGGATGCACCAAAATAGTCAGTAAATGCTCTAAAATAGGTCGTCAATGCGCTAAAATAGTCCTCATATGTGCTAAAACAAAGCTTTTATGCATTAAACAGTGACTCATATGCGCTAAACCGAAGCTCCAGTCCATCACCTATCAGAAAATCTGCAATAAAAAGATTAAAAATGGGGCAAGGCCCCACAGTGAGCGCCAAAAATGTGTGTGATAATATGTGGAACAACTAAAATGATAAACTAACACACCAATGAAACATTAAATCAAAGAAAACTAATTAAAAAAATAAAACAAACTCTAAATAACATCAGCTCCTTCAAAAGTGTTCCATTGTCCTCTATCTCCAAGGATTCGATGCAAGTTACTGGCTCTTAGTTGGTGTAAGCAGCAGCTTCTTGGAATGACAACTTAGGAGAATGAGATTATGCAACATGCATGTCCATTGCTAAATGATTTGATCTATGATATGAAACTAAGATGCTATGTTATGAACTTGAAGTGCTATGCTAAAATACTGATTTGAATGTAACTATAGTAATCATGCTAAATTCACAAAATCTAGGATGAAATCTACTCACAAAAGGGTTGTATTTATAGATTTTTGGAGGCAAGAATCTAGTTGGCAAAGATCAACGGTCAAATTCAAACCTGTCAAGATGAACGGTGGGAGATTTTAGAAGATGAGAGAAAGATGGAAGCTTGAGAGAATAATGGAGGAATGCTTTCAACCCACAAAACCATCCTCATTCAAAAATGGAAACAAATTGCCATTTGTCTTTTCATTTATGAAAGTTGGTTGAAAGTTGAGGATAAATCCCCAATTAAATAAATAAATTTATTTAATTACATGTGACAATAAATTTAGAAGCTTCCATAATTGAATAATTAATATTTAATTATGTGAGAGGTGAAAAAATGTGTAATTAAATATTTACAATATTCAATTATGTGAAAGGTGAGGAACAAAAGTATTAAATTAAATATTTACAATATTCAATTTAAATATGGAGTGAACGATGAGTTAGCAGAATATTCTATTATTTGAAAATTCAAATTTAGAATCATGATAATTAATATAAATAAATAATGAAATTTATTTTACTTAATTAAGAATAAGATAGCAATGATTAAATAAACTTATTTATTTAATTAAACTAGAAGATTTAGAAAAATGAACAACATAAATAAATAATTAAATTTATTTATATGTAGATGACCTTAGAAGATTAATTAAATAATTCATATTTAATTAATTTAAAATGTTTGATTAATTGTGACCATTTTTAGATGTATACACTTTCAAGTAGTCAAAAAGTGCCAACAATTCATATTTTTTGCAGGGAAGTGAAATAATTTATCCATGTCACTGAACTTGGTAGTCATTAGTGATCCTTTCACATAACGGGGATTAGATTTCATTAGGATGATCAATCCCATGTCTAGTAGTTTCCATAAGTAGATACTTATGGACACAGACTAGTTCACAAGGTGGATAGAAATTGCTCCTTTAAAGGAAGAGACTGAAAAGGGGATCCTCAACTTCCTAGAAAAATTGGTTGCTAGGTTCTATCCCCAAATACAATCATATATGATAATGCAAGGGCCTTCCTTGGATCAAGTATCTCATAATTTGTGCTTCGAAATAACATTTTTCTTTAAACCTCATCCAATTACTACTTGCAATGGAACGGGTTGGCTGAGTCGACAAGTTAAAACATCTTAAGGTTAATCAAGAGAATGGGAGTTGACCGATAGAGGAAGTGACATAAAAATATATGGACAATGCTATGGGACAATTGGATCACTTCCAAGAAAATCCTAAAGACATCCCCATATGAATTAGCTTATGGGAAAGAAGTGATTCTCATTTCCATGGAAATCCCCACTATATAGTTAGTGAAAGATCTTGAAATAGAATAAAATGAAGCTATGGAAGTTAGGTTAGAAAATATGCTAAACCTTCAAAGAGAAAGAGAGCAGGCTGGTGATACTATGGTTGGCCTCTAGTGGGTGGTAAAGAGATGGTTTGACAAGAAGTCCTTTGACCTAGGTGTCAAGCCTGGAGACTTGGTTTTAAAATATTAGGAAAGGGTTGCAAGACTAGGTCAACATGCCAAATTTGACTCCTTATGGAGAGGAACTTTTTGTATTATTGGAAATAAGCTTGGTAATGTGTTCAAGTTGGTGGAAGAGGAAATTAATGCCTTAGATATTTCAATTAACGAGATCCACTTAAAGTATTTTAATTAATTTAGCAGCTTCCCTTGTGCATAGTTAGTTAGTTTCCCTTTTTCGTTGATGTTTCCTTTTCTCTAATAAGTGCCTCAGGAACAACTTGTTTTCACCCCTTTTGACCATTGCCAAGTGTCTGCATTTTGGCTCCCCTCTTTTTGAAATCCTCTATGAAATACAATTATCTACCCCCACTCTCTTTGTAATTAATGCTTAAGGCCTCCTTGATTGCACAAATTCTCATGAAAATCTCACCAAAATTTTTAAGAATGGCTCATCAAGTGTGTGCACCATCCTTTTCATCAATGGCAAACAAGTCCCAAAAAGTGACATAGTGATTACATTAAAGGTTAATAATCAATAAATATATTACTCCTCAAACATGACACTAAAATTCTAAAGTTTCGTAAGCACAAGTCCAAACAGAGTGCCTTCAGTAAAAATTAAGCATAGAATTGAGTGTAAAACTACGAGTAGAATTCAGCAAGATAGTGCTTCAACAAAACAAGGAAGCACATTTTAAAGAAATAGAATAAATGGAGCCTTCTAGGTCCTCATCTAGGTGTAAGAATTTGAAGAAAATAAAATCATGTGGTGTGCCACTTTACAAGGAACTTCCTCCCCAATTCATAGGAAGCAAGTCATGATTCCATGATTGGGTCATTGAAGCCCACCATACCATTTGTAATTGGTGAACATTGCAAAGGGGACTTGTAGGGATAGTGTGTTTTTTTTTACTGCACAGATGATATCTTTGAATCCAAATTATCTAAGAACCTAAAATTTCTAAGAAAAATTGCTCATGCTTGCATGCTTGTAAAGGCCCATAAGAAATTTTTTGATTCTTTCAGCTTCAGGCAATGGATATGTATCCTAGAACAATACATGGTTCCTCTTGTTCACTCATGCTCAAAGGTTATTGCTCTCCATGCACAAATACATGATGCAAAGGAAGGAATTATGAAAGAAACCAAGTAAATGTGGTGATTAGCATAACAAAGATTAGGGAAATGTTATGCCTCCCCCTCAATCCCACTGCAGAATTTTGTGATGAAGAGAATCTATAGAAGGTATGAAACACCCATGAGTAAAAAAATAGAGTTATTTAATTTGGCTCTATGCACCAATTACATAGAGGTTCCACCCATGCCTATTTCTCTCTTGACCTTTAAGACACAAGATATGTAGAACACCCTATCCATGCTGACATTCATTTTTGGGTTGGATTCTAATATCGAAGTCCACAACTTATAGTTAGTACATCCAATCTAGACACAAAATCCATAATCCTATAATATAGATACTTAAACCATCATTATTGTGATCATCTACCTAATATACAAATATAATCTATGTCGCTAGTAGTATATAAATATATTCCACACACCCATTCAACTAGCCAAGGCTCCTAATCTTCCAAATAGACTAGAAACATCATAGAATAATCTTAACAAATTAGCCAACTATTTCAATGCAGATCCAAAAAGCATCCATATGTTTCATCCTTAATCTCATTGAAATCCAAACCTTATTTAATGCAACCAGTTAGTGTGTGGCTTTCCATTTGAAGATGGTACCGAGACAAAGCTTATAGGATGAACTTTGTTGACACCATTCCTAACTCTATCCATTACCAGCTGGTGAATTTTTCAACTCAAAATACCTTTAGGTATTCTTCTTTTCTCCTACATATGATTCTCTCTCAGAACAATAAATTCTTGTCTCTCTACTTCACCATTAATTCCTCTGAGATAGAACTATTTCCCAACAAGGTGATCCCTATCTCTTCATGGACCCTCATCCTATCATTTACATCAGATTACCATGAATTATCATAAAGTTTCATATGCTTGATCTTAATTGACCTCAACCCACAACCCATCATCAATTGAATGATAGATAACCAATGAGAATGGCTTAAGGGTTCCAAGAATAAGTTCCACTCATTATTAAGAACCAATTTTATATTCATCAAGGTCTATGTATTCAAGGATGAGCTATTTTATATCCCAAACATACTCATAGATAAGACCTTGGCCTTGGATCTAACTCACTAGCTCAATAAAGTAGACTCAGTGTATGACATGAATTGCAAGAAGAGGGACATGTATGATGTCCTATTTTTTAGAGGATGTACTATAATTAATAAAAGAGGATAGGGGCATCTACTTATGCTCAAATTAGTAGATCTTAGCCTAGACAAAATAAATGATCAATGGAGCTATGACTCAGATGGTTGCACAGTTTCTCTAAAGATTGGTACCCCTTTCATCCATGAACCTTAGCCTTACTTTGAGGAGAAGAAGTCCTAGGTAAATGAGGACCTAGAAAAATTGTTTGATTTATCAAAATTATCCTCAAAAACTCACCAATCATGGGAGTCCTTCTACTAGCTAGTGTCGAATTTTGATCCCACAAAGAAGATGACTAAAAAAATTATGTCAAAACTAAAAGCCCATTGTTGGGATAGTGGAAAAATGGAATCATTTTGGAAATATAGGTAGGAGATTGGAAAAATAGGGGTTGGTGTTGACATGGTTGACACTAATGAAAAATTTGAAGGATTTTGGAATGAGTATCACAAGGAGGAGGATTTAATCAAGGAAGAAGAAGAAACCCCTTCAGACAAGGAGGAAGTGAACTATGAGATTCAGAGGCCTCTAACGTGTCCCCTTGCAAAAAATAATAGAAAGCCACTCAAGGATGATAGGAATTTGTCACCACCCAACCTGATGTTGAGGCATAATTCTCTAGTTCTCCCTTTGAGCCCCAATAGAAAAAGAGGAGGGAAGTTGAAGAAGGAGGAGGAGGTGAAGTAGAAGGGGAAAAAAATGTAGAAATCATAAGTGACATGCCACCTATTGGCTTCCCATTTCCATATGGTGTGCGTGAGGACACAAAGAAAAAATAAACTTCAAGGGCAATCATACCCAAGAAGATGGGCTATGAGGGTGGTGGTTTGGGGCCACAAGGACAAGGAATTTTGGTGCTACCTTAAGTGGCCCATAGAAGTCTCAACATCAAGTCAAGCCTTCAAGTTGATGAATGATCCCCAAGGTATTCAAGAGTAGGAGAGACAATTTAATTTGTGACGGCTTCAGAACCTCTTGTTCAAACGTTGCCACCCCCTATTATGAAAAAGCTACCTCTCATTGTGACACAACCACCCTCGACCGTCATACATGATGTGCGTATCTCTTCCCCTTCTCTTTATCATGTATCATCTTTTTACACTCCTTCAATGTCTTCCACCATCTCCACCATGGTCACCACCTAACATCCACCATTATTGCACCAATTTCAACCCCTTTACCTTCATCCACCTCACCATCTTGAATAAACAACATCTACTACTTCACAACAAAAAGTGACCATTCCTTTCAGATTACTACAAGGATTCCCCTTTGTAGGGGAGATTATTCAATCTCAAGAGTAGGTCCATTATTAGTTGGAGACTACAAAGAAAGCTTGAGAGGCCCAAGAAGAGAAAAGAAGAACAAAAGAAACCCAACTCCCAATGGTTCCACATATGTAGACTATCTTTCATTAGACACAACAATATTTTATGATGGCCCATAGAACACCCACAATGATCAAGCCTCAAGGGAAAATGATTCCCATAGATTACTAAAATAGCATTGTCAACTTAAACCTCGGCAAGACAAGGACAATTGACAAAAAGGAACTCATGGAGGGAACACAAAATGACATCATGATAGACTACATCAATTCTATATGTCGACTAGAGAAGAAAGATCAGGAGATCACAAAAATTAAAGCCACACTTGACCATCTCAAAGTAGAGGCCAAGGACAAGGATGCAAACCTTACAAAAATGAGATCCAATCTTTAGAACCATGTCACTACTAAGTGCTTCCAATTGGAAGTTAATCAAACAACCCAACTGCAAACACAAGTAGCAGAGATGATGACTGAGATAGAGGGCCTAAAGAAGGAAAAATAAGCCACAAAATGTAAGTTGTAGAATAAATTAATAGAGTTGGCATAGGACCTAAAGATCCTTTCAAACTCTATGATCACACAAAAAATGCAACAAGAGTACCAAGCTAGGGACCATGAGATTCAATATCTAGAGAAAGACCTTGTTGACTGCTCCCAAAATGTGGGTATTCTCTCAATTTTCTAATATTTGTATGTGTCATATTGGCAGAGGATAAAAAATGTGGCTTTCCACTTGAAACCAACACTTAGATTCATTGTTGAATCATAGTGATTGAGCAACCAAGTGAGCATGTCTATGGAATATACCTTCACCTTCATTTCCCTAAAGGTCAAAGATTCATAACTTCTAGTTGAGAAGATATACAACGCAATAGATGAGACACTTTGGGTAGCAAGGGTCTCCAACTGAAGGTAGGTGGTTGGCAAGGTTTATGAATTATTGAGCTACAACAAGGCGACATCAAAGTGTAAGAAATATCTGGCTATCTTGGAGTGAGTGGTTTGGGAAAGGATGTGACACATTGAGAAATTGGTTTGGTTAGGACTCCTCTCCCCATTCCTCTCTAACAACATAGTCCTCTCTGATGATGAAATTAAGGGAATACCAATCACAAATTAGAATGACCAGAGTGTTTTTATAAGCTTAATTCAAACACCAAGTGTCTTTAAAGTATAGACTATCTTACAACTCCACACCTAGCTAAAGTTTCAAATGTGGCAAAGTGTGCAAGGTTTAAGCATTGTCTCCTTTAATGAGATTATAGACCTGTACAAAGCTTTCAAAGCTCTAAAGAATAAGTATCAACCTTCTAAGGAGGAATGGATGCTTGTGAAGCCCACCCTTTAGAATTTGTGAAGTATTACGGGCCTTCCTTTTTATTATTTTGGTTCTTTTTCTGTAAACTGGAGATTTTGGGTTCTCCCATCCACAAGCAGATTTCTCTTGCAAGTTGCCAAAATTGAGGATATAATCCATGCTTCAAATTTATAAGAAACTAGTCACTTGCTACTCAAAGATTGGAGCATATCATATCAGCCTTATATTTTCCCTCTAGGACCCTTGTATGTTTTGTTCTAAGTGTCAATTACACCAAAAGATTGACCTATTAATGCCTGATAGAACTGCTAGAGTTAATGAATCCACCGGAGGTGATTAGTCCATGTCATGAATCCTGAGGGGAGTGTTGACCATATGCCAACAAACTCCCCCTCAGTGTTACCCGATGGGATTCAAACCTGACACCTTTGGCTCTGATACCACTTGTTGGCCCACATTTTTTGTTGCACCAAAAGATCAACCTATTAATTTTTGATACAACTACCAAAGTTAACAGATCCATGTGAGGTGATTAGTCCATGTTATCAATCTCTAGGGGAGAATTGACCATCTACCAACACAACTTTTTCCTTCTTCCATCATGTGGAGCCCTTGTGCTCGTCCAGCACAAGAAATGCTCGATTCCACCCCAAGAGTAGTGTCAAGATGCCACGTGGTGGCTTCGATGCAATCGATACACAAGGACTAAAGGAATATTGAAAGTTGAGCATGAAATCCCATGTGGCATCAGTGCATGCTTTAAAGATCACAAAATTTCCTTTTGCAAGAAAATGACGGGCCATTGGCTAAGAAGTATGTTCCAAGGTTGTCCCCAAAAAAGTCTCCAAAAGAATCTCGAGTAGGGAACATGTTAACATAATAGATTCTAGGTGGACATTAAACTCGCACCATACCTAAAATCTGATTCAATCATAGTGGCCCTATTATGAGAGTCAATGAAAAACCGCATATGTCTCATGAGGCTCTGGGTGTCATTTTTCCCTGTAAGAGAGGGGAGCCAATCGCTGCAAGGCCCTAGGTCACAAAAGGCAAAGAGTGGAAAGGTTGCCCTAACTTACCTCAACTCAAAGGAAGGTTAGGATAGGAAGGATGAGAATGATGAAAACTATGCATCCTTTGATCACTCTACAATCCTAGGAATTGAAGGGAGGATAGATGAGTCACTTTCCAGAGTCAACTCTACATCTCGAGTAGCTCTCTATCCAATTAAAAAAGAAAGGTTCTAGGATGACAGCACAATGTGTTGGTGTCTCGCAAGTGCACTGGAATTTGTATGGCTAGAGAACTAGAGAAATGAGATTGGAATTCGAGAAAGGACTGATAGTCTAGTCTAGCAATTTTGGGAAGGGAAAAAAAAGATCAATAATAGAGAAAGGTAGATACAGATGTGATAAAATAGGTATATTACCACAAGGGTGACGAAGATGATTTCATAGAACAATCCTCTCGCCAGATTGTTTAAAGGTCTCTCCACCTACACACAACAAAGAGGGAAAGTGTTGCGGCTATTTAGGGGTCTTCCTTAGTTAGACCCCCTTCTTGGTGTTTCCATCTCCATGGATAGCCAAGTTTTCAATGATAGAAATAACAATAAAGAAAGGAAATACAAGCTACATTTGCAAGAAACACTACAAAATAGTATGTGCTTACTCAACTAAATATGATATTGGAGATGAGAGTAACTTACCACCTTTGTCCAAAGTGCTCAAGGCTTGTGGAGGAGTGAATGAGAGGAGTTCAAGCCTCTGCTATCATGGTGTTTGTCTTGCACTCGCACTATCGGAGTGATGGACTGGTAGATTGATGCAATGGAGTGAAGAATGCTGCTACAAAGCTTGAAAGTGGATGAATGGAAATGGAGAGAGTGCTCAAGTCGATCTCACAAAAACTTAAGAATGGATGGAATGGTCAAGAATATGAAGGAGAAGATGAAAAATGGCCATATTTAGGTCAGCTAGCTAAAGAGAGACATTACTCTTCGACTTCCAATCAAAAATGTAATGCCTCTGCAGTCTCCAGCCACAGGAATCTACTAGGGATGTAAGCGCATTGTGAGAACATTTGTATTCCACGTGGGCATCCCCGATAGAAATTCCCCCACCGACACACAAATGAGGCACCAAGTGGAATGCAAGCAACGAGCTTAAGTGGAATTAAACCTCTACTTTCAGTTTTCTAAACTATAAAGGGGTGAAAGGGGAATTTGCGTTAGGGATGAAAATTCACGCTCATACATTTTTCCCCCACTTTAGAAAGCATGAGTACTGATGAGTGCTTTGGTAAATTTGAGTAGTAGGAAAGTAACAGAGTAAGAGATGTATACCTAGATCAATGAGGAAGCAGAGCACAATCTAGCGAACCCGAAAGTGCAGGAGAGGACTTCATAGTTCTGGAGAACCACAAAGCTAAAGTATGAAGATGCCTCATAGGCTCACAATCCTGAAAGGGGGGTATCCTTCAAGAACTCTCACATGAAGGAAACTGGGAAAATCACCTTACAAACCCGTAGACCTGCAAGGAAGGTATGCCCTAAGAACTCTCACATGAGGGAGACCGAGTGAAGCACCTTATAGACCTACAAGGAAGGTATCCCGCAAGAACTCTCACATGAAGGAGACTAAGAAAATGGGACTCCATAGAGTTAGAGATAGCGACATGTTTACCTGTAGATAGAACACATTAGGAAGCAGCCGCACAGGCCGGTGAATGGATAGTCACACAAACCATTGCTAAGTTGTAATACTTTCAAAGGGGTCCCTCAGGAATCCTTCAAAAGGAATGAGGGTCCACTCAAGGGATGCACTATTTCAAAGGTGAGGTCTAGTCGGGCTGCCCCCAAGCTAGACATAAAGATGTGAAGATGGTGTAGTCGAGTTTCCCCTAAACTAGATGTCAAGATGTGAATCCGATCTAGTCGGGCTGCCCCCAACCTAGACGCCATAGAATTTGTTAAGAGTTTTTGAAGGGGTCCCTTGGGAACCTGGCATGAAAAAAAGGGGTCCACTCAAGGGACATAGTGTTCAAAAGATTAATGTCTTCCTTCTCAAATCGATTCATCACCAAGGAATCATTTTCAAATATTTTTGCTTCATCAAGGAATTCGAAAGGAAGGAGATGCGCTCATGCTAAGGGAAGACCAAGACCATTCCCGCTTCAGAGGAGGATTTCCAAGTCCTTTATTTATGACCCCATGATGAAGGAAAGATGTTTGGTTAACGTTTCAAGTTGAGAATGCAATTCTAACAAGGAAGTGTGTGAAGGGTCTTCGAGAAAAGATTCATTTGGCTGCGAATGTGTTTTCTAAAGACCAAGTTATGTAGAAGAGGCATTGTTGCACATGAAAGGGACAACTCAAGCAAAGAAGAGAGAAAGTAAAAGAGAAAAAACTACACATAAAGGGAACAAGGGGATCTGGTTTCATGGGGTCAGATTTTTCTTTATTTATATTAGGTAACTGCAACAAGAGGTGAAAGATCATCAATCCCCAACTAGATCAGGAAGAATGCACTAAAGACAAAGTAAAAATAAAAAATAAATTGGGTCAACATGGAAGGAGGCATAGATTCTCCCAACGCTTTGCATCATCCCCAATTTATCTAAAGTCAATCACAAACATGGAAGAATAGATATACATATAGAAGAAAATTTACAACAAAAATACCACGCCTATATCCAAGCACCAATAGGGGTGACAAGGGTCATCTAGACACATATAGCATGATCACAGGGGAACACATCACAACACACACACACATATAATCTAAAGATCAAGAAGAGGGTCTCCCCCTAACACTAGTTGACCAAGAGGTCGTTAGCTTCCCACTCTAGATCATCGAAGGTGGAAAAATGACAAGCTTTCAATGATGTAATGTTAAGGGGAGGAGCTTTCAATCCTCCTGCAATAAGGGCCAAGGTAGAGGGACCTATAAGGTCTCTATCACTCAGCTCTTATGGGTCCAAGGTCAACAACCTCGCAAAGATTGCCGACAAGGTCAAAACTTCATACACAACTAAACATGCACTTAACGGGATTACCATGCTTCACCTCGATGGATGGAGGATTTTTCACTTGAGGTTCTCCATTGGGCTCACTGAGAGACTCGGGAGCAGTGAAAAACTTAGGGGAGGCTAGGACTGGTTTCGTTACTAGGACAGAAAAAGTCAACTTAGGGCCACCTTTCAGAGAAGGTGGGCTCTTCTTACATCCTCCATTGTTGGATGGGCCATGCTTTACGTTCTTCTTCATCACAAGAGGTGAAATCCCCACAAATGAAACAAGGAGGGTCGAGGGAGAAGAGGGAAGAACTGTAGTGGACACAACCAAAGTGTTCACCATGTCCACAAGATTTTGGAAAGGTGAGACATCCAGGATGGAAGTCAACAAAGGAGGCTCCACCAAAGGGGCAATGAACACTTTCATCCTTCAAGATGCATGTGCACTCATAGCAGGAACCAAAAGAGATTTAGAGAAAGGAGGAAAAGTGGAAGATGGAGCAAGAGGTGTAGCCTTCTCCTCCTCCTTCTTCTTTAAGGAGGCTTGTTCAGCTAGGAGATCCTTCCGTCGATGCTTGTGCTCATGCACAAGTTAGTTTCTATAGCTCTTCAAATGAGAAGCTAGGATTTGCAAAGGGATAGAAGGATTTTTTTTAGCCATAGTAGTGTCCTCCACGGTTGTTTCCAGCAAAATGGCAAGACTCTTGAATGGGAGGACGCGTAGGTTTAGCAATGGTGGGAGGATTTGACTCTCACGCCTCAGTAGTGGGTCTCTTCCCATTCACTGTTCTAGGAATAGAAGCAATAGGAGTCTACGAAGGTCAAGATAGAGAGGACTCCCCATGAGGGGATTTCTGCCTTCCATACCAAACGGGCCTAGGCTCTGTGGGTAAGACAGGAAGCTCAAATTCAAGATGCTTGGCCTTTTGCTAAGCGGGCACCATAGGATTCTCTCACAAATGCCAAGACAATAGAAAATGGTGCCACAATAGGGTGACAAGAAGAATTGGGTTGAACAATGGGAGAGGAAGGAGGATCTTGGGATCACTTTTCTTCTTCTCTCCTACGCACCTTAGTGACATCACTGTAAGCCTTTAGATAGGCTCTATGCAAAATAGCATAAGGCCACGAAGGATATCTCACTTTTGGCCTAGCGCACCCCTTCTTATAGTTTTGATATGTGTGGTGTAGGAAGTCCTTCCTAGGTGAGAGAGGACCAAGGGATGCAGGCCAAAATTAATCTAAGGTATAGTTGCCACACGCAACCGGTGGTCTATAACTAGTTTCATGCACAATGTGTACCGAACCTCCATGAAAAAACTTTAGACACTTGTGTATAACCAAGGGAACTGCGTTCATAGCTACTAGGCAGGGGATACCTAGCTTCACTTTGAAGATTTCAGCCCTGAAATTATGTCAAACTTAAGGCTTGCAGATTTAGGTCCTACTAGGACCAATAGGAAAATATTTCCTATAGGAGGTACAAAAATTTTGTCATATTTGTGGACGGTGCTCTCAGGTGCATCATAGCCATCCTTATGTAGGAATTCAATCAACATGATCTCCTTAGTTATGATATTCAATTGTGATGTTGGATCAATGAGAACACCTGCTACAGTATTTCCATTTATCCTTGCAGGAATGTGAAGAGGGCATGGCTCCCTATTGAAGCCCATTGGTAAGTCCTGTGAGGTTAAAGTTATGCTTGTATCACTACTCACAGTCTACATAGAGGGAATAGGTCGATTTAAGAAAGAGGCCATTGTACACACCAACATAACTTCTACAAAGCCCCCTAAGGTTTCTGAGATAAGGTAGTGACCAGATTAAGGTTTCGTTACGCAATACTTGGGAACCTTCCAACTATGACTACTGGGGGTCATAGGTTGGGTTGCGAGAAGAAATCCTCACCACACTCACACCTACAACACTAATAGGATACGAGGAAAGGAACTTTCAATATCACAAAACAGAACCAAAATGGTTCACATCGGGTTCACCAAAACTGTAAGAGAGGGGGGCCAACCGCTACAAGGCCCCAGGTCACAAAAGGTCAAGAGAAGAAAGGATGCCCTAACTTACCTCAACTCAAAGGAAGGTTAGGATAGGAAGGATTAAAATGATGAATACTATGTGTCCTTTGATCACTCTACAATCCTAGGAATTGAAGGGAGGCTAGACGAGTTTCTTTCCAGAGTCAACTTTGTGTCTCAGGTAGCTCTTTGTCTAAGGACAGAAGCATGATTCTGGGATGATAGCATGGCACAGTAGCATCTCTCAACTATGCTGGCATTTGTACAACCAAAGAACCAGAGAAATGAGGTTGGAATACGAGAAAGAACTGACAGTCTACTCTAGCAGTTTTGGGAAGTGAAAAACAAGATCGAGAAAAGAGAAAGGTAAATATGGATGTGATAAAATAAGTATATTATTGCGAGGGTGATGAAGATGATTTCACAGAACAATCCTCTCACCAGCTTGTTTCGAGGTCTCTCCACCTACACACAAAAAAGAGGGAAAGTGTTGGGTCTATTTAGGGGCTTGCCTCAATTAGATCCTCGTCTTGGTGTTTCCACCTCCATGGACAACCGAGTTTGCAATGATAGAAATAATGATAAAGAAAGGAAATACAACCTACATATGCAAGAAACACTACAAAATAGTATGTGATTACTCAGCCAAATACAATAGAGGAGATGGGAGGAGATTACCACCTCTGCCTAGAGCACTCAAGGCTTGTGGAGGAGTGAATGAGAGGAACTCAAGCCTCTACTATCGTGGTCTTTGTCTTATGCTCGCACTATCAAAGTGATGGAGTGGTAGATTGACGCAATGGAGTGAAGAATGTTGCTACAAATGTTGAAAGTGGATGAATGGAAATTGAGAGAGTGCTCAAGTTGATCTCGCAAAAACTTAAGAATAGATGGAATGGTCAATAATATGAAGGAGAAGATGAAAAACGGCCATATTTGGGTTGACTAGCCGAAGAGGGACGTTACTCTTTGACTTCTAATAAAAATGTAACACCTCTGCAGTCTCCATCCATAGGAATCTGCTAGGGACATAAGCACACTGTTCGGATGTCAGTGTGCCACATGGGTGTCCCTGACATAAATTCCCCCACCGTCACACAAATGAGGCACCAAGTGGAATTAAACCTCTCCTTTCGGTTTATTAAAGTGTAAAGGGCTGAAAGGGGAATTTTTTTTAGGGGTGCAAATTCATGCTCATACAGTCCCTAACCTCCAAAACCTTAGCCATGCAAGGGCATGGTGCCTATATATTGAATATTTTCATCTTTTGTAAGGGTCGAGTTTGTTAACTCAGATAGTTGTTACTAAAGGGAACATCATTGTAATATTTTGAGATATCTTGTACTGTGCCCTCGAGCCTTTGTGAATTTTTCTCCTCCCAAAAATGAAGAGGTTGCAGTGTTCTATGCTAAACTAAGTGAAATCAATAATTGCTTTTTATTTCTATTATTTACTTCTGTAGAGTAATATTTTGATAATATTGTAGGCTTTAAATCATGCGTGTTTTCTTTTAAACTATATGTAATGTTTTAAAAAAAAATTATCTATATTATGCAAGCTAGGAGTAGATACCAAAGTAATTTTGACACATTGCATTGGTTAGCTTTCTTTCATTTTTTTCTTCTTTTCCTTCTTCCCCTTTTCCCTTAAATTTTTTGAAGATTAGCTTCTAAAATATCATAGGTTTCTTCACAGACAACAAATTAAGTCCCACGTATGTGAAACTTCCCATAAGGTGTTTCTTGCCTAAAGAAAGAGTTTTAAGCATCAACATGTACTTCTAGAGATAATTTGAGGTTATTTGTTTGGGAGTGGTCATTCAAGATGCATTAGATCCTTTCTAAATGGTGAATGTATACTATTGGGTGTCTAAAATAATAATATGGTTAAATGAAAAGTAGTTATTTAAGGTTTAATTCTTACTAAATCTTTAGGGATTAAAATTTAGTAATTGATGGAGATTCATTATTAGTTACAAATATGATTCATAAAAGAACAAGTCAAATTAGAAACTAAATATCCTTTTAAAGTAATCCATTAAATTCATTAAATACTTTGATGATTTTTTTCTCATTGCTTCAAAGATATCAATAAGGCGGTTCATCTTCTAGAAAATCATGGAATTTTCCAAGGACCACTCAAAAAAAACTATTGCTCTTTTCTAGATTTTTTATTGGGATAATCAAATTTAGTTTATTGGGAATCTTTTTAAATTATTAAACCTTAAGTATCCCCATTTCTAACCTTAAATGTTTTTTATATTATTTGGTGAGAGTTATCTTAGGTCTCTATCCCACATGATAAATGAGGATACATAAAAGAACATAATAAGACAATATCATTTGATAATATCATTTGATAAAACTTGAGTAGGATTTCATAGAAGAAATTACTTAAAACAAGAACAACAAAGTAAAAAATGATAGTTAAGCCTAAGAATCCATAAACCTTCTATTGTAGTAATATAGAAGACATTATATTATCCGCTTTCCTCCTTCTTTAATCATGTCATGAGCTCAATCTTGAGTGTATCCACCTCTAATTTGTGACCATGATTCTACTTGAAATTTTCCACCAAAGTATAGCTAACTAAAAATATACGTAATTCAATTTCTCTCTAAATTGGAGATAAATTAGCTTCTTTCTTAGTACATTTAAAATGTCAGATACACCCACTAATACATTATTAAATCTCTATTATACATCTATTGATCCTCTTGAACATGAAACTCTCTCACTTTTAAGGAGAATTTAGATACAAATAACTACCATGATCTATCTAAAGGAACTCCTCACTTGACTTATATTTCCTAGGGGACACAATTTAAAGTTGATCCCTTTTTCCTTTTACCACAAAAATAAGCATGTTGTTTATGGCCTAATTAATTTCACTAAAATAAATTTAATGGGATCCCTTTAATATTCACATATTTCTACTATGAACATAGAAAATGAAATAATAATAAATTCAAATTTGTCAGTACCTCTCACGTATGTTGATGTGATAGATGACACATACCACATACCTAATTACATAGAGGTTGTGTGAAAATGATTCCAACCTACATGCTAATTCAAAAATATTCCCTAAAAGTACATACTAAAAACTACACGACAATGCATGGACTATACAAATCCATACAATATGAAAAATGATGATGATTTTCTAAAAAAATCCTCTAAGGGATTAAAGCAAAAAACTTCGATTTCGACAATTTGATAAGTGATCTTAGCTTTTTTAGACCTTTTGAATGCAATGGTAGGTTTTTTTTGGTTCAAAGTGCTTCAAAAAATTAGTTATCTCCCAAATTTGGTAACCACCTCCCAACTTGAAACCCTCGTAGATCTAGAAAATACATTGGATTTTGATAAAATAAAAGCCAATCTTGACTTTCTCAGACAACCTAAATTATATGGTGAGCTCATATTACCTCCAACACTTGCCAAGATTAAATTGTAATAAGAAATCACAAAGAGGAAACCCCTAAAACAGGCGCTTTTTCATTTTTTTATAATTCCCTAGATCACCATATGGTGCAAGGGAAGAGAATACTCAACCTTACTAAAATTCACCAAGATCTCTCACTGGAAATAGCTCTACCCTCAAATCCGAGAAATAATTTGCATGGCCATGCCTCTGATACCATGTAGGAGCCGAAGATTAGCTCAATACCTAAGATCACCTACAAAAATAATGAAAACCTTCCACAAGAGATTATGCAAGAAATGAGCTTTCTTGATATTAAGATCTATCAAATATGATTATGAGATATATTAAAAAGTGTTCATTAGCCTTGTTTATATAGACAATGTGTGATGAAGTACCAAATTCAAAATATTAAATAACTTGTGCCATTAAATGACCTTTAACACTAGAATTAAATAAAATTTTAAAGATTAAATCTTATCCAAACAACTAAAACTTCTAGAAACATGCATAGGACCTAAGTGGAATTAATATGTAAATAGGACCCACTAATTAAATAGTTAGATAGATTACTTATTCACACCAATACCACTCCCTTGGTAGATAAAGATGAAAAATATATCACATAATGTTCAATTCATTACCATGGAAAAAATTGAGCTTGTTTATTTTCTCATAAAAATATCTACCCTCATATTGATAATACATCCATTCAAATTTCTAGAATCATCTTGGGAAAGAAAATTAGGGAGGTGGACATCAAGAGTGTGAAAAGTGTTATTTTATTGTGGTGTCTCACATGGACAAGGACTATAAGAACAAGAGAGAACTAAAGAAACACTTTCCCATCAATTACCTTCATTCATTAAATAATTGGAAATCAATTTCCAATCATTAAATGAAATCCTCATCACCCCAATTATAATATCACAGTATGAAGCTTGCTCCCTATATGAGATTAAATGTGTGTTAGCATCCACCATATAATGGATGAGTGATTTGTTTGACCATGACTCCAAATTAATCAATCAAGCCATAAAAAAGATATAGAAGTCAAGAAATATGAATACTTGGTGAAAGCTATAATATAATAAATTTAGGTTGAATTTACCCGTGCTCAAAATCTTCCTTTCTTGGAAATGATGTCAATGATGAAATTTGATGTTTTGATAATTCAACATATCATGGATAAAGAAGACACATATTTGTTGGATGAATGGATGGATTATCAATATGAGGGTATATATTTTTATGAGAAAATAAACAAGCTCAAATTTTTCCATGGTAATGAATTGAACATTATGTGATATATGGGAATTAATTTATAAAAAACATGATACTTCTTCATGGATAATCAAGATGTCAACAATGCAACCTTCATAAAACAACATGGAAAGGAGGTAATACATAAGAATAATAGAAAACTAGTTTCCTTTAGATTCTCTTGATAAATTGATGTCTGTGAGAGTTATACAGGTAAGTGCATCGATCTGTGACACAATTTTGGCCATTAAGATGCCACTTTTTTTTTCTGAAATAAACAAAATCTAATTTACATGAGAAAATGAATATAGTTATGCTCAAAATTTGAAGATGTAGTAAGAACAAAAGTTGAAGTGCTCCAATTCTAGTTTTGAAGCTACTATTTTTTTTTAAATTAATGAAGATTAAGGGTCTCAAAAAGGGGGGGCCCAAAATAGGTCATGTTTTTATCAAAAAAAATAGCTTACTGCTTGATGGCTCCCCCCTTTTTTATTAACATTTTTTTAGAATTTCAAAAATACCAATGGTGAGAAATTAGCTAACACCATCTAGTTTTTCCTGGTTCTTTCAGATAATTTTTTTAATGAATATATAATATTTTATGAGTTTTCAAAGTGGACATATCCTGAAAAAGATGAAATTTGAACGTGCACCCCCCTAATGTTTTTGAAAACTAATCAAAAATTGATTTTTTTTCATCATGGGTAGAATGGAGTCTAGTTTCAAAAAATGTAATTTGTTTCACATTTCAATGAACGAGTAAAAATCTATCCTAAAACTAGCACATGTTGGTTTTTGAACAAAAACGAAGGCATTTACAATAGAAGCCATGGATCAAAGCCTTAACTAAATCAAAATTAATTTTTTTTATATATTTAGACAACCAAGAGAGAGGTTCACGCTATCATAGTTTTTTATAAACTTGCATTGAAAGACGTGCAAATGAGATGGGGAGCATGGACAAAAATATGAGGAAATTTGGCAAATCCTATCAATTAACATGTCCAAAGCAGGTCATTTGGTGCCCCAAATGTGATGTGTCATTTTGTGAGCACCAAATTTGGTGCTCACCAAATAACCTGCTTTGAAAAAAACCTGAATTTCCCCTCTTTGGTTGACAACTTTGATAATTCTTAGAGTGCACAATTTATGGTCATAGATGGATAGTTGAGGTTTTACCTTTCATATGCTCTCTAACTCGTTACCCTAACTAGATAAATATGTATCCCTCTGAATTTTCTCTCTCTCGGGTCTCACTCCCTCCCACGTGACCTAGACTACTCTATCTTAGTCCAATCCCCTCTCTCAGGTCTCTTTCCCTCCCACCTAGTTACCTAAGTAAATCTATCTCATTCCAACCCCCTTTCTCACTCTCACTCTCCCTCTCTCTCTCCCCCTGTGGTGTTTTTGTCTCTCTCACTCCATCTCCCTCTCTTAGGTCATTATATTTCTCTCTTTGTCTCTCTCTCTCAACTCTCTCCCTCCTACCCCCTCTCCCTCTCTTAGGTCTCTCACTCACTCCCTCTATCTCTCTCCAATTCCCTCTCTCTCTCTCACTCTATCTCTCTCCCTCTTTCTCACTCTCTCTCAAGTATCTCCATCCCCCTCTCTCTCATACACACACTCCCTCTCTCTCTCCCACTCCCTCTCTCTCACTCCCTCTATCTCTCTCCCACCCTCTCTCCTCTCTCAGCTCTCTCCCTCCCACCCCCTTTCCCCATCTCTCTCTTAATAATCTCCCTCCTACGCTCTCTCTCTATCTCTCTCTCTCTCACTCACTCCCTCTATCTCTCTCCCACTCTCTCCCTCTCTCAGTTCTCTCCCTCACATCCCCTTTCCCCCTCTCTCTCTTAATAATCCCTTTCTCTCTCTCAAGTCTCTCCCTCCCAACCCCTCTCCCTCTCTCTCTCTCACTCCCTCTATCTCTCTCCCACTCTCTCTCTCTCCCTCTCTTTTGGGTCTCTCCCACCCACCCCCTCTCCCTCTTTCTCTCTCTCAAGTAGCTTCATCCTACCCCCTCTCCCTCTCTCTCTTTTTCAAGTCTCCCCCTCCTATCCCCTCTCCCTTTCATAGTCACTCCCTCTATCTCTCGTCCACTCCCTCACTCTCACTCCCTCTATCTCTCTCCCTCTCCCTCTCTCTCAAGTATCCACCTCCCACAACCTCTCCCTCTCTCTCCAGTCCCTCTCTCTCTCACACCCTCTATCTCTCTCTCACTCTCTCTCTCTCTCGCCCTCTCTTTCAAGTCTCTCCCTCCCACCCCTCTCCCTCTCCCTCCATCTCTCTCTCTCAAGTCTATCCCTCCTACTCCCTCTGCCTCTATCAGGTCTCTCACACTCACTCCCTTTATCTCTCTTTGAAACCCTCTCTCTCTCTCTCCCCCTCTCTCTCAAGTATCTCCCTCCCACCCCTTCCCACTCTCTCTCTCCATCTCTCTTAGGTATCTCCCCCCACCCCCAATATCTCTCTCAATATCTCTCTCACTCCCTCCATCTCTCTCCCATCCCTCTATCCTAAGTACTCCCTCTCACTCTCTCTCTTTGTCAAGTATCCCCCTCCTACCCCCTCTCCCTCTCATAGTCACTCCCTCTATCTCTCTTCCACTCCCTCCCTCTCTCACTCCCTCTATCTCCCTCCATCTCCATCTCCCTCTCTCTCAATTATCTCCCTCCCACCACCTCTCCCTCTCTCTCTCTCAAGTCCCTCTATCTCTCTCACACCCTCTATCTCTCCCCCACTATCTCTCCCTCTCCCTCTCTCTCAAGTCTCTATTGGAAAAACAAGGATAGACAACTTAGATGGGGGGTCAATCCGTTGTCACAAAATTTAAAACTTATTTAACCTTATTAACCTTTAATCTTCAAATCTGATAAATAACAGTAAAAGCATGAATCAACAACACATGAAAAACACATGACACCAATATTTTTGCGTGGAAACCCTATTAGGGGAAAAACCACAGTGGAGGTTAATCCACAAGTTATACCATGTTAAAAGTATAAGGAAAATAAATAAGGAATGCACATGCATTCAGGCACACTACCTAGATCTCACTGCTCAAAGAAGACACAATGTCTTACATAAAACTTTTAGATTAAATCCATCTAAAGAGATTGAACTGAGAAAGTAGCTTCTTCAAAAGCCTGATGATAGTTCTTGTTAGGCATATAAATGCTTCTTCACAATTCGCTCAAACTTCTTCACACTCTCCTCTACAATCAAATGATTTGATCTCTATTTGCATATAGCACTCACACAATTCGCATTACACTTTAGACACTCACTTCAAAATGAAGAAACAATCTCTCTTACATATCTTCTACATGGAATTACATCAACAACTTTGTCGGCCAAAAATAAAATAATAGATGAATACAAACTGTCGGCCCAATTCATGAACAAATCTCAATACACACCAACCGAAGTCATTCACAACATAATGAAGACCTAAAAAACATCCTTGAACATTCCAAACATTCAAAATTTAATCCACGAGGATCCACAACATGCTACATCCACCATGTTAGCCAAGAACTTGAAAACCCAAACACACAAAGGAAAAATATTTGATTGTGAGCACATCAATCAATGTGGACATGCAACAAGAATAGACAATGATCTAGAAACATCAATGAAAATCGTAGGATCATACACAACAACTAAAATTACCATAATTACATTCTTTTCTTCCATAAACACCAGCTACAGTAACAAAATAACTATAGGAACACTGAAACTCACAACTTGCTCCAATCTTGATGCACACCTTTGAAAATTCTAGAGGATAAACTAGATAGGCTTAGCAATAGGCCCTTTAATCTGAAAATTTTGAATACAAAGATACTAAACATTCCACCATATTGAACTTCACAGCTTCACAAGCAGTCTTCAACATATTTAATATAATTTTATCAATATTCTCGACATATGCAGCCTTCGGGACATCAATGCTAATAGTGTTGATATCAATGACAACCACATATTAGCAACACAACCACAATATCCAACAATCTCCCCCTTTGGCATTGATGGTAACACATGATGTGAAAAATATCATCAACACAACTAACTATTTATATATTTCTCTTCTCATATTGTTCTTCTCCCCCTTACTTTTGGCTCTTCCATAGTTTTTCACATTACTCTTCTCCCCCTTAATTCTTACAAAAAAATCACATTACTCTTCTCCCCCTTTGACATCAATAGAAACAGTACACAAGTTTTGAACCACATATCTAAATCATCTAACTACTCCCCCAAAGTAGCAACCACCACAACATTAATCTGGATCAAGATATGACTATGAATGCACAAACTGATGCAAAGAATTTAATCTTAGTTCTGATTAGGAGGGGTAACCACCCCTAACTTCCCTATGAGATACTCAAAAGTATCCTTAGGAAATGGCTTGGTAGATATTTCTACATTTTTTTCCTTAGTAGGCACATACTCTAGTCTAACTTCTTTATCACTCACTTTGTCTCTCAAAAAGTGATATTTGATAGATATACATTTTATATTTGAATGCAGCACCGGATTCTGGGAAATTTTTATGGCACTTGAGTTATCACAAAATACAGCAAAAGGCTCATCATACTCAATTTTGATATCTCTCAGCATCTGCTTCATCCATATTACTTGAGTACAATTGTTTGCAGCAGTAATATATTATTCCCCAAGAAGAAAGCACCACCACTAGTACCTTTCTTGTCATCCACATCTCCTGCCCAATCAGCATCAGTAAAGGTGCTCAAGGTAATATCATCATCTTTAGGATACCAAAGACCAAAATCAACTATCCCTTTCAAGTATCTGAAAATTCTCTTTACAGTAGTCACATAGGATTCCTTTGGATCATCTTGATATCTAGCAACCATGCATACATCATTCATGATGTCTAGTCTAGTTTGAGTTAAATAAAGTAATCCATTGATCATTGACATATATCTTGTTTGATTTTCCTTACGATAATCATCATTTTGTGTTAACTTGCATCTGGTTACCATTGGTGGACCAACAAGCTTTGAGTCTTCCATGCCAAAACAATTTAGTAACTCTCTTACATATTTGCACTGAGATATAACGATTCCATTATATAACTGAGTAATTTTAAATCCTAAAAATAATTTCAGCTCTCCAATCATTGACATCTCAAATTCACTTTTCATTTCATCAACAAACTTTATACATAAGTCATTAAATTATGTCATCAACAAAGACTTCAATAATCAACTCTTAATCCTGATCCATCGTAAAATATAGATTACTATTCACAATACCTTTATTGAATCCAACCTTCAACAAATATTTATCCATTCTAGCATACCAGGATCTAGGGGCTTGCTTGAGTCCATACAGTTCTTTCTTCAATCAGCAAACCATATCTCTCTTTTCAATCAATTGAAATCCATCGGGCTACTCAACATATACTTTTTCTTCTACCTCACCATTTAGAAATGTTGACTTTACATACATTTAATAGACTTTGTAGTTCTTAAAAGAATCATAAGCAAGAAACAATCTTATAGCTTCAATTCTAGCAATAGGGGAAAAGGTTTCTTCAAAATCAATACCTTCCATCTATGAGTACCCTTTACATACCAGTCTTAATTTATTCTTGACCACTTCACCTTGTTCATTCAGCTTATTCTAAAAGACCCATTTGGTTCCAATCATGTTTTTATCCTGAGGTCTCGGAACAAGAATCCATGCATCATTTTTCTCTATCTACATCAGTTCTTCCTTCATTGTTGCCATCCAATATTCATCTTTACATGCTTCATTGACATTGTTGGGCTCAGTCTTGGAAATCAAACAATACTCTTTTGCAATTCTTCCTCTAGTCTGCATAACTTTGTTCTTATCTCCTATAATCTGATTTTTAGAATTATTTCACTTCACATACCTCAGAACTTTGGGATTCTCTTGAACTTCTGGTTCTTTTTTTCTTTCTTCTACACTTCCACTAGCTTCTCCTTCTTCATTCTCTTGATTCACTGAAACAATTTGAACTTGATTCTATGTCTGAGAATTCTTTCCATTATCAGTACTATCATGTTAGTCATCTGAATCATATCCACGATATCTGGATGATCTAGAAGTGTCCTCATCAACTCTGACATTTGCACTTTCAACCATTTTCCTCAATCTTCTATTATAGCACCGGTAGACCTTGCTATTAGTAGAGTAACCCAGAAATATTCCTTCATCACTCCTAGCACCAAACTTTCTTATATCCTCACCTCTCTTGATATAACATCTACTTCTAAAGATTTTGAAATATTTAACAGAAAGCTTATAACCAAACCATAGCTCAAAACGAGTCTTACCATAATAGCCATTGACATTTACTCGGTTAATGCTATATACAACAGTGCTTACAACTTCTCTCCAATAGATATGAGGAACATTACCTTCCAACATCATAGTTCTAGTAGCATCTAAAATTGTTCTGTTATTTCTCTCAACAACTCTATTCTATTGAGGAGTCTAGGGAGTAGATAACTCTCTTTTGATTCCATGCTCTTCACATAAAGAATTGAACTCTCGGGAAATGAACTCACCACCTATGTCTAACCTGAAGCATTTAATCTTCAAATTTGTCTCATTCTCAGCCATAGCTTTGAAACTTTTCTAATGGTTCATGTTTTTCTCTCAAGAAATCCACCCATATCATCCTAGAGTAATCATCAATAAGCAACATAAAGTACCTTTCTCCTTGTAGACTTTTGATTCTAGAGGGACCACATAGATCAATATGCATGAGCTCCAATACTCCATTAGAATGATGTTGTTTTCTCTGAAAATAAATTCTAGTATGATTTCCCATCTGACATTCCTTGGATATGGTGTTAGTAGGATTCACTAGCTTAGGAAGATCTCTAGCTGGTTGAGTGGAGCTTATTGTTGGGTCTCAAAAATGCAAGTTTGAACCACGAGAGGTTACCAAGCTCTCACAACGCTTTTTTCCAACGTACAAGGCCAATTGATGCAATTGAACCTACTTCTTTTTAGGTTCTGCTAGACCAAGGCGGGTGTAGCTAATGAATGATGCAGATTTAAATCTGTCTCTTGGTTAATCAATCTATCCACAATGGCAATGGGTAGTGGACAGATAAAATTACTACACCTACTCCTACTCCTATTGCACAAATGAAAGGTTTTAGAATAAATTGTTTGATATGAATTTGTATCTCTAGGTTGTGGCAGATCAGTGCCTTCTATCCACATGGAAAATGGAGTCAAGAATATTAAGAATCGAATGTATTTCCCTCTCTATCTTAATTCAAATTTTTAGGCACTTTAAAAATGGAACTATATGACTCGCATAAAACTTCATTGATTTATGACTTGCATAAATAGGGTTGGAATGTTTTCTTATCAAATTCTACTTCAACAATCCAAAATAAATCCTAAATCACTGTGACCTACTTGAAAGAATTTAATTCTGACTTGCAGACACCAGCAAATAAAAATCACACAAGGAAATCAAACATATGCTTGATATATTAATTTAAATGATTAGAGGACTTAATGTTGGAGACAATTAAATAAGAAATATATATTATTTCAACACAACAACTAAAAATAGGAAGGTTTCAGCAATTCAAAATAATTCATCCATTGTTCTGCTTCAAAAAGGTTTGTCATTGTTTACATTTGCCCAGCCCATTTTTTGGAAAAAATATAACTCCTACAGTCTAGCTATTGTTCCTCATTCCTAGACCCCTTTTCAATCAATTTTTCCAATTGTTTATACAGTAAATGCCAAGGGTCACGACCCTTCACCTTTATGGTAAAACTGTTTACATTCTTTGGCGGTAGAAAAATATTAATTGCATTGCCTTATCGGTAAATTCATATTTTGAACTAAAGTTTTGCGTTTAATTTTAACTTTACTACTCTTCCTGCCTTTATACTTCACTTTATTCCTTGTTGTGAGCTTCCCTTTTGTTTACCGCTTTACCATGGTCACTGGCTTGACCGCATGCGGTAATGCAGTGACCACTGACTTTTACCACCGAACGATTGCTACCCCTTCTAACCGCTTACCACACCACTATGGTCACTATGTTGACCGAGCATGGTGTAGTGGTGAAAATTTCATGCCTGCTTCGTTAGCTGCTACCCTGCCATTTTTTAACCCTTTACTGCAGCACCGCAAGCCCTGAGACTACCCTCTGCAGTGTAGCGGTACGGGTTTGAAGTGTATGATAAAATGGATGGGGAATAAAACGAAGAAATATTTTTATGAAAAGATAAAGCCAATATCACGAAATTAAATGGGGAAAAATATAACGGCAATACAGGCCAAAAATTAAGGCAATGCAACAAGGAAAAAGACATTTGAATCATTGCAAAGGGGAGTAAATGATTTTTATAAGGAGGATAGTGAAAATATTAAGTTCAAAATGGGAAAATCATTTAATTTCATGATGGAAATTTTGGGTTCTAACAATGGCTCCTGTTGGAGATGAGTAGTTTTTCAAATCACTGCAAGAATCTAGAGTATCTTTGGTAGAACAGACCAAGCAAAAGATATGAAAAATGAAAGCCATGGTGGATGGAGGGAATGAACAAATGAATGATATGAAAGATGGAGCAAATGGAGAATGGAAAATGATCCTAATCTACTGTACATGGAAAGGAAAGCAATGCTTTCAGAAAGGGAACTCCTGTGAATGTCCATGTACTGGAAAAATCAGAGCCTTCAAAGATTCCTAAAACTACTGTGCATGGAAAATAATATTTAAAGAGGCATTGCTAAGAATTTTCCATGCACTTGCAATCCTTAATCCTTTGTACCTGCTATGGTTCAAAAATCAAACCACAAAGGACAGCCCCAAGCCACCCAAAAATAAAAACATGCACTTTCCTTTGTCATAGACCTTATTTTGCATAGAGCTCATCAAGTTTCTTTTAAAATTGTCCATTCCACCTACCTTGCAACATGCACTGCCATTGAAAACCTCCCGAAAATCATTACATTCAACTTGATTCACATTCATTTTACCAATTTTCCATTCATCATTCTTATTATCCTATGAAAAATCTTTATCACCTTCAACATACAAAGTGTATCCACATTCAACAAAACATTCATAGCCATTCTCACTATCATATGTTGTTGAATGTGCCTGCAACTGCACTGGGACCTGAAAATATGAATATTCCTTATGGCAACCAAGAAATTCTATCTCATCAATATTTTTTTAAATAATCAAATTACTTTCCATTTATTTCCTATTACCAGTTGGGATTGACACATATTCTTGATCCATGCAGTCATCCTTATACATACTTGAATCAGTAAATGTTGAACACTTATCATCAATGATATGCAAACCAACATCTTCCTTTTAAAGATGAAAATTATTCAATTCACATACCTCTTCTTGGACAGACATGGATCTTTCATCAGCTTCAAATAATTCCTCATCACTGTGAGAGATGTGCATGGGGTCATATGATTTATCACTTTCACTATCAAAATAAATGTAAGCTAGAGCCAAAAATTTGGAATCATCTTTATGTGCACATCTCTGGTATTCAAGAGTCAATAAATCTGAAACTTTCTCACTGCTGAGTTAACATGTTTCATCTAGATCTCCTACAATTTCTCCAATTTCTTGATCTCCATATGAACTGCAACAATCATCCTGTTGTAGATCAACATCCACAATTTCATCTTCACAATCTGGACCACAATTTGTTATGCAAGAGAGACTCTCTATATGTTCATTGCTAGATGGCACAATATCTTCTTCTAATTCAGCTTCTGAAGCATTTTTGATGTACTCCCCAGATGATGTGTCCCCACCAATATCATTAATTCTGCAATGATCTTCCAAATCTGAAAAATTGTCATTAGAAATCCCAGTGACAGATTTATCCTCCATTGGCTGCATTATTTGATCATTCATGATATCACTATTAGATTCAGTGTTGACAGTGTCCATATACCTTGTCTCAAGCATGGAATCAAGAAATTTTTTTACTACATCCAAGGCATGTTTTTTTGATGACTCTAACCAATAAACTGATTCAGGCTCCCATTCTCTTGCAAATTGTGCAACAAATGTGGGTCTTGTAGGCCTATGATGAGGAGGTAAATACATACAGATGTCTACCATCCTATTGTATAGAGATTTTTCATCCTCTCCTTCATATTTCCTTATGTCAAAAAATGTATCTAAGGGTGCAATCCCACATTCTGATTCTATAATGGAGTCTTGGCTTTGAGTATGTATATCATCATATTCTTCTTGATTATGTAAATAATCATCATCTTTGTCCTCATACTGGCTCAAGAATATTTCTTTCAAATCCTCCCATGAAGATATAATTTGCACAGGAAAATTTTTAAACCATTCCCTTGCACTATCCCTCATAGATCTTGAAAAACATTTCATAATGACATCCTCTAGATAAACTTGAAAGTTGACAATGACATTCCAGAATTGTTCCATATGTTCATGAGCTGATTCATTCCATTTTCCATGAATTTTAGGGATATGCATTAGCGGTTCTTTCTCATCCCAAAGGTAAGGATTTGGGTAGCCTTGGACATTACTAAAGTTAAATGGTTTCTCAATAATTGAGAAAAAAAATGGAGGGCCATATGGGTTTTGGTAGATCATTGATCTTTTCTCAGGAAATGGAAGATGAATATTCATTTGATGTAATGGTTGTGGTGTATAAGTGTTCTGCTATGAATAGCACACATTAACTTCATTGTCGAATTCGACTCCCAATTGTAGTATTTGTTGTTTCAATTGTAATTCTTTTTGTTCCTAGTGCAATTTTTGTTGTTTGAAATTTTCCAATTCTCTCATTGACCGATGTCTTCTTTCTGCTCCTAACATCTTGACAAAATGTTACTGCTCCACAATATCTATGCATTATATATCAAATCAAAACAAAGTCGCCACCTACTTTTCCAAAATTAGGAAAATGAAATAGATTATGATATTGCTTTGGTTTTCCCCAGCGGAATCTCCAAAACAAAATGTGAAACTTTGTTGATTCTATAAATGGAAAGGCTAAAAATCTTCTTCAGTAACTCTAGGGGAGTCACCAATTTGTTGGGTCTCAAAAACACAAGTTTGAACCACGAGAGGTTTCCAAGCTCTCACAATGCTTTTGACCATGTACAAGGCCAATTGATGCAATTGAACCTTCTTCTCTTTAGGTTCTACTAGACCAAGGCGGGTGTACCTAATGAATGATGCAGATTTAAATGTGTCTCTTGGTTGATCAATCTATCCACAATGGCATTGGGTAGTGGACAGATAAAATTACTACACCTACTCCTACTCCTACTGCACAAATGAAAGGTTTTCGAATAAATTGTTTGATATGAATTTGTATCTCTAGGTTGTGGCAGATCAGTGCCTTCTATCCACATGGGCAATGGAGTCAAGAATATTAAGAATTGAATGTTTTTCCCTCTCTATCTTAATTCAAATTGTTAGGCACTTTAAAAATGAAACTTTATGACTGGCATAAAACTTCATTGATTTATGACTTGCATAAATAAGGCTGGAATGTTTTCTTATCAAATTATACTTCAACAATCCAAAAGAAATCCTAAATCACTGTGACTTACTTGAAGGAATTTAATTCTGACTTGCAGACACCAGCAAATAAAAATTACACAAGTAAATCAAACATATGCTTGATATATTGATTTAAATGATCAAAGGACTTAATGTTGGAGACAATTAAATAAGAAATATGTATTATTTCAACACAACAACTAAAAATAGGAAGGTTTCAGCAATTCAAAATAATTCATCCATTGTTTTGCTTCAAAAAGGTCTATCATTATTTACATTTGCCCAGTCCATTTTCTGGAAAAAATCTAACTCCTACAGTCTAACTACTGTTCCTCATTCCTAGCCCCCTTTGCAATTCCTATTTTCCAATTGTTTATATAGTAAATGCCAAGGGTCACGACCCTTCACCTTTCTGGTAAAACCGTTTACATTCTTTGGTGGTAGAAAAATATTAATTGCATTGCCTTATTGGCAAATTAATATTTTGAACTAAATTTCTGCATTTAATTTTAACTTTACTACTCTTCCTGACTTTATACTTCACTTTATGCCTTGTTGCAAGCTTTCCTTTCGTTTACCGCTTTACCGCAGTCATTGGCTTGACTGCCTACGGTAACACGGTGACCACTGACTGTTACCACCGATCAGTTGCTACCCGTTCTAACCGCTTACAGCACCACCGCGGTCATTTTGTTGACCACGCGCAATGTAGCGGTGATCATTTCATGCCTGCTCTGTTAGCAGCTACCCCACCGTTTGTTAACCCTTTACCGCACCACCGCAAGCCCTGAGACTACCTTCTGCGGTGTAGAGGTAGGGGTTTGAAGTGTATGATAAAATGGATGGGGAATAAAATGAAGAAATATTTTTATGAAAAGATAAGCAAATATCACGAAATTAAATGGGGAAAATATAAGGGCAATACAAGCCAAAAATTAAGGCAATGCAACAAGGAAAAAGACATTTGAATCATTGCAAAGGGTATTAAATGATTTTTATAAGAAGGATAGTGAAAATATTAAGTTCAAATGGGAAAATCATTTAATTTCATGATGGAAATTTTGGGTTCTAACACTTACTTTGACAATGTTATCAAAATTCACATGACACAGCCTCCTATGCCATAACTAGCTTACATCAACTTGAGCAATTAAATAACTTTCACTAGCAGCAATCAAGTGAAAAATGTCACCTCTTATCTTTGCACTTGAAGCAATTAAATTTCTAGAAATTCCCAATAGCCTGCATTTTCCATCTTTGAACTGAAGATTACATCCCTTATCGACCAACTATCCAACACTCAAAAAATTATGCTTCAATCCTTCTACATAAAGGACATTATCAATATTATATTTACCACCAAGATATATAGTGCCTCTACCACAAATCAGACCAACATTTTTGTCTTCAAATCTTACACCACCGACATATTTCTCCAAGCTTAGAAACTTGATTTTTTTACCAGTCATATGATGTGAGCATCCGCTGTCAATCACCCACTCATCCTTTTCTTCAATTCTGGTTGCAAGAGCTTTCTCAACATTCTTATCATTAGGAGATTCAGTGGACACCAGACCATTTTCCTTGATAGCAATGAAAACCCATCCATCTTCATTTCTATTTTCTTTGTCAGATTCATCATCAATAACACCTTCAACATAATAACATTTCTTTTTAAAACTAGCTTGTCAAGTTTGAACCTAGGAACTCTTTCAGGACACCTTGATGCAAAATGACCTATCTTATTGCAAGAGAAACATTTAATAGGAAACTTTCCTTTATACTTACCTTGTCCTTTGGCTTCTCTTTTCACAATCAATGCTTCCAACTCTTCTAACTCTCTTTCTTCATCTTCAAATTGTTTCATCTCATCTTCATACTTGAATGTCTTTCTAGAACTTTCTCCGGATCATATCTTTGTTGGTTTCTTCTAGATACAGTAGCCTTAAATGCAAATTCTGTCTTAGGGGTAGATTCACCAAATTCACTCGGTTCAAAGGCAACAAGCTTACCAATTAGCATATCTCTTGTCACATTTGTTACTGTTCCTAGCTCTTCAATAGCATGAGCTTCTATTTTGTAAGAAGTAGGAAATGATCTTATTACTTTAGCTATAATCTCTTCTTCATCTATGATTCCACCGGAACATCTAATACACATCACTAGTTCATTTACTTTTTGCATGAAAGAAATCATGTTTTCATCCTCTCTCATTTTCAAGTTTTCCCACTTGCCTTTCAGACTTTGTAGCTTAGCAACTTTCACTTGTGCATCTCCTTGATACAATGTTTCCAGCTTCTTCGAGATCTCATATGTTTTTTTCAGACCCATCACATTTGTCATCTTTGAATCTATCAGAGCACTCAATAAAGCTTCTATAGCCTTGATATTTGTTTCAACTTATTTGATCTCATCAGGAGTAGACGGACCATTCTAAGGAATAACATATATGTTCTTTGTAATCTTATAGAAGGGTGACACCAATGCACTTCAAATGACACTTCATCTATCCTTCCACAGAGAGTATTTTCTTCCATCAAATCTAGGACTATCCTTATTGCATGATGTCATCTCGGATCACCTCAAGCTATTGCACTTCTTCAAAGGAACCTACTCTGATACCAATTGTTGGCAAAAGAAGGATAGACAACTGAGAGGGGGGTGAATCAGTTGTCACAAAATTTAAAACTTATTTTACCTTATTAACCTTTAATCTTTAGATCTGTTAAATAATAGTGAAAGCATGAATCAACAACACATCAGAAACACATGACACCAAGATTTTTACATGGAAATCTCGTTAGGAGAAAAACCACGGTGGAGGTTAAACCACAAGTTATACCCTATTGAAATTATAAGGAAAACGAATAAGGAATGCACATGCATTCAAGCACACTGCCTAGACCTCACTGCTCAAAGAAGACACACTGTCTTACATAAAAAATTTAGTTTAAATCCATTTGAATATATTGAAATAAGAAATTAGCTTCTTCAAAAGCCTGATGACAGTTATAGTTAGGCACATAAACACTTCTTCACACTTCGCTCAAACTTCTTCACATTCTGCTCTGCAATCAAATGATATGATCTCTATTCGCACATAGCACTCACACAATTCACATTACACTTCACACACTCACTTCAAAATGAAGAAACAATCACTCTTATATATCTGCTACATGGTATTACATCAACAACTTTGTTAGCCAAAAATAAAATAATAAATGAATACAAATTGTTGGCACAATTCATGAACAAACCTCAAAGCGCACCAACCAAAGTCAGTCACAACATAATGAAGACCTAAGACAACATCATTGAACTTTCCAAACATTCAAAATTTAATCCATGAGGATCCACAACACGCTACAACCACCATGTCATCCAAGAATGTGAAAACCCGAACACACAAAGGAAAAATCTTTAATCACCAAAAAGGATAGAGCATGATCTAGAAACATCAAGGAACATCACAGGAGCATGCGCAACAACTCAAATTACCAGAATTACATTCTCTTCTTCCAAAAACATGAGCTACAATAACAGAATAGCTGCAAGAACATAGAAACTCACAACTTCCTCCAATCTTGATGCACACCTTTGAAACTTTCGGAGGATAAACTAGATAGGCTTAGCAACAAGCCCTTTAATCTGAAACTTATGAGTACAAACATATTGAACATTCCACCATATTGAACTTCACATATTCACAGGCAGTCTTCAATATATTTAATATAAGTTTATCAATATCTTTGACATATACAGCCTTCAGGACATCAATGTTTATAGTGTTGACATCAATGACAACCACATATCAGCAACACAACCACAAGATCCAACAGTCTCTCCCTCCCAACCCCTCTCCCTCACTCTCTCTCTCTCTTAAGTCTGTCCCTCCTACCCCCTCTCCCTCTACCAGGTCTCTCTTTGTCTCTCTCACTCCCTCTATCTCTCTCCCACACCCTCTCTCTCCCTCTCTCTCAAGTATCTCCCCCCACCCCCTCTCTCTCTATATATCTCTCTCTCTCACTCCCTCCATCTCTCTCCCATCCCTCTATCTTGAGTACTCCCTCTCCCTCCCACACCCTCTCCATCTCTCAAATCTCTCTATCACTCCTTGTATCTCTCCCATCCCTCTATCTCCCACTCCCTCTCTCTTCTACTCTCTTAGGTCTCTCCCTCCCACCCCCTCTCTTCCACTTTCTCTCCCTCTCCTTCTCTCTCAGGTGTCTTCCTCCCACCTTCTCTCCCTCTCCCTCCCACCCCCTCTCTTGGTTCTTCTACCCTCACCCCCTCTCTCTCTCTCTCTCTCTCTCTCTCTCTCTCTCTCTCCCACTCTGGTCTCTCCCTCCCACCCCCTCTCCCTCTCTCTCTCAATTATCTCCATCCTACCCCCTCTCCCTCTCTCTCTTTGTCAATTCTCACCCTCCTACCCCCTCTCCCTCTCATAATCGCTCCCTCTATCTCTCTTCCACTCCATTCCTCTCTCACTCCCCCTATCTCTCTCCCTCTCCCAATCCCTCTCTCTCAACTATCTCCCTCCCATCACCTCTCCCTCTCTCTCTCAAGTAGATAGTTTAGGGTTTAGGGTTTATGCATTAACGACTAAGGGTAGAGGGTTTAGGGTTTATGGATTACGATTTATGATTTAAGGGTAGATGGTCTAGAGTTGAGAGAGAGGAGGGGATTGAGGGTAGAGGGTTAAGGGTTAAGGGTAGAGGGTTTAGAGGTTTAGGGTTTAAGGGTTAAGGGTATAGGGTATAGGGTATAGGGTATAGGGTATAGGGTTTAGGGTTTAGGGTTTAGGGTTTAGGGTTTAGGGTTTACAGTTTAAGGGTTATGGGTAGAGGGTTTAGGGTTTAGGGATTAAGGGTTAAGGGTAGATGGTTTAGGGCTTAGGGATTACGGTTTATAGTTTAAGGGTAGAATGTGTAGGGTTGAGCATTGAGGGTTTTAGGGTTTAAGGGTAGAGGGTTGAGGGTTGAGGGTTGAGGGTAGAGCGTAGAAGGTTTAGGGGTTTAGGGTTTAGGGTTTAAGGGTTTAAGGGTTTAAGGTTTAAGGGTTGAGGGATTAAGGGTTGATGGTTGAGGGATTTGGGTAGAGAGTTTAGTTGGGGTTAAAATGGTTTAAGGGTTGAGGGTAGATGGTTGAGGGATTAGGGTAGATATTTTAGTTGGGTTGAAAAGGGTTTAAGGGTTGAGGGTAGAGGGTATTGGGTCTAAAGGTATAGGGTAGATAATTTAAGGGTTTAGGGTTTAACCTTGTTAAGGATTGAGGGTTGAGGATTGAGGGTTTTAGGGTTTAAGGGTTGAGGGTTGAGGGTAGAGGGTTTAGGGTTTATAGTTTAAGGGTAGAGGTTTTAAGGGTTTAGGGTTTAACCTAGTTAAGGGTTTTAGGGTTGAGGGTTGAGGGAAGAGGGTAGAGGTTTTAGGGTTTAGGGTTTAAGGGTTAAGGGTGAAAGGTTTAAGGTTTAGGGATTACAATTTACGGTTTAAGGGTAGAGGGTGTAGGGTTGAGGGTTGAGGGTTTTAGGGTTTAAGGTATGAGGTTAGAGGATAGACGGTTTAGGGTTTAGGGTTTATAGTTTAAGGGTAGAGGGTTGAGGGTTTAGGGTTTTAGGGTTTAAGAGTTGAGAGTTGAGGGTAGAGAGTAGAGGGTTTAGGGCTTATAGTTTAAGGGTAGAGGGTTTAAGGGTTTAGGATTTAACTTGGTTAAGGCTAGAGGGTTGAGCGTTGAGGTTTTTAGGGTTTTAGGGTTGGGGGTAGAGGGTAGAGGGTAGAGGGTTTAGGGTTTAGGGTTTAGGGCTTATAGTTTAAGGGTAGAGGGTTTAATGGTTTAGTCTTTAACCTGGTTAAGGGTAGAGGGTTGAGGGTTTTAGGGTTTAAGGGTTGAGGGAAGAGGGTAGAGGTTTTAGGGTTTAGGTTTTAGGATTTAGGGATTAAGGGTTAAGGGTAGAGGGTTTAGGGTTTAGGGATTATGGTTTACGGTTTAAGGGTAGAGGGTGTAGGGTTGAAGGTTGAGGGTTTTAGGGTTTAAGGGTTGAGGGTTGCGGTTAGAGGGTAGAGGGTTAAGGGTTTAGGGTTTAGGGTTTATATTTTAAGCATAGAGGGTTTAAGGGTTTAGGTTTTAACCTTGCTAAGGGTAGAGGGTTGAGGGTTTAAGGGTTTAAGGGTTGAGGGTTGAGGGAAGAGGGTAGAGGTTTTAGGTTTTAGGGTTTATGGTTTAGGGATTAAGGGTTAAGGGTAGAGGGTTTTGGGTTTTGGGATTATAGTTTATAGTTTATGATTTAAGGGTAGAGGGTGTAGGGTTGAGGGTTGAGGGTTGAGGGATTTAGGGTTTAAGGTTTGAGGGTTGAGGTTAGAGGGTAGAGGGTTTAAGGCTTTAGGGTTTAACCTGGTTAAGGGTAGAGGGTTTATGGTTCATGGTTTTAGGGTTTAAGGGTTGAGGGTTGAGGGAAGCAGGTAGAGGTTTTAGGGTTTAGGGATTAAGTGTTAAGGGTAGAGGGTTTAGGGTTTAGCGATAATGGTTTAGGGTTTAAGGGTAGAGGGTGTACGGTTGAGGGTTTTAGGGTTTAAGGGTTGAGGGTTGAGGTTAAAGGGTAGAGGGTTTATACTTTAGGGTTTAGGGTTTATAGTTTAAGGGTAGAGGTTTTAAGGGTTTAGGGTTTAACCTAGTTAAGGGTAGAGGTTTTAGGATTTAAGGGTTGAGGATTGAGGGTAGAGGATAGAGGGTTTAGGGTTTAGGGTTTATAGTTCAAGGGTAGAGGGATTAAGGGTTTAGGTTTTAACCTGGTTAAAGGTAGAGGATTGAGGGTTGAGGGTTTTAGGGTTTAAGGATTGAGGGTTGAGGGAAGAGGGTAGAGGTTTTAGGGTTTAGGGTTTAGGGATTAAGGATTAAGGGTAGAGGGTTTAGGGTTTAGGGATTATGGTTTACAGTTTAAGGGTAGAGGGTAAAGGGTTGAGGGTTGAGGGTTGAGGGTTTTAGGGTTTAAGGGTTGAGGGTTGAGGTTAGAGGATAGAGGGTTTAGGGTTTATAGTTTAAGGGTAGAGGGTTTAAGGGTTTAGAGTTTAACCTGGTTTAGGGTAGAGGGTAGAGAGTTTAGGGTTTTAGGGTTGAGGGTTGAGGGTTGAGGGTTGAGGATTTAGGGTTTAGGGTTTAGGGTTTAGGGTTTAGGTTTTATAGTTTAAGTGTAGAGGATTTAAGGGTTTAGGGTTTAACCTAGTTAAGGGTAGAGGGTTGAGGGTTAAGGGTTTTAGGGTTTCAGGGTTGATGGTTGATGGTAGAGGGTTTAAGATTTAGGGTTTAGGGTATATAGTTTCAGGGTAGAGGGTTTAAGGGTTTAGGGTTTAACCTGGTTAAGGGAAGAGGGTTTAGGGTTTAGGGTTTAGGGTATATAGTCTAAGGGTAGAGGGTTTAAAGTTTTAGGGTTTAACCTGGTAATTTGGTTAAGGGTAGAGGGTTGAGGGTTGAGGGAAGAGGGTAGAGGTTTTAGGGTTTAGGGTTTAGGGATTAAGGGTTAAGGGTAGAGGTTTTAGGGTTTAGGGATTATGGTTTATGGTTTAAGGGTAGAGTGTGAAGGGGTGAGGGTTGAGGGTTTTAGGGTTTTAGGGTTGAGGGTAAAGGTTAGAGGGTAGAGGGTTTAGGGTTTATAGTTTAAGGGTAGAGGGTTTAAGGGTTTAGGAATTATCCCGGTTAAGGGTAGAGGGTTGAGGGAAGAGGGTAGAGGTTTTAGGGTTTAGGGATTAGGGTTTAGGGATTAAGGGTTAAGGGTAGAGGGTTTAGGGTTTAGGGATTACAGTTTAAGATTTATGATTTAGAGGTAGAGGGTGTAGGGTTGAGGGTTTAGGGTTGAGGGTTTTAGGGTTTAAAGGTTGAGGGTTGAGGGTAGAGGGTAGAGGGTAGAGGGTTTAGTTTTTTAAGGTATAAGGGTTGAGGGAAGAGGGTAGAGGCTTTAGGGTTTAGGGTTTAGGTATTAATTCTTAAGCGTAAAGGGTTTAGGGTTTATGGATTATGGTTTATGGTTTAAGGGTAGAGGGAGTAGGGTTGAGGGTTGAGGTTTTTAGGGTTGAGGGTTGGGGTTAGAGGGAATAGGGTTTAGGGTTTAGGGTTTATAGTTTAAGGGTAGAGGGTTTTAGGGTTTAGGGTTTAACCTAGTTAAGGGTAGAGGGTTGAGGGTTTAGGGTTTTAGGGTTTTAGGGTTTAAGGGTTGAGGGTTGAGGGTAGAGGGTAGATGTTATAGGGTTTAGGGTTTAGGGTTTAAGGGTTGAGGGTTGAGGGTTGAGGGTAGAGTTTTTAGGGTTTAGGGTTTAGGGTTTACAGTTTAAGGGTAGAGGGTAGAGGGTTAAGGGTTGAGGGATTAGGGTAGAGAGTTTAGTTGGGTTTAAAAGGGTTTAAGGGTTGAGGGTTGAGGTTAGAGGGTAGATGTTATATGGTTTAGGGTTTAGGGTTTAAGGGTTGAGGGTTCAGGGTTCAGGGTTGAGGGTTGAGGGTTGAGGGTAGAGTTTTTAGGGTTTAAGGTTTAGGATTTACAGTTTAAGGGTAGAGGGTAGAGGGTTAAGGGTTGAGGGATTAGGGTAGAGAGTTTAGTTGGGTTTAAAAGGGTTTAAGGGTTGAGGGTTGAGGGTATTGGGTTTAAAGGTAGAGGGTATTGTGTTGAGGGTAGAGGGTAGAGGGTTTAAGGGTTTGTTTTTAAGGGTTTAGGGTTCACAACTTAGGTCTCCCATCCCTCTATCTCCTACTCCCTCTCTCTCCCACTCCCTCTCTTAAGTCTTCCCCCCACCATAACTGAATAAATATCTCCCTCTCAACTCTCTCTACCTCTCATGTCTCACTCCCTCCCACACTGCCTAGACTAATATGTGTCACTCCAATGCCCTCTCTCACACTCCCTCTATGTCAGGTCTCACTTACCTCCCACCCTACCTAGACAAATATATTTCACTCCAACCCCCTCTCCCACACTCCCTCTCTCTCTCTCCCCCTTTGGTATTTTTGTATCTTTCAAGTCTCATCCCTCCCAACCCCTCTCCCATTTTCAAGTATTCCCCCCATTGTAACTGGATAACACTATATCCCTCTCAAGCCTTTATTGCTCCTAGGTCTCAGTCACTACATCACTACCTAGACTAATCTCTCTCAATCCCATCACCTCTCTCTCTATATCAAGTCTCACTCCCTTTGTCTCTATGGAAGGTGGAGATTTCAAAACAACATATTTGGCGCTCGCCAAATTTGGTGAGTGCCAAATGTATTTTACCTTAAAATGGTAAAATAAGGGTTGACCCCATGATTCAGGCCCACATGCTTATGTATTTGTCTAGTTCAACACTTTATCCAATTTAGAAACACCTTTTTTTATGTAGTTGACAGCATGTTGTACCAATGTATGCTTGATCCATCACCGTTTTACCACCAATCTGCATGATAGACAATGTAGAAGAAGACATTTTGAAGTTTGTACATCATTTTACATTATCTTAGGTAATATATTAATTTTGGTAATATTGAAATGTTTATATTTAGTATATTATTTTTTTTTGACAATATACACTAAATTCCTTTAATGATTTTATTAATCATAACAATTGGACATAGAATTCAACATTGAATTAGATGGGAGTTGCATTAAAAAAATTAGTTCTTATGAGGTTGAAGAACAAAAAAATGAAAAACATGACATTTACTTGACACAAATTTACTTAATGCAAGTTTCCATTAATTTTTGTGTTCCATCAAAAATTCACCTTCATCACCTATGCCTAGATAAATTCAAGTGAGTTGACATAGTTTTTAATGCAAGTTTCCATTCATTCATACCATTTACCTTTCTAATAAATAAAAAAAGGGAAAATATTATTCAATTGAGAATGCTTATTGTCTTTCTATGTTAGCTCATTACCAAATAAATAGTGAATAATTATAATATATAGTGCATCACAAACCCTTCTTTGAATTCATCTTCTTCATGGCTTCGTTGACAATCACAATGTGGTTTTAAGAACAATAAACACAATATTCTCTAGTTTTCATTTAGGTGGCAGCAACTTATACTCTAACATCTAACCCTATGAATATGTAATCAACGGTACGGATATGTTTGAAAATTTATGCATTACTCACTTTTCTTGTAGTATTGAGGTAGATGTATGTATAAAAGATGTCTTAGCATATACATGTTTGATAACTCCAAACAACTCGCTGCCTTCTTTCATAAAATTCTTTGGTGTGTTTTATATTTAATGCAATATAATCAACAATATCAGTATGTTTCATAAAATGATTTACTTACCTGTGTTCTATGTGTGTTTGTGAACCTGTAGCATTCAACATCATGGCGAGGAAATGACTGAATCCTATAACACCGAAAGAACGTGCAGTTTAAAATGCAAAGAGAAGAGAATCAAAAAATGTAGCTCATGAAGCAAAGGAATTGCAGCCCATAAAACCAGAAATTCTCCTGTAATCTAAGAGAGATGTCAAATTGGAAAAACAAAGGGCATGAATGAGGAAAGTTTGTGGAAGGAAAAGAATGGATACTAAAGTTGGGGGCACATCATCAACCATAGGTGAAGCTCAATGCACATCTCCAGTTGAAGACACATCGGCAACAACATGTGATTTTCTAAGTACATCAAAAATCAGATCTCTAATTGAAGACACACCATCAACAACATTGCATTTCAAAATTACATCAACAAACACATCTCTATTTGAAGGCACTCCACAAATGAAATCTCAAGTTGTAGGTACAACATCATTTACATGTCAATCTCAAGGTATGTCCTCAATTGCACCTCCGATTGAAGATATGCGATCTATCCCCGATGTTGTTGACCTTCCTAATGTTGACACAAATTTACATTTGATTACTCATATAGTTTTGCATAGAAAACCTACATTTTTTATTGATATTCATTCCAATTTTATGAAATGGATGCCTAATAAGATTCCAAAATGTATATGTCAAAGATATGCACATAGGATATGGAGTTTATTTTTTGCTTAGCTAAGTGAGGGTGGAAGATGCCAACTATTTGTTGAAATGATGAGGCAACTTAAATTTAGGCCCACCATGAAGGCTCTTGGGCTAAGAGTTTCAAATGACTCAAGTGATAATTCCATGGTAAATAACTTGATGAGTGCATATGAGAGCGTGGGTTCTACCTCACACATGAAGGATAGTCGTGCCACACGACGTGTGATGAAAACAACACTCTTAAGCAGTCAAAAAAGGAACAAGGTGAACCTTACAAAGGAAAGTAAGTCTTTGAAAATAAGTAGATAATCTCTAATGAGAGCCAAAGGAAGTCGTGAAAGAGTGGAGGATCCAAATAGCAATGTGTTATGGGCATTCTCAGGTAGAGTGCCACAAAAAGATAAAAGAATTGCTCAAGGCTTGAGATCTTTGATAGTGAATTAATGGAAGGATAACACAAGGACCTCTCCTAATCAAAGAGATGTTGTAATAAGGATAATTGCTAGTAAAATCCATGAGTCACATCCAAAGAATTATTTGGATAGCACTCAAACCCAATTTTTTGCTGATTTTGTAAAGAAGTTTCCTGAAATTAAAATATGTCAAAGGGATTTTGAAATGCTAAAGCATTTTTATGTAAAAATAAATAATACACACAATAATTTTTGTAGATTTCATATTGATTTTTATAACCATTATTATGTTTATCGATGTATATGTGTAGATATGCACACTGACAATGTTTTGTAGGAATGTAACATAAGGCCTCCACCTAAATCCTCAAGGGAATTTTTATCTTCCATTTTATACATGAAAGAGAGGATGGTCAATTTTTTTACAACAAGTCATGTTTGGATGGCACATGTGATCATTGTGGCGGCATGCAACATTTTCCAATTTTCCAACACATGGCTAGTACACACACAATTGGAGGCAAAATTGTGGAATTTGGCAAATATAAGATAGTGGCATACAGTCTAAAATATGGGAAAAAAGAAAAGAAGTATGAATTGGTCAATGATAAGATTCTAGTGTATCAATTTATGGGAATTTTCATGATCAGGTGGTGTATGAGTATGTAAGGCATACACACAAAGCTCAATGTTTGGACTCATAGTTCAAGTTATGCAAGACACTTTCCACTTCGTAGCATCATTTCAGTTATCGACTTTACTCAGAACTACACACTATAACCACATAACGAGGTGCAATCAAACTACTATAGCTCCACGTAGGCTGCTATATTTGTGCATATAGCATTCATTCATGCAAATGATAGTACAGAGGAAAACCTGAAAGTATTGAGGGAGTATCACTTTTAAATCAGTGATGATCACACACATTCTAGCGTGTTTGTGCAATGTTTCTTTCAAATGTTTTATGCTGATTTGGCTAGGAGGGGCATATCATTCAATCAGCATATCATATGGTAAGATAACTAAAAATCATAGTTCAAGAATGCGAGAATGTTTTACTGGTTGAGCAGGATGCATAGGATCAGTTGTGTTCAACATATGTGGAAATTCTCATAGGTCGGGCATGGAAAGGGGGAGCATGATGGAGTAGGTACATGCATCAAAAGATCCCTAGCATGAGAAGAGTTACATAGACAGTCTAAAGTTGATAGATGCAAGATCAATTATCTAGTGGTGCAATCATGAAATAGGTCCAGGTAGTGAAGGTACTTCTTTAGTTTGTAGATTTTTTCATTTAGTAGATGATACTAACTTTAAAAATTATGAGGATTTTTTTACACTAATAGGATCGAGCGAGCTACTCTTTTAGAAGCTCCAATGCAGGTACATGGACTATCCATACACGGAAGATGGCATGATTTTTTTTTGCATGTACACTTCAAGCATGGAATGATTGTGAGTCAACAGAGTGGATTGACAAATGGTCTGTAAGAAGTCTAACCCCACTTGACACTTATCAGCTCTCGATGGCTCTACAAATCATGGAGATGCAATCATCTGTTGACTTTGACCATGTATCGGACCTACTAGAACCAAGTAATATCTCTTACTTATAGCTTTTATTATGATGTTCAGTAAATACATCTAACAATATGAACATATCAATGCAGGGAATGTATATGCGGTGATTGCAGATGAAGACAATGAAGAGGGTACAGATTATTACCTATTTCATTGTATCGAGTCCAAAAAGAAATTGGAGGCCCTAGTTATAGATGGAGAAAACATAGAATATCCTATAGGTTTGATGGTTGTTACTGGAAAAAGGCTTAGAAGGTACCCAATTAAGAATGTTGTAGTTTGGTTGTTTGATGACTTCGACACACATCGGAAGATTCTTCACTACTCCAACCTTGTCATTGCCACCAATTTTCATTTGATAAAATATAAGGGTAGACCTGCGAACAAGAACTTGTGGAAAGTGCATGAGTTTGGCCACAAGGCAATACTTGAAACAATAAAGAGTAGAGAAAACCCTGATGGTTCCCTGGATTGATTGGTAAGTATGCACATTGAATTTGTAAAGTCATTTTATTGATTATTTCTTTCTCTCAAGCATTTAAGTTTTATTGTATAAGGGTTTACAAAATTGCATTAATGTAGATATGCAAAATGATGGTTATATGTTGCTCTTTATTTGGTGCAGGGGCACCAAGCTTCGGTGGTTGTAATCAGGGTGATGAAGTCTTGTTTTGGCTTGGATAAGGTCATATAGACTATTTATTGATGTAATAACTCTATTTTAGTGTTTATTAGTGGGGTAGGAGGTTTTAGTTTCAAATTTGCTAAATTAGTGCAAAGTATCATTTTTCAAATTTTTAAGTGCAAGAAATACATAGTGAGGAAGTTGAACGGTCAAGAAAGGCCAAAGGTCACTTGTGGTGTTGGTTTTCAATCAATTCTTGATTAATGTATTTGTATATATTTATGTGAATCTCAAATGAATGATTTTGTGGAGAAGAGTGGAATATTTTGTACAAGCATTGATCAATAAAGCTTTGTTTTCTTTGTAAATCTGAGTTTGTTTTTCTCTTTTTTAGTGTTGAAGCAGTCAATTGCATGAACCCGTACATAAGGGAATTGAATAAAAGTTTTTTAATTTAGGTATAGGGATGTGTTAGCCATTTTTTTTTTTTGGCATTGAAATCCATCTTGTTTTGAGCTCTTAGGGTGGATTTTATTGTAGGCAGGTCTTGAAGTCTAAATTTCAAGTTTTGAGGTCATCAAGTGATTTAATGGCTCATTCCACCTAAATTTATATACTTTAGCTCAGTGGAATGAGTCCATTATGTTGGGAATAGGTTATAAGATGATTCTTTGAGCAGGGGAGATCATTTTGGAGTCATGGCATGTAGCCTTAGGTGTGAAAATGTGTGATTTTGAGTGAATTTGAGGGGTATAGAGTGTGAATGGATGAAATCCTTTGGGGAAGTCCTTTATGAGTATTTTGAGAATGTCCAGACATCATATGGTATGTTTTGGGTGTTGGATGTGAGATTTAAGTGTGGGAAGAGTGATTTTCAATAAGGCTCTTTGGAAAACCTAGGTTTGGTGGCTTAAGAGTGAGGGTTTAGTGGATCGGTAGCTTGATGAGCGGTTGGAGATCTGAAAAATTATGAAATCGTAAGTTTGGTAACCTATTTAATGACTTTCCATGGTGTTTGAATTGATTTCAGGTATTGGGGAAGGTGTCTCTTTGGAAAAGAGGCCTAATTGGCCTAGTTGCCCCTACGGTACTGTGGGATTTTGGAGAATTTATTTCAAATGAGTCTATGCTAATTTTGAGATATGTTTAAGGGCATGAAAAAGGGTATCCAAAAATGTTGGTATAGTTTGGAGAAGTTTTCTTGACCTGGAGTTATCTTTGACAATCCCTTGGAAGAGGGCTACTAGTGAGTGAAGGCTTAGAGTGAGTTTGTTGCTAAAAATGATTCTCTGTGATTTGAGAGTAGTTTAGTTAAGTTTGAATGAGTATTTTATCTTGTTAGATGCCTCATTAATTGTATGAAAGTGTCTGAAACCTTGATGCAAGGGCATCTATCAACAACAACAAATCATCAGGGGTACTTCTGACCCAAACTCAACTGGAGAAGATAAAATTAAACAAGAATCTTTGATGCACTAATATTTTCATCAAAAACTCATATAATTTCCCTTGATTCTTCAATTCTTCAAAGCCACAAAACATCCTAACTTGGCTCTACATCTTTATCAGACTCAAATATAGATTCACCTTCATCAAATTGATTGAACTTAGCACAAAAACCTTATCAAAGGCACTAAACCAATCAATACTTCAACATTCACTTATACACTTCTCTATACAACTCTCTTTCCAAGGAAAGATATCAAACCAATATTTTTTTGGCAAATGGTCAGCGCTCCTCTCGGGATTCGTGACATGGACTAACCACCTCCTATGGATCTATTAACTTTTGGCAATTGTATCTGACATTAACAGGTCGATCTTTTGGTGCAACGGAAACTATGGGACAACAAGTGGCATTAGAGCCAAAGGTGTTGGGTTTGAATCCCCTTGGGTAATGCTGTGTGGGAGTTTGTTGGCAAATGATCAGCACTCCCCTTGAGATTTGTGACATGGACTAACCACCTCCTGTGGATCTGTTAACTCTAACAATTGTATCCAAAATTAATAGGTCGATATTTTGGTGCAATGACAACTATGGGGCCAAAATATTTTTCCCTTACAACTCTTTTTCATCAGCTCTTCACTATTTCAACCTAGTTTCCTTGTAGGTATCCAACTTGATCTGTTGACACATATCTTTTAGACAAGTTTTTCTCATCACAAGACCTTCACCTTTTCAGAACCCCATTAGTCCCTCACAAAACATAACTCAAAATCTCAATAGGTCACTCTAGAATAACTCCACTTAAACTGAGTTTCAACGCTACAAAGGGCTCCAATTAGCCCACTTTTACAAAGGGACACTCTTTTTAACTCACTACCAATCCAAAATTCCACTAGACAGACCTTAAATTGCCTCCAAAATCACAAAATCTTCAATCTCTTATCCAAAACTCACCTTCTAAAGTCCCATTCCATGAAACCCTCATTTTTCACACAATAGACAAGCATTTATTGAAAAACCCATCTCCATACCTCCTATGACCTTATCACCACTTCAAACACCCTTATTTAAGCTTGCACATGCTTAATAATCTTTAATATTATGCTCCCCCCAAACTTCGCCCACTTTTACTCTCTAAAACTTCAATTTTCCATTAAAAAATGCACTTCTCTCAACTAGGGCTTCATGCCCAAACATACACATGACCTCCCCAGTCCTTGCAAACCTTCAAACACCTCAAACACCATGAGATATCACTAAAACAAATTGGTTCTATCCTTCTTCAAAACAAATTCTTTAATTTGCTACTTCAACCTATGCCTTTTAGGCTTGAATTCATGCATTATATACTTGCTTGTCATTTGAATTGTCATTAGTGAAATTATATATTAACTTATATTTTTATCTTATTTTTCTCTTCTAGGAAACACCTAGAGCGAGCGAGGTGCAACATTTTCTAGACTTTGGAGACACAATGGTAGATAAGGGAAATGTAATTGAACTCAAATTCGATTGTATTAAGATTTTTAAGATCTTATAGTGATTATACATACGTTGACATAGATTGGTAGTTTCATATACTTTTCATTTTTATCTACAAGAGGTTATGAGCTACACATCCTCGTTGACAAGTGTCACAATGCCTGAAGGAGTAGGTGTTTGAACACTTGAAGGAGTAGGTGTTGAAACACCTAAGGGAGGAGGTGTCAAAACACTAGAAGGAGATAAAGAAAAAGAGATGCCTAAAGATGTATGTTTTTTTATTTTATTTTGTATTTGGTAAATATTTTCCTATTATCGATAATTGAATGCTAACATGTATCAATTTGATGTCTTTGTTCACATGTATAGATTGACATTGCAAAATTTGGTATGGTTGGTTCTTTGAGAGGGGTATATTCTAGGACTCCTGATGGTTTGAAGAGACGTATATATAAGGTAATCAAGATTTCAATTTTAGAGTTTAATTATAACTGAATGTATATTGAATTTGATGTTAATTATTCAATTTTAAATTATATAATATAACTAATCTCAATTGTGGTTTGAATTTTTCTTGTACAATTTCCTTTAGAGCCAAAGAGTGCTTCAAAGAGGTTCCATTTTGATGATCCACTAGTATTTTAGGATGAGATAGACATTTTGGCATGTATATATTGAATAGATATTGAGATGGTATATGCCACATTTTTAAAACTTTTTTTGAGTTGGCGTTGATGCCATTTTTGTATAAGGACATACACTTGATTATTGGATAATTTGATATATAGAAGTTGAGAATCGAAACAATTTGTTCATCATGTGCATGTTTAAACTGTTCGAATATTTAATCTTGAGAAATGGTTAAATATCAATGTACAATAGCATAAAAAATAATGGCTATATTATATAGTTTACAATAAAAAATAATGAATAATGGTTAAATTATATCATATATTGTTTAGTTATATTATGGTTAAATTATATAGTTTAAACAACTTTGAAGACAAGAACAATGGTAAAGTTTAAAATTTTAACTTTAAAGTTTAAATACACAAATGTCATTGTCTCACACTACATATTTCACATTGCATTATCATTACATATTGAAATTCAAAAAATATCATAGTTTTATGTTGATAAACATGCCAAAGTGATGTAAAGCAAGGTGGAAAACTCTCAACAAACCAACTACCCTTTAATCTTCCTTCTAGACACAAAAAACCATTGGACAGTCATGACCAGGTTACATAAGCACTAAATCAACAATCATCTTCCAATGAAACACTCGCCAACACTCCAAAACTCAAAACCCTCACTTTTGATAATTTTCAAGGGGGTTTTATTGAAAACCTCACCTCTAGACCTTTCCTCATTGTTTCAATGCTTCCAACACCTTAAAATATGTCTCCCCTTTCTTAATTAACTCTTACAAAGTGCTTCCCCAAGTGTTTTCCATCACTACCCACTCTTAACCTCCAAATTTCACTCAAAACACACTTTCTTGACATCTAGGCATCATGCCCAAACCCCCAAATGGCCACTCTTGCTCCTGAAATCATGAACACATGCCCCCTACACCTAATTATTCCATTCCACCAAGTTACAATAGAATACAATGGGTGGAAAATACATTTGGTGGAGATTTCCATGCTGCCCCTATGGAAAAAGCATGAGTTTAGGCCTAAGAGGCATAGCTTGAAGTAGAAGATTAAAGCAATAGTTTGGAAGAAGGTTAGAACTTGGTTGTTTTAGTGTTATCAACTAGATTTTGATGTGATAGAAGGCCTAGAAAGGCAAGGTAGGTCATTTGGATGTTTGGGATTGAAGCGCTAGTTGAATAAAGAGTGAAAATGGGTGAAATTCAGAGGTTTTAAGAAGGAAATGTGTGAGAACTTTGGGGGCGGAATAATTTGAAGGTGAATTAACTTTTTGTAGGGTGAAATAAGAGTGTTTGAAAATATTTTGAGGTTGAGTGAGGTCTGGAAATGGGTTTTTCAATAAACCCCTAGTAATTTGGTGAAAAATGAGGGTTTCATGAAAGAGGGTCTTAGCAAGCAAGTTTTGACTCAGTGGTTGAGGAATTTGTGGTTTTGGAGGAATTTTTAGGACTGTCCAGTGGTATTTTGAGTGGGAAACAAGATTGAAGGGGAGTTCCTTTGTTAAAGTGGGCTAATTGGAGCCCCTTTTCGAGCGTTCAAGGTCAGTTTGATGGTATGGATCCAAAGTAAGTACATGTCATTATGTGATATGTTTAAAATTTTATGAAGAGAATATACACACCTCATGGGTACTCATGACCCAAAACACAAATCTTTGAAAAGGTCTCTTAACTTTCAACAAAATTTCCTTCATTTTCACTTGCTTCTTCATGGCTAAGACACCAAAACACCAAACTTGTCTCTAAGATTTCATCAGACCATAAAACACTTTCAATATCATAATTTTGATAGAAAAAAACCAAATACACTACCTCATAACTCTGTTGTATCATATTCACAAATTCTTGCACTCAAAGACCAAAACTTGCCTGTAAGTGCCCAAAACACTAAATCGGGTGTATCTTTTAATCCACATTGAATCTCCACGGAATAAATACATTTTTAGGAACCCAATTCAGCCCTATTAAACATAATTCAATACAAAACACAATTTTTTTGGAAAATATATGGAAACCAATAGGTTGTCTACTGGTAAAACACACCAATTAGCCCAAATTTACAAAGCAACTACCAATGAATCGGCCTCTAAACACCCAAAAACTTTGAGAAGAATTTAATTATGTCATAAAACTTCTGAATCCATAGTATTTTTAACTTTTAATCCCTTTTAAAGGTCACAAAGCACAAAAACTCACTTTAGGCTATTTTAAAATCAAGTATGCTAGGGGTTTGATGGAAATATACCTTCCCAACCTTATTTCACTTAACCTCTAGTTCAAAAAACTTTAAAATGGTTTTCACAAGCTAACTACAATTTTTTCCAACCTTTCCCAATTTCTTTTCTTCATTTCATCACTTGTAGGCACCACTTTTGCTTGAAAACACAATTTTTTTGTGAGGTTAACAATCATGGCTCTGTATTTTTCACTTCCTGCAATAGCACACGCCCACACACAATAAAAAAAATCTAAACACACCTCCTAATATCCCATTCCATAGATCTATTACACCTACATTGGTGGAATTGTAGGTTAGATTCTTAAAAGACTCTCAAACCCTTGTTGAGGGTTTCTCACAATTTTTTATATTTGATCTCTAAAAAAACTTAAAACTCAATGCAACCCCTTAAAATTGAGTTTGAGTATCTGCAAAAACACTATCATATCTAATATAATCAAAATAAAGGCCTTGTATTGTTGTGCAAGCCGTACAAAATTAGAAACAAGGGAGAAAAGCAAAAAAAATTACAAAACAGTGAATTTTATTTCAAAATTTGTTTCCAAAATTAAAAAATTACTCTTCTTGTTCACCCCCACAATGATTTATAAGATATTTCCAATCAGTTTTTTAACTACCCCATCAACTTCTTCAACCAATCCTTACCTTTCCCACATATGGCTCTTCACATTCCTTATTTTTGCTTTTTGTTGCATTTTAAAATATTGCATTGACAACTTTAGCAATTTTTGCAAGTTTTTATTTTTCCCAGTATTTTGAGCTCCTAGAAACCTTTTAATGACTCAAATACATAGGAATTGACCATTACATGACCTTTTCACAAGGTTTTACAATTGAAAATTCAATTTTTACAAATTTTCCAATTCAATGCAAGGTGCTCTTGCACCAAAAGTGCCCTAATGGGTTCCTAAAATTGTATTTTGTTTTTGGATTTGAGTGGTCTCTTGAAATTTGTGAGGAAAACCTAGGTTGCACACCTACAAGACTAAACAGTGAAGTTGAAAAGAGTCACCCTTGTTAGGGTTTGAAGGTTGGAATTTTTATTTCTTCAAGTGAATTTGAGTTTGGATATTTTTGGACCTCCCTTTCATTAAGTCATAAAGGAACTTATTCATGACCAAAAACATTAAGACACCCTAAGCACTAATTGGTGCAGAGGCACCAAGAGCATTTTATGCAAATATTGACAATTGAGATATTTTGGTTGTTTAGGGGTATTTGAGTCTTTTTGTGAAAACAATAAGGTTATTTAGACCATTTAATGATGTAAGGAGTCCTTGTATAGGTCTATAGGTGGTTGGAAGGTCAGTTGCAAAATATTGCAAAATTTGCAAAATTGTCTAAAAGTTGTCAAAACTGTCTAAAAGTTCTCAAAATTGTCTAAAAGTTGTCAAAATTGCAACTTATTGTCAAATGGTGGAAGTTAAAGAGTCATCTTGTTTTAGTTCATGGGGAAAGAAAATGGAATTTGTTTATTCATATTTAGGCATGTTCCTCTTTTACACCAAACACTCGAAATCGCTCTAAGCTACATTCAACTGGTAGAATCCCTTGAGTCCAAAGTGCAACATGGTTACAAAATTCAGCATGCTCGTATCCAGACACCATGATTATTAGAAACCTCTTGTATGATCCTATGGGATCGTGTTGGGGCCCTCTATAATAACCTATCTCATATTTTTCTATCTCAAAGGCCTTTTCCTGTGGTGGCGAATTCTCGCTTGGGAAAAAAGTTGTCAAATGCAAGTAGTTGAAAGTTGAAAAGTGGTGCAACTTTCATTTTGCAACTTGTGTGACCAAACACACTATTCTGGTGCATCTGAGTGGGTACGTTTACACTAGGCATGGTCCTCTTTTGTAGCGAAACACGCAGAATCACTTCGAGCTACATTCAACCAATAGAATCCCTTAAGAGTCCAAAGTGTAAAATGGTTGCAAACTTCAACATGAACGTATTCAGACACCATGACACTTAGAAACTTCTCATCTAACCCTATGGGATCGCATTGGGCCCCTCTACAATAACCTTCCTCGATTTTTTCTATCTCGAAGGCCTTTCCCTGTGGTGGCGAATTCTCACTTGGGGAAAAAGTTGTCAAATGCAAGTAGTTGAAAGTTGCAAAGTGGTACAAATTTCGTTTTGCAACTCATGTGACCAAAAAAAATGTTCCAACACATCTAGGTGGGTACGTTTATGCTAGGCATAGTCCTCTTTTGCATCGAAACACGTGGAATCACTTCAAGAGCTACATTCAATCGACAGAATCCCTTAAGAGTCCAAAGTTCAAAATGACCGCAAACTTCAGCATGCTCATATTCGAACACTGTGATGCTTAGAAACTTCTCATCTGAGCCTATGGGATCCTATTGGGTCCCTCTACAATAACCTCTCTTTTTTTTCACTATCTTGGAGGCCTTTTTTTGTGGTGGAAAATTCTCGCTTGGGGAAAAAGTTGTCAAATACAATTAGTTGAAAGTTGCAAAGTGGTACAACTTTCATTCTGCAACTCGTGTGACCAAACGAACTATTCTGACACATCTAGGTGGGTATATTTATACTATTCATGGTCCTCTTTCACATTGAAATACGTGGAATCGCTCTCAGCTACATTCAACCGGTTGAATCCCTTAAGAGTCCAAAGTGAAAAATGATTGCAAACTTCATCATGCTCATATTCGGACACTGTGATGCTTAGAAACTTCTCATCTGAGCCTATGGGATATTTTTGGGCCCCTCTACAATAACCTCTCTCAATTTTTTCTATTTTAGAGGCCTTTTCCCATGGTGGCGAATTCTCATTTGGGAAAAAAGTGGTCAAATGCAAGTAGTTGAGTGTGTAAAAATGACCTTTTAGCCATTCCACCCATTTTATCCTACTGTAACTTGGTGGAATGGAATAATTATGGGTAGGGAACATATGTGCATGGTTTCTGGAGTAGGGGAGGTGATTTGAGTGGTTTGGTGTGATGCCCTAGTTTACAATTAGATGAGTTTTGGTAAAATTGAGTGGTTTAAGAGTGGAAATGTTTGAAATCCTATGGGGCAATAGTTTGTGAGGGACTTTTAAGCATGTTAAAGTTATTCTAAGCATTTTTTATGCTTTGGAAAGGTGTTATGAGTTGTAGGAATAGGATTTTTAATAAACCTACCCTAAAATTGCTAAAAATGAGGGTTTTGTAAAAGTGGGTTTTGTATGAAAAATGATAGCAACCAAGGGAGGTCCTACAGCCAAACAACAAATTTTAAGTGATAAGTTCTCAAATACTCTTTATCTCAACAAACCTTCTTTATGCCTTGTTGCATGGCAACTCACTTAATCGGGCATATCTCCTTGGTGTTTTCCTTTCAAATTAGGACCATAAAGGTTTCAAACACCCATCAAGGTACTAAACAACATACCATATCCACTCAATAGGTTACTTTGATACAACTCTCTCAAATTAGGTCACTTTTACAAAGGGACTCTACCTTAAACTTTTCATTTTACTCAAAATTAAATTGGGAATCTCTCTACACGTTACCAAACCAAATATTAAACAATTTATTCTCAGACATCCACCCTCCAGGATACCTAAACTCAAAACCCTCTTTTATAGCCAAAAATTAATGATTTTAATGGAAATCACATTTCCATACCTCAATCAAACATGCCACCACCTCAAACCAGTCTAAAAAACTTTTCACATAATAAATTTAACAAGAAAAAATGCTTCCCCAACCTATTTCACTCATTACCATATCAAAACCTCTCTTTTCCACTTGGAAAACACAATTTTCCACTCTAGGGCTTCATGCCCAACACATTTTCAGGCCTCCCCTACTCTCTCTCAACATTCTCTCACTTTTTAATTGATGTTTTAGTCCCATTCCATAAGTTACAAGAGCCACAAAAATTTGAATGGGTCGAGTTTATATTTTAAAGGCTACAAACCCTTAAAACAGGGTATAAAACTAGTCACAAATAATTTGCTCAAAATTACAATAAATCTAGTGTTGGATGCTCAAATAAAATACAATAAGTGTCCAAATCACTGTTAGAGTAAATTTTTTAACTTAATTATGTTAATTAAGTTACCTTTATTCCTCTCTTAATATTTCACTTTAGGGAGGGTGCATGGAAATGGGTAGCAATTCTGTGGACGCCCTCAAAAAAAAAAAGTTGAAAAGCATAATGTGAGCGTGTTATAACGCGCTCCTTTTATGGTTTCCATTAAACCTAGGCAAGTTCCCTTAGGCCACAACTACAAATCCATAACGTGAGCACGTTATAATGCGCTCGTGTTATCTTCTGTTAAAAGCAAAAAAACAAACGTAAATCTCTCATTTGCATTTCGACTGGTTTTTCTGCTCCACCCGTGGCCAAAAACCCCAAAATATCATGCTCGCATTCTAGGAGAAGAATTTCTTCACCAAGAATCTGAATTTCTTCACAATGATGGTGCCATGACGACAAGGAGTTGTAAGAGGTAAGGATTCTATGCTTTTTGTTTTGAATTTGTTAGTTTTAGGTTGAATTTGATATCTATTTGTTTGAATTTTTAGGAGATGCAAATCAACCTGCAAACCCTCAAAATCCTCAACAAGAGGACCAACCAAATCCTCAAGATCAAAATCAACCACAACATCAACCTCCTCCACCAATCACTCAACCCCCTCCTGGCACTCAACAAAATTTAATGAGTGATATTGAGAACAACAAAAAAACAAATTGAGGATTTGATCAATACGTTGAGTGATCCAAATGGTTCAACCATAGAAAGAATGACCCTAGCAAATTCATTGAAAGATATGTTAACAAACACAGATTCAATTAGCAAACAAATAACTAGATGTGAAGATAGGAGGTAGGCAGCTCGGGAGTATTATGCAAATAAACTATCATACAAGGATGTGAAAGATTTAAAAATAACAAAAGGTGCTTTGTGTTCATTAATCACTGACCCACACACAAATCGAAATATTACCCTCAATGTGAAGAGGTTTCCTATCCATTGGTGCCACCACCAACAAATGAAGGAGCGGTTTTATGATAGGTGGTATATGGTCTTCGATTACCCACCATGCAACAATTGCGAAGTCCTAAAATATTTCCTTAGGAAACTATTCAGTGAGTTCATATTGAACAAAATCCCAAATTATTTTGATATGAGGGATTTCCAGGGGAGAGGTGGGGGGTCAACTCAGGATAGACCTAGTGCACAGCCAGATCCTACGTGGAAAGGTAGATGAGCTCTCGATAAGCCACCTCATGAGCACATTGTTATGCCTTCCATCGTGAAGGAAAGTGTTGACGTAGAGACATTGCAGGTAATCAGCACTTTGACCCAAAGTGTCATCCATCATACTAGCCCTATTCTATAGTGCCATCCAGGGGAGTCATCGAACACATGTGTGTCAATCTTGCGGGGCTATTTGTTCACATGACCCCACCGGCCCTCAGGAGATTGGTATGCAGGATCCGTCTGCAGCTATGGAGATGAAGAGGGCAGCTGACATTTTGCATGAGGCATATGGCATTGATAGTCAGGTAAAAGTTAGTGCATGTGTTCATTGAATTTAATTTATTAAATTTTGATTTTGAAATGCAAGATTAACTAAAAATGTTTTATGATTTTAATAAAATTGCAGGGTCATAGTGTTGAGATTGGATACACCGCCCCCCCCCACCAACCTATTTTTGCAGTACACCTATCGCTAGGTTATGTAACTAGTAAACAATTATAAGTTTATTGCATATTAATGGCATTGTTTTACGAATGGTAATTTACTATGCAATTTTGGATGTTGAACAGACTAATATTGGAGGTTTTGATGGAACACTTCCCAGTGGTCGTGGATTTACTCAAACCTTCACACAAGTAATAGAATAAAGAGTTTAACTAATGAATCAAGTACTTAATAGATTTGTGTAGTTTATACATGCACATCATTGATTACGTTGAATAATTTGTTGTTTTATTTTCAGTTGTTGCAAGATGATACACCTCTGAATGTGACGAGGGAAATTGATATTGGTGTGACATCTGCTATACAATCCTCGATGGCTCTGACAGAAGAGGTATGAGGCAAATTAGTAAATTTTAATTTTCATTTTTTGTTATAGATGTTAGTTAGTGAGAAATCAAACCATTATTGATTCACATAGTTTTTGTCTATTTGCATGGTTTATACAGGGCTTGAGCATGCTTGAGCATGGGCATGAGGATATTTACCTCATGGACAGAGATCGTGAGATGGCTGTAAGTGATTATTTTGTCAAATATATCATTTTTTATAATGTAATTTCTATATATTCATGTCTTTACTTCTTATTGTAATAGTTAAAACTTCACCATGAACTAAACCCTAGGAGGAGTAGCAGGAGCACTCCACAAGCACAGCAAAAATGAGTGACAGACCTATCGCCATCTGAGCGAAAAGGAAAGGGAAAGATTATATTTCCTAGGCATGGAGAGCAATGACTTTTGATTCCAGAGTTCTTTATTGTATGCCTACATGGCAGTTTTGTACATATTTTTTATTGGACATATTTGACATTGTATGCCTAGATGGCATTCTCGTAAGCCTACATGGCTATTTTGTACATATATTTCATACTTTATCGACATATATTTATGTATGCCTACATGGCTATTTGGTTAATACAAATATATTTTTTCGATGCCTGTCCATATTTGCATTCTAAATTGATGGTTCAATAGATATGATTTATGTTTATTCAAGTGTATACTTTACAACTTACGTGTATACTTTGTGACTTACATGAATTTGAGTGTATACTTTGTGGCTTACATTTTTTCATGCATATACCTTGTATTCGTGCATATACTTTGTTTTAATTTGTGTAAACTATGTATTTGTGTGTATACTTTTTGAGGTTTACATGTTTATGAGTACTTGTAGTTCCCTTATTGACATGTACATGTTTGACTTATGCACGTGTATAATTATTAAGTGGCTATCCCTAGCATTGATCTATGTCATCCTCAATGCATGATCCTTGAGATCGATTAAGTACACCCTCAAGGTCAAAAGGAGTTTCACATGCATTCTTCATAGGCTCATTTTGGTAGTGAAACCAAAAACTTCTTGCATCATTAAAACAAAAAAAAATTCCTTTATAGTAGGTCTGAAGCCATTATCATTCTCCATCAGTTCTTCATGCATCCACTCCCCATTAATGGTTTTCTCATGATCTTCATGAAACCAAGCACTTATCTCATTTGTGATAGAAGAAATGTATGAAGATTTATCTTCCTCCTTACGAACCATTCATTATCATGAGAGATGGGTTCTTGTGAACCACTACTGATGAATCATGGGTCAATGAGTTTGACTTGTAAAACTACATAATTGAATCCTGATAGCAATATCACAATATTTATATATCTAAATGTGTTATTTCCTTCAGCTAAAATTTGTGCTTATACTTATGTAATTGATGTATGTTTTTTTATGGGATCATAGTAATTTCTATTTGATGATGCTATTGTGTCTTTAAGGTCTATTTGTCAAGTCTGGGCTCCGAGCCCGAGTCCAAGTCAAAAAAAGGCTTGTCAAGTCCGAGGCGAGTCCTAGTCTTGTAACACTGGTGTTTACACGAATAATGTATATGCCGATGAAGAGAGAACCCATCCTTGTTTCCAAACAAACAATGGTATAGATATGGTTGGTCGAGATAAAACATCACTCTCCTGGATAGTTCAAACCATAATATTTCATGGCTACAAACACACCACCCTATGTCCACAAGAAGGTTACTTGTCCTGATTTCCGCAAATGTCTTTAAGATGTTCATCCTTCTTGAGTAATGTGAACTATTGATGTTATCTAGATCTTTGAAACTATTTGCAATCATGTGCAATACTATAGAAGCTAGAGCTATATCTAATACTAAAAATGATTGCTCAATGGAATCATGATAGCAATAGCACAATTTGACACATTGTAGAAAATACCTCCTACTTATCAATTGATGGGCTAAAGTGATGGGGAGTTCTATCCCTCAAGAGCACTCTTGCTCTTCCCAAGACCTATTATCTAGTCTTCCTAGGGTATTCCTCTCTACCCTACTCAGGGATCACTCCTAAACCCCTCTCACCACGTAAGACTGTCCACCAATTTCAAATTCTTCTCCATCACTCCCAATCCAGCACTAAGCTTCCTTAGGCTCCACACTAACCCAAAGTGTCCTAACCACTCTAGGGCTAGGGAAGGGCATTGTAGTTTTCCCTTTGTTTATTTTTCTCCTCACTTATCCATCTTATTGGATTCTTTTACCTTTTACCCATCGCTTTCTTGGAAAACTCAATTTTAGGCCTTGTAGCCTTCTGCCCCAATTTGGCCTCCTAGAACCCGTTTTCTTGACTTTTCTCACAAATAGTCTTAACAACCCCAAAAAAAATTTGTATATTCTTTCTTTTGACCATCAAGGCTCCAATATTTGCTAGGCCTTAGGTCCTACAAGTGTCAATACATATGATTGTCCTCAAACCCCCTATTTTCAAGGGTTCCTAGGGTTTTTGGCTCTTTTTCCTTCTTTGAGGGCTTCAACGACCTCCTCAACTCTCCTCCTGGAACACACATGACTGAGATACATGTTCCTACACTCCCATACTCTTTATTTTCACAAACCAATCCATTTAGCAACTCTCCTTGCTGCTATCCTCTCCAAGCTACTAGCCAGAATGCACTTGCACTCGCCTAGTGCTTGATGATTTCATCACCTTCCCTGCAAAACAAGACCCCAAAACCTATATGTACACTATTTACATATTCCCCAACTTTATTCCAAGTGGCCATGAGAGGAAAGCCACGGGAAGTCAAGTGGGACTCATTATTCACAAAACTAGCCTAAACCGGCAATGAGACCAAGAACAACAAAAACTTGCAAAAAGATAACCAGTCGGTCTACATGACTAATCTAATGCTACACAAGGTAAGTAATTGACACAAATGGAAGACTCAAATCATTAGATAAGTCCTTTCAATCCATTCTTGACTGGATGAAGGCTCAAACACCGAAATTCAACAAAAATTTGCTCTCTTCCAATCACAAAAATGTACTCTCCAAGTCTCAATTCATGAAAACAATCCTCCAGCCCAGGTATTAGGGTTTTTCTAACCTTATATACCTTTATCCCATGTTCTAGGACCCTTGGGTCAGGCTTAGAGCATCATTAATGCCATTTTCCAACTTTTACGACAAATAGCCAAGGCAACATTGCTCAAAATGCTCACAGTGTCCAAGACTTACCCAGACCGCAAGCCTCAAACAAACCTATTTCCAATTCACTTGTCAAAAAAACTCTTGGAACTTTACATCATAGTCCTTATTCCCTTGGTGGTTGGCTAGAACCACCTACAAGCCAAAATTGCAAAGATCTCTCCAAAAGACCTTAAGGTGCTCCTGCACCATTCTCCCCCCTGCATTAAAGAATTTAAGGAACCTATGGTGTCAAGAGCTCCTCAATAATTCCATTCTTCTTAAAGTCACTTTCTGCTATCCAAGTAGCCTCTGACTCTAGTTGATGTCTCCACTTCACTAGGCGCTCCATGTATGTCTTGTGCCTAGTCTTCTTCTTCACCCTTGAGTCTAGAATCTTGTCCACTTGTGGCCTGATCTGATTAGGTACCTTGAGTTCATCCACATCCTTACTCACCTCAGCACTATATTGTTCCTCATCCATTTCTGGTCCTTTATACTTCACCAAGTCCTTCACATTGAAGATAGGCGAAATGGACATCTCCTTGGATAATTTCACCTTGTATGCATTGGATCCATACTTAGCCAACACTTTACATGGCCCTACCCTTTTCATCTGCAGCATTACTAACCACTCATATAACCCCTCTATTGTTTTAAAAGCTGACTTCCATTCATCTCTCTCTTTCATCCTAATCTAATAGTAGCCAATTTTCAAATCAATCTTAGAGTAGTACTTAGCACCCCCTAAACAGACCATTAAGTCTTCTATCCTAGGAATAGGAAACCTATATCTAATGGTTATCCTATTTATGGCCCTAGAATCAGTACACATTCTCCACTTATCTCCCTTCTTAGGTGCCAACACCACTGGAACAACACATGGGCTTATGCTTTTCCTAATCAACCCTTGGTCCAAAAGTTCTTGAACTTGCCTTGCTATCTCCTTGTTCTGCTCCAGTGTCATTTTGTATGCAGCCTTGTTATGCAATGTTGCTCCTGGTACAAAGTCAATTTGATGACTAATTTCCCTCTTACGTGGTAGTGTAGCTGGTGTGCCTTCACAAATGATATCCCTGAACTGATCCAACAGTTGCTTCACCTCTACTGTCATAGGTAGCCGACTAGGTGACTCCTCCTCCTTTGGCTTCAACATGATTTCATAGACAACTCCTTCTTCCTCCTTCATGTCTCTTAGGAATTCCTTTCCACTCATTAAAAGTACAGTGGATTCTTCCTTTTCCACTGTGCCTTCTTGGGGGAAAAAACTTTGTGGTTAAGCGCTTGAGCTGGAGTATAGTGGAATGGGTGACCTCCTAGGAAGGCCTAGTGCCTCACCTCTATGAGCATCACTTAGATGCAATGAGTGCTAAGTGGGCCATTCAATATCATTTCAAATTTGTTGCTTTAAGCAACTTACAAATTTGCAACTTAAGACTCCTCCAACCTAAGGGATCGATCTGGTGGAACATAGCTCAGAGCGGTTCCACATGTTTCAGTGCAAAAGAGGACTATTCCTAGCATAAAAATACCTATCAAGATGTGTTGGAATAGTCCCCTTGGTCACACAAGTTGCAAAACGAAAGTTGCACCACTCTGCAACTTTGCACTACTTGCATTTGATGCTTTTTCCATCAAGTGAAAATCCGCCACCATGAGAAAACCACTCCAAGATAGCCAAAACCGAGAGAGGTTTTTGTAGATAGGCTCAATGCAATCCTATAGGATCAGACGAGAAGTTTCTAAGTGTCATGGTATTTGAGTAATAGCATGCTAAAGTTTTCAGCCATTTTGCACTTTGGACCCTTAAGGGATTGATCCAGTGGATCATAGCTCAAAGCGATTCCAGGTGTTTCGGTGTGAAAGAGGACCGTGCCTAGCATAAAAATACCTATTCGGATGTGTTGGAATAGTCTACTTGCTCACACGGTTGCAGAGCGAAAGTTGCACCACTTTGCAACTTTACACAGCTTGAATTTGACACGTTTTTCATCAAGTGAAAATACGCCGCCATGAGAAAACCACTCCAATATAGCTAAAATCGAGAGAGTTTTTTTCTAGAGGGGTCCAACGCCTTTCTGTAGGATTAGACGATAAGTTTCTAAGTGTCACGGTATCCAAGTAATAACATGTTGAAGTTTGCAGCTATTTTGCACTTTGGATCCTTAAGGGATCGATCCGGTGGAACATAGCTCGGAGTGATTCCACGTGTTTCGATGTGAAAGAGTACCATGCCTAGCATAAACATACCTATTCGGATGTGTTGGAATATTCCACTTGATCACATGAGTTGCAGAGCGAAAGTTGCACCACTTTGCAACTTTGCACTGCTTGAATTTGACACTTTTTGCATCAAGTGAAAATCTGCCGCCACAAGGAAACCACTCCAAGATAGCCAAAATCGAGAGAGGTTTTTCTAGAGGGGCCCAATGCCTTTCTATAGGATTAGACGAGAAGTTTCTAAGTGTCACGATATCCGAGTACTAGCATGCTGAAGTTTGTAGCCATTTTGCACTTTGGACCCTTAAGGGATCGATCCGGTGGATCATAGCTCAGAGCGATTCCAGGTGTTTCGGTGTGAAAGAGGACCGTTCCTAGCATAAAAATACCTATTCAAATGTGTTGGAATAGTCTGCTTGCTCACACGAGTTGTAGAGCGAAAGTTGCACCACTTTGCAACTTTACACAGCTTGAATTTGACACCTTTTCCATTAAGTGAAAATCTGCCACCATGAGAAAACCACTCCAAGATAGCCAAAACCGAGAGAGGTTTTTCTAGAGGGGCCCAACAGCTTTCTGTAGGATTAGACAATAATTTTCTAAGTGTCATGGTATCCGAGTACTAGCATGTTGAAGTTTGTAGCCATTTTGCATTTTGGACCCTTAAGGGATCGATCCGGTGGAACATAGCTCGGAGTGATTCCACATGTTTCGATGCTAAAGAGGACCATGCCTAGCATAAACATACATATTCAAACATGTTGGAATAGTCCGCTTTGTCACACGAGTTGCAGAGCGAAATTTGCACTACTTTGCAACTTTGCACTACTTGAATTTGACACCTTTTCCATCAAGTGAAAATCTGCTGCCATGAGAAAACCACTCCAAGATAGCCAAAACTGAAAGAGGTTTTTCTAGAGGGGCCCAATGCCTTTTTTTAGGATTAGACGAGAAGTTTCTAAGTGTCACGGTATCCTAATACTAGCATGCTGAAGTTTGCAGCCATTTTGCACTTTGGACCCTTAAGGGATCGATCCAATGGAACATAGCTCAGAGCGATTCCACATGTTTTTGTGTGAAAGAGGACTGTGCCTAGCATAAAAATACCTATTCAGATGTTTTGGAATAGTCTGCTTGGTCACACGAGTTGCAAAGCGAAAGTTGCACCACTTTGCAACTTTACACATCTTCAATTTGACACCTTTTCCATCAAGTTAAAATCCGCCGCCATGAGAAAACCACTCCAAGATAGCCAAAATTGAGAGAGGTTTTTTTAAAGGGGCCCAATACCTTTCTGTAGGATTAGATGAGAAGTTTCTAAGTGTCATGGTATCCAAGTACTAGCATGCTGAAGTTTGCAGCCATTTTGCACTTTGGACCCTTAAGGGATCGATCCAATGGAACATAGCTCGGAGCGATTCCACGTGTTTCGATGTGAAAGAGGACCGTGCCTAGCATAAAAATACTTATTCAAATGTGTTGGAATAGTCTTCTTTGTCACACGAGTTGCAAAGTGAAAGTTGCACCACTTTGCAACTTTACACAACTTGAATTTGACACCTTTTCCATCAAGTGAAAATCTGCCACCATGAGAAAACCACTCCAAGATAGCCAAAACCGAGAGAGGTTTTTCTAGAGGGGACCAACACCTTTCTGTAGGATTAGATGAAAAGTTTCTAAGTGTCACGGTATCCGAGTACTAGCATGCTGAATTTTGCAGCCATTTTGCACTTTGGACCCTTAAGGGATCGATCCGGTGGAACATAGCTCAGAGCGATTCTACGTGTTTCGGTGCGAAAAGAGACCATGCCTAGCATAGACATACCTATTCAGACGTGTTGGAACAATCCACTTTGTCACATGTGTTGTAGAAAAATGTGTACAAATTGTTTACATGACCTTTATATGACCTTTTTCACATTGTTTACATTTCAAAATTCAAAATTTGTAAATTTTCCTACTCAAGGCATTTACAGAACAAGGTGCTACTACACCAAACATGAACTTCAAACTTACAATATTTGAGTATATCTCATTATGTAATTAAATCTTATTACAATGCCTTTGGAACTTCGTTCTCTCATATCTTTTACAATGTCACTCATATATTCAAGGTTCTCTTTAAATGTCTACATCATAGGTGCTCATCACGAGGTTAACTTCAAATAAGTAACTTGAGATTCCCTCGCTAAGCTTCATATGCTCTCTTACAATGGCTTGGAATCAAAATTGATATTTGTCAAAATCATCAAAATAAGTATGTTGCATTGCTTTTTGGCTGAGATTTTCTTTGATGGCTCTTAAATCAGCATTTTTTGCAATGAAAGATCAATCAACCCTTAGTAGTTTACTTACAAATACGCAAAGTAAACGAGAAAAATAAAGAGCATCCAAAATGGAAATTAAATAAAAATAGGTGGAAGGCACTTACAGATGTTGCATGCAGGCATCAAAATAAGGATGTTGCATTGCTTTTCTGGTTGACATTCTCTTGGATGGCTCATATATCTGGATTTTTTGCAAGGGGACACCAATCACTATAAAATAAGATGATAGCATTGGCATCAAACAAATTAATATGCATACAATTATAAATTAATAAGAACCAATGTGCATATACTTACAAATTAATCCAACGAACCATCCGAGTCTACTCTACTCTTTATTGTGTCAAGTATTGCCTCATGGTCAGACTCACGGACCTTCCATAACGTCTTGTTCAAAGGTCTACCCCCATATTTGGTCAAATGAACACTGGATGCCACGACAAGGTTTGAGTAATGAAGAATCTTACAATGCATGTCAAATTCCTGAAATAGCCAATGTTTAACACTTGAATGTGGGTACCTTCTAAGCCATGTTCCAGTAACCACAACTGACCCTGTAGGGTATTTGATGTTTTCTCCATCTATAACTGGGGCCTCCAATTTATTTTTTGTCTCAACACAATGACACAAGTAATAGTCTATTCCCTCTTCATTGTCTTCATCTGCAATAACTACATAAACATGCCCTGTATTGATATGTGCAAAAAATCTCTTCAAATTTGTCAACATTATGAATATAGTACAAAGTAAGATCTAACGATATGAAATTTCAACAACTAAGAAAGTAGATATATCACCTCATTGAACTAGATCTGATATGTGCTCAAAGTCGACCGATGATTCTATCTGTGTCAGTTCCAATACCGTCGAAGGGCGATACGTGTGAAGTGGGCTAAGATAACTTGTGAACCATTTGTCAACCCACTCCCCTAACTCACAATCATTCTAGTCTTGCATTGTACATGAAGAAAAAAAGCATGCCATCTTTCGTGTATCGATACTCCATCAACCTGTATTTGAGCTAAGGAAAGAGTGTACTTCACTCGATCCTATGAGTGTACAATAGTCTTCATATGGTGCAATGTTAGTATCATCCATAAACCAAAAAAATCTATGAACTGAAGATGTACCTTCATTACTTGGACCCATCAAAGCATTACACCACTCGACGATTTATTTTGCATCTGTCAACTTTGCACTGTCTTTATACTTTAACTCTTCACATGCTAATGCTCTTTTCATGCATGCTCCTGCACCATCATGCTCCCCCTTTCCATGTCCAGCCTCACAAAATTTCCACATATGTTGAGCACCTGTAATGACATGCATCCTGCACAACCAGTAGAACATGCACGAGTTCTTGAACTATGTTGCACAGTTATCAGACCATATTATATGTTGATCGTATTCTATGCCCCTCTAAGCCAAACCACTGTAGAACATCTGGAAGCAACCTTGCACGAACTCTGGAGAATGTGTGTGATCATCACTAATGTAAAAGTGGTACTCCCTCAATACCTTCCTTTGCTCATCTGTACTATCAGATGCATGAATGAATTCTATTTGCACAAATATCGAAACTTGTGTGGAGTTGTAATACTATGACTGCACCTCATGTTGTGGCTATAGAGTGTAGTTCTCTTCAAATTCAACCATGGATACTATGCTTCCAACTGGAAAGGTGTCCTTGCATAGCTTGAACTGCGTGTTAAACCATCTGGCTCTATGGGTATGCATTGCATACTCAGATAGTATACTATCATGAAATGTGGTCATAAATTTGTACACTGGAATCTTCTCAATAACCAAATCACACAATTTTGCTTGAGACCCATCTTTTGTAGCATATGCCACTGTTTTATACTTTCCGAACACTACTAGTTTTTGTCGCACCTCATTTGTGCTTTCCATATGTTGACATACTGGCATACGCTGGAAGCCACGGCAATGCTTGCATGAACCATCCAAGCATGTTTTCCTATAGAATATATGGCCATCCTCTATTTCACATAATTTTTTTGATAAGAACTCTCTTGAAGATTTTGGTGGGGCTTCTATGCTACAATCCTGCAAAACATCTTTAGTATGCAAATCTAAACATATAGAATGATAAACATCGTAATGGTTAGAAAATTCAATATGTAGTCTACAACAACAAGTAGTGCATGTGGGATTTATCTTGACATAAAAAGGTTTAAGAAGTTCAAAAAATCTTTGAGAAATACTAATTTGACGATAATCATTTTCAAATTTTCGAAAAAATTAGGTTTGAATCATATCCAAAAAATGCTTTGGATGTGGCTCACGATTCCGACTACTGATTCTCCTTCTTACCACATCCCTTTGATTCAGAGATGGCCTTGTGTTATTCTTCCAATACTCTTCAATTAGTTTTCTCAAGGCTTTGACAACTTCTTTATCTTTTCGTGACAGTCTCTTCGAGAATGCCCATAATTCATTTGTATCATTGCCCTCAATTCGTTTTCGCCTTTTAATGGCTCTTGATAAAGTCTTTCTACTAATTCCTATTTTTTCACTAGTCTTTTTAATTAGGCGAGCTCTCTTTGTTTGACAACTTATCAAAGTCGATGTAATGACACGTCGGCTGACATTACTATCCTTTGAGCATGAGGTCTTACCCACACTCTCATAAGAATCCATTAGATTCTTCACAATAGTGTCTTCACTCGATGCATTCGATGTTCTCAACCCAAGAGTCTTCATGATGTTCCTATACTTTACACCCCACATCATTTCGACAAATAGTTGACATCTTGCAGTCTCATTTAGCCTTTCAAAGAATCGTTCCCAAATCTTATCAGCATATCTTCTACAAGTGCATGTCGAAATCTTACCTTCCATGTGCTGCAAAATATCATCATCAATATTAATCAAATACTTTGGCTTTCGATGCAAAATTCTTGGTGGTGTTCTCCTAGGTACATACATCTCAACATTAGGAATTTAATCAATATTTAATTGAGGTGGGCTAGATTGCATTCCTTCAATCGATGGTGGAGAAGAATACATACCTTGAGGTTCACATGGGAATGATGGCATACCTTCTTCGTCAATTTTGAGTGATGATGTACTCTCAACTTGAGATGTGTTGGATGGTGTCCAACAATATTCACTTGCGGTAAATAGTGTCCCTCCATATTCACTTGCAGTAGATGGCGTCCGTCCATATTCACTTGTGCTAGATGGTGTCCCTCTATATTCGCTTGTGCTTAATGGTGTCCCTTCATATTCACTTGTCATAGAGGGTGTGTCTCCAACTATAGTATTTGAATCTGTCTTACGATGATGCTTTTGCATTTGTGCCTTTTGTGCTGCCAATTACCATTATCTTTTTGATGGTTGAGGTTCCTCTACAATCGGGTTGTTTTCACCAATCATTTCCAATTTCTTCTTTTCACAATATGCCGCCACCCGAACTCTCTCCTTTTCTTTCAAGGTTTTGTTCTCTTCGTCTGTTAGTTTCCTCTTTGTCTTTTTCTTCAGCATGGTGGATAATTTTATCTATACCATGGTAATGAGATGAATATTAGTTCCTAAAAAATGTATCCATTAAAGATAATTGAAAAATATATGTCAATGAAAGCTTCATTTAAATAATACTTGCAATCATCGTGTACAAAAGTAGGGTCTTTTATTGTTGAACATGCCTTGGAATGAAACTAATGACAATAGGATATGTGGTTCTTAGCTCAAACAAGCACTTTTCCATGAGAATTTGAGGAACCAAGGAGTGACTTTGAAAAATTGTTGGTGCAGGAGCACCTTAAAGGTCTTAAGGAAGATCTTGGCAATTTTGGCTTGTAGGTGGTTCTAGCCAACCACCAAGGGAATAAGGACTATGATGTAAAGTCTCAATAGTGTTTTTGATCTGTGAGTTAAGGAAAACTTAGGGTAGTCTAGAGCCTTGAAGTTTGGAGAAGCCTGAATGATGAAATTAGGCAAATTAGTCCATGTAGACTTGGCAATTTGTCCTAAAAGTGGGAAAAGGGCATTAATGATGCTCTAATCCAGACCCAAGGGTCCTAGCACATGGGATAAAGGTATATAAGGTCCGAGAAGCCCTAATTGATCATGTGGGAAATCTATTGTACGATTTGGAGTTTTGGAAGGGGAATTTGTGAGTTGGAAGAGTGCAAATTTCATTGAATTTATGTTTTTGTGCCTTCATCCAGTCAAGAATGGATTGAAAGGACATGTCTAATGCTTTGAGTATTTCAATTGTGTCACTTAATTACTGTGTGAAACATTATATTAGCCATTTAGCTCAATTGCTTTCTGTTTTGCAAGTTTTTAGAGTTTTTGGTCTCATAGCTGATTCAGGCTAGTTTTTGGAAATAATGATCCCCACTGGAATTTCCATGGAAAGGATACCATGGCAACTTTGAATCAAGTAGGGGACTGTTTTTATAGTGTACATATGTTTTTTGGTGTCTTCGTTTGCAGGGGAGATGGTGAATTCATCAAAAACTAGGCGAGTGCAAGTGCATTCTGGCTAGTGGCTTGGAGAGGACATCAGTAAATAAAGTTGCTAAATGGACTATTTTGCGCCAATAAATAGAAATATAGTGTGGTATCATGTATTCCATACATTTTTGTGCAAGGAGGAGAGTTGAGGAGGTCATTGAAGCCCTCAAAGTTGGAAAAAGGAGCCAGAACCCTAGAAACCCTTGAAAATAGGGGGTATGAGGACAGTCCTATGTACGAATTCCAAAGGGACTAAAAAATTGGTAAATCTTGAAGCCTAGGGTACCACTAGAAAGAATCTATAAAAATACTTTGGGGTTGTTAAGACCATTTTTGAGAAAAGCCAAGAAAACGGGTTCTAGGAGGCTTAATTGGGCAAAAGGCTACAAGGCCTAAAATTGGGTTTCTTAAGAAAGCGATGGGTACAAGGTGAAAGAATCCTATGAAATGGATCAGTGAGGATTCAAATCAACAAGGGGATAGTGAGAATACCCTTTCCTATCCCCTAGAGTGGTTAGGACACTTTGGGTCAGTGTGGAGCCTAGGGAAGCTTAGTGGTGAATTGAGAGCAATGGTGAATAATTTGAAATTCGTGGAGAGTCTTATGAGGTGAGAGAGGTTTAGGAGGGATACTTGAGTAGGTTAGAGAGGAATACCCTAGGAAGACTAGAGAATAGGTCTTGGTAAGAGCAAGATTGCTCTTGAAAGATAAGACTCCCCATCAATTGTTGAAGGAGTGGTCTATGTAATGAACTTTTGACCTTGTGCAGCGTATTTTGAAGATGTTTGATGCTTTGGAATGGTCTAGGAAGGCCCAGGTATAGGAGTTTCTTTAAACCCTCCCTCTTTGCTTTGAAAAATGGGGGTTTTTGTATTGGAAGCCTAGTTGACCTAATTAAACAACTTGTGAATGACATAATCATTGGTTGATGTTTTGAGGAACCTAGTTGATTGTAATAAGTTATTTTCAATATTTTCAAGGTGTTTTGAAGGTCCTTAATGAATTGGTAACTCTTAATGCTAATTTGAGTATACGAATCAAATTTTTTGTGAAGGGAAATATAGTTGAATAAATGTCTCAAGAAAGGTGTTGATTTCTTCCTTTGTACTGCATCAGTTTGTGCAAAGGTATTGGAACGTGTTTGGACCCTTCAGAGGAATGGGAGAGGCTTGGATTTGTCTTAAAGGATGAATTTTGGTGAATGGTTATGAATTTCTATAATTGGCAAGTGTAAAATGGTAATTGGAAAGTGTAAATAATTGTGTATATAATTTGGTAATTTAAAATGTGCATTGACAACCTAAGGTTATAATGACAAACAAAAATGAAAGCAAGCCATAATAGAATGAAAGAAAATTTGTAAAGACTTCACATACCTTAAAAACCAGAATTTCAAATGGAGGAGTTCAACCTAATTATGTAGCCTTAGCTTCTTCTTTCTTCAAACTCCACAACAATTTGACTTGTTCAAAAGCTTGTTCCCTTCCACACTTCAATTGTATATCAGTTTTCAAAGGAATTCAAACTTCAATTGATAATATATGTCTTTCAATGTGGAAACTCTGCTATTTCATGCAAAGGTGGTAAAAAGATCATGGAAAAGGTGATGGAATGTGAAAAAGATGCTTGCACACTTCACAAAATCATCAAAAAGATATTTTTTGTCAGAGCATGCGTAGAACCAGGGGAATATGTAGACTGTGGGCCTTCAAATCATGGGTATATGGATTTTTTTATCATTTAAGTGGACTACAAAATGCGCTTGCATTATAACGTGAGCGCGTTATGTGAAATTTAGTTTTCTTAGTGTATTTTTTAGAGTATAGGAGTTTCTGAGAGAGTGGGAGGGAGAGAGGGGGAGAGTGGAAGATAGAGAGGGAGGGAGAAGGAGAGAGTGGGAGAAAGAGAGAGGGAGAGAGTGTGAGATAGAGTTGGAGGGAGAGAGGGGAGAGTGGGAGCTAGAGAGAGAGGGAGAGAGGGAGAGAGGGGGAGAGTGGGAGAGAGTGGCAGAAGGGGGGAAGTGGAGAGTGGGAAATAGAGACCTAAACCCTAAACCCTCAACCCTTAAACCCTAATCCCTCAACCCCTATACCCTCTTAATCCCTCAACCCTCAAACCCTAATCCCTCAACCCCTATACACTCTTAATCCCTCAACCCTCAATCTTGAACCCTTAAACCCTAATCCCTCGGCCCTTAAACCCTAATCCCTCAACCCCTACACCCTCTTAATCCATCAACGCTTAAACCCTAATCCCTCAACCCTTAACCCCTATACCCTCTTAATCCCTTAACCCTTAAACCCTAATCCCTCAACCCTTAACCCCTATACCCTCTTAATCCCTTAACCCTTAAACCCTAATCCCTCAACCCTTAAACCCTAATCCCTCAACCCCTATACCCTCTTAATCCCTCAACCCTTAAACCCTAATCCCTCTTAATCTCTCAACCCAAAACCCTCAACCCTTAAACTCTAATCCCTCAACCCTCAACCCTCAACCCTTAAACCCTAATACCTCAACCCCTATACCCTCTTAATCCCTCAATGCTTAAACCCTAATCCCTTAACCCTTAACCCCTATACCCTCTTAATCCCTTAACCCTTAAACCCTAATCCCTCGACCCTTCACCCCTATACCCTCTTAATCCCTTAACCCTTAAACCCTAATCCCTCAACCCTCAACCCTTAAACCCTAATCCCTCAACCCCTATACCCTCTAAATCCCTCAACGCTTAAACCCTAATCCCTCAACCCTTAACCCCTATACCCTCTTGATCCCTTAACCCTTAAACCCTAATCGCTCAACCCTTAACCCCTATAACCTCTTAATCCCTTAACCCTTAAACCCTAATCCCTCAACACTTAAACCCCAATCCCTCAACCCTTAACCGCTATACCCTCTTAATCCCTCAACCCTTAAACCCTAGTCCCTCAACCCCTATACCCTCTTAATCCCTCAACCCTAAACCCTCAACCCTTAAACCCTAATCCCTCAATCCCTATACCCTCTTAATCCCTCAACACTTAAACCTAATCCATCAACCCTTAACCCCTATACCCTCTTAATCCCTTAACCCTTAAACCCTAATCCCTCA
>CM021102.1:318917824-319235181 GCA_007115665.2 Sequoiadendron giganteum
AACTCCTATAACCTCTACTCTATAACCTATTAATCCCTCATCCCTAAACCCTAAACCCTTAAACCCTAACCCATAAACCCTCTACCCTCTACCGCCAATCCTATACCCTCTACCCTCAACCCTAATCCCCCAACCCTCAAACCCACTTAGTAAACTCTCTACCCTAATCCCTCAACCCTCTTGACCCTTAAACCCTCAACTCTTAAACCCTTAAACACTCAACCCTTAACCCTCGACCCTCAACCCTAACCCCTTAAACCCTAAATTGTTAAACCCTTTACCCTCTACCCTCTAACCTCTACCATCAACCCAATACTCTCTACCCTAAACCCTAATCCCTCAACCCTTAATCTCTCAACCCCTATAACCTCTACCCTATATATCGAAACCTCAACCCTAATCCCTCGACCCTATACCTTAAACCCTCAACCTTCAACCCTCTACCCTTAAACTCTCTACCCTTTACCCTATACATTAAACACTCTAAAGGGAAAGAGGGCTAGATCTAAAGACCCAACAGTGCGGAATACTTTCCCTTAACACCAATACAACCGAGGAGTGAAGCATAAACTGATTCTAATAGCTTCTAAAACTACTTGAGATGCATACAAGCATTGAAATGAGATAACAAAGAATGAGCAAACACAGATGACACAGTATTTTACGTGGGAAAACCTTTTCAGGTAAAAAACCCACCACACAAAGTCAAGTCTATTGTATTACAGTAATGAACCGATTACATACAATTTCTAGACTTCTCTGTTCTGCTCACAATCGCCCAAAGAGATTCGGATCCACTGTTACAATGTTCTCTCAACATACAGTTTGAACTCTCTTTCAAGAACTCACGTTCTTCTTCTTTTGCTCTTCAACCTACAACATCAACTTGTTAATCTGCAACTTACACAAGAGGCATATATATCAAAACACCTGCCATACAGTAAAAGTCAAACTCTGCAATCAATGCCATTGGCCAATGGCCGACCAAGAAACTCCAACTAAACACGCAATCAGAAGAGCCCATGCCAAGTCCTGAATCGAGCCACCGAGGCATTCAATGCGATGCCAAAAATGGGTTTGGCTCCGCCAAATTACGTTGGCCATGCACCTGCAACAATAACTATTTAGGTAACCATCCAATCAACATTCGGTCAGACTGCCATGTGTCACCATCCCATTGCCTATCGCAATTAATAGAGATTTCAACATGTCCAACCAGACACCAAGCACATACAAGACTTCCAAGTCTTTAAAACTCTGCCGAAGTTGGAGTCGGAATGAGAAAAAAAACTAAACTTCACCGAAATTACAGGTTCAGGAACCATTTCGGTTCCGCCTCCACTAACTGCAAGGAAGAGCAAGCCCGAGACAGTTTAGCCTAGAGGAAGTCAACATGAAGTCAAACCAGAAGATAGGACCGAAGTCAGAGTCAGAATCGGAAATGGAAATAGGACTTCACCACAAGTCCAAGTTCAGGAACCATGTCAGTTCCGGTTCTGCCTCCGACAACTGCAAGAAACAACAAGCTCGGACCAGAACGAAGAGGAGGAAACCATCCCAAGGAAAATCCAACCAGCAAGGAAGACCAGACCGCAAAAGTAGGAATCGAATCCGGAGCCAGAGTGGAAACAGAAACGAAAACCTTACAAACTGACGCAGTTAAGTTCCAAAACTGGTTCTGACTCCGACACCATCAAAGGAGAACGAGACCGCAGAAACAGAACTTGGGGAAGCGGAGCCAGAATCGGGTCCAGAGACAAACCCGGAACAAGGCCAAAGGAACACTGCCAAGTTCCAACTCGGTTCCGCCTCCGCCAGACAAAGTAAAAGGCAAAAAATTTCGCCAAGGCAAAAGAATGAGGACTTCAAGCTGGAAGTTGAGACACAATTTCTCAACAATCTCCCACTTGGCGAATACTTCCACCTTCCTCAAGATATCAAACCTCATTGATGATCATAGGCCCCAAGGCCCATCAATTCTGTGCATCACCTGAACTTGTCTGTGCTCACTAGCTTTGTCAAAGCATCTGCAGCATTCTTCAAGGTGTCAACCTTTTTCCAAACTAACCTTGCCATCTTCAACCATATCCCTTACAAAGTGATATTGCACACCTATGTGCTTGGTCCTCGCATGAAAGGTAGGATTCTTTGCCAAACAAATGGCACTTTGACTGTCACAGCAGATTGAAGTCTGCCCAACATTAAATCCAATGTCTAAACACAAACGCCTTAGCCACACTGCCTCCTTGCAAGCATGATTTGCTACCATATAATCAGCCTCTGTCATGGATAAACCAACAACAAGTTTCCTTTTGCTCATCCAACTGATTGCTCCACCATTAAGCATGAAAGTGTATCCACTGGTGGATCTCCTGTTGTCAATGTCACCTCCCCAATCTGAATCAACATATCCCAAAATGCTGAGAGTCCTTTGTGATGTAACCATACTGCCATGGTAACACAAAGCATAATCTGAAGTACCCTTCAAATACCTGAACACTCTCTTCACAGCATCCCAATGTGATCCCCCTAGATTTTCCATGAAACGGCTTAGAACTCCCACTGCTTGAGTAATGTTTGGTCTTGTGTAAACCATGGCATACATTGAATTGCCTATTGCACTTGCATAAGGCACACTAATCATTCCCTCCATCTCAGTAGCTGACTTTGGACAGTCTTCAGTAGATAGTTTCAATCCTTGCATGATTGGAACAACTAGCTGCTCGCAATCATTCATGCTAAACATCTCTAGAACTGTTTTCACATACTTACTCTAACAAAGCCAAATTTTTCTGCTTGTTCTATCCCTGGTTATCTCCATTCCAAGAATGTACCTTTCTGTTCCAAGATATTCCATTTCGAACTTAGCAGGAAACTGAGCTTTAAGGTTAGAAATCATAGTCTTGCTATTACCAACGAATAGCATATCATCCACATACAGAGTAATAACAAGCACACTATCATTCTCACATTTATAATAAATGCAATGATCAAATTTTGATCTCACAAACCCAATTGACAACACAAATGTGTCAAATTTCTGGTACCACATTCTAGGAGATTGCTTTCGACCATAGAGAGATTTATTTAACTTGCAAACTAGATTTTGTTTACCTCTTTCAACAAAATGCTTAGGCTGAGACATGTAAATTTCTTCTTCTAGCTCACCATGTAGAAATTTTGTCTTCACATCCATCTGCTCAACTTCAAAGTCATATACAGCTTCCAATGACAACAAAAGTCTGATGGATGTCAGCTTTGCTATAGGGGAAAAGATCTCTCCATAATCAATTCCCTCAACTTGGGAAAAACCCTTTGCAACCAGTTGTGCCTTATACTTCTCAACACTTCCATCAAGGCCTGTCTTCCTTTTGATAATCCACTTATAGCCAACAGGCTTTCACCCTTTAGGCAGTGGTACCAACTTCCAGGTATCATTCTTTTTCAAGGAATCCATCTCCTCATTCATGGCTTCTAGCCAAGAATTTGAATCAGCCATGCTGATTGCTTCTTTCACAGTCCTAGGCTCATCAGTGCCGGTTATTAAAGCATAAGCACAATTTGAATCTAACATAGAGAAGCCATACCTTTCCAGTTGCCTTCTTTCTCATGTAGACATCCTTATAGGTTGAGGTTGTTCTTCATCATCAAAACTTCTAGAGCTGCTTGAGCTCTCCTCAGTCTCAGGTACACCATGCAGCTCTTCCCTTTCTAGAGTTTGGGGAATCTCAACTGCATCCTTCTTCTTGTCACTCTGATTTGTCTCAAGTTGTTGATCACTTACTAGAGGTTTCAACTCATGAAATATCACGCTTCCACTATATAAAACCTTCTCAGTAACAGGGTTCCAAAGCTTGTATCCTTTCACACCAACTCCATAGCCGATGAGAATACACTTGACAACCTTGTTATCCAATTTAGATCTCTTTTCATTTGGCACATGAACATATGCCTCACAGCCAAAAACACAGACATGTCTAAGAGAGGGCTTCTTACCAGACCATGCTTCCAAAGGTGTCTTGTCAACAAGAGCAGACCAGGGAGATCTATTTAATAGATAATGTGTTGTAGCCATAGCCTCAGCCCAGAACTTCTGCTCCAGACCAGCACCACTCAGCATACTCCTTGCCTTTTCCATCAGCATCCTGTTCAACCTTTTAGTAACTCCATTTTGTTGTGGAGTGTAGGGGGTTGTCTTATGCCTTTTAATTCCATGATCAGTGCAATACCTTTCAAAATTTGCAGAACAAAACTCATCTCCATTGTCTATCATTAAACACTTTATTTTCCTTCCAGTCTGATTTTCTACCAAAGATTTCAACTCTTTAAATCAACTGAACACTTCTGATTTACTTTTAAGAAAGTATACAAATGCCCTTTTCGAACAATCATCAATAAAAGAAACATAATATCTAGACTTTGATAACGAAGGAACATTAACTAGACCAAATACATCAGAATGAACATAATCCAGTATACCAGAAGATATGTGAGGACTAGAGGAAAAGGAAACACGGTGTTGCTTTCCATAGATGCAATGTTCACAGAAATTGAACTCAAGGTTACAATCATCAAGTCCTTCTACGAGATTTTTATTCTTCAAGGTTTTTAAACCTTTCTCACCAATGTGACCAAGTCTATGATGCCATAACATGGTCTTCTCTGCTAGGAGATTGACCTCTAAAGCATTTGCAGACAGAGAAGAGTCTTCATCTTTCTCTATAGGTGCATAATTACATGACTTTACAGAGGCACTATTACAAAGAACAGGATGTGCATCCAGCTTGTACAGAGTGTCAATACGAACACCCTTAGCTAGCACCATGGCACCTCTAGCCATTTTACAACCTTTACTTGAGAATGAAACTTCTACGCCAGCATCATTTAACTTACTAACAGAAAGAAGATTTCGAGCCAAGCCTAGGATGTGTAGAACACCACCTATTCCTTTGACTCTCTCGTCAAGAAACTGAATTCTGACTCTTCCTTTTCCAACAATCTCTAGTGTTGAATCACTTGCCAAATACACATTTCCACCATCATACTTCTCATACTTTGAGAACCATTCTCTATGGGATGTCATGTGAAAAGAGGCACCAGATACAACCAGCCAGACATCATCAGATGCCTGATTTGCCAGGGCTGCAATGAAGGCATCTACATCACTATAAGAAGATTCATTATCAGAAGCATACTTCTTCTTCTTCTCTTTACAATCTTTTCGGATGTGACCAGATTGCCCACAGTTCCAGCATTTCACCTTGGACTTTTTACCAGGAGACTTTGATCTCCCTTTAGACTTGGATTTCGACTTGTTGTCTTTCTTCTTGCCTTTCTCCTTTGGTCTACCTTGAACAGCAAAAGCCTCTTTGGCCATCTCAAAAGATTTCCTTTGCATTTCTTCAAATAGAATTGAGGCAACCACATCATCCATCTTGAAAGCAGTGGTTGTGCTTCCAATAGCCATCACAAGATGATCCCAACTATTAGGTAATGAACACAATAGGAGCATGCAATGATCCTCCTCCTCAATCTTTACACCTATAGACGCCAGCTGAGTAACACTCATGTTATAAGAGTTTAGATGGTCTACAACAGATGCACCTTCATCCATTTTCAAGGAATACAACTTCTTCCTCAGGAATAACTTATTTACCAGAGAATTTCCCTGATAAATGTCACCAAGCTTCTTCCACAAAGAAGCTACAGATGTCTCCTCATGAACATTCAGGAGCACAGAATCAGCTAGACTCGGTCTAATCAAACCTCTTTCTTTTCTATTAGCAAGATCCCAAGCTTCTTGGGTCGTATTTTGTGGCTTAGTTCCAGACACTGCAATCCACAGGTCTATATCCACCAGCAGGTCTTCAATCTTGAGTTTCCATAACTCAAAGTTGCTGCCATTAAACTTCTGAATCTCATCTCTACCAGATGTACTTGCCATCTCAAAACATAAACAAGTTTATCAATGCAAGACTCCTATAGGAATAATATTGGCACAAAAAACTGTGCTTTTCCTTCAAAGATAACAAAAACGGCCAAGCTCTGATACCACTGTGAAGGGAAAGAGGGTTGGATCTAAAGAACCAATAGTGTGGAATACTTTCCCTTAACACCAATACAACCGAGGAGTAAAGCATAAACTGATTCTAATAGCTTCTAAAACTACTTGAGATGCATACAACCATTGAAATGAGATAACAAAGAATGAGAAAACACATATGACACAGTATTTTACATGGGAAAGCCTTTTCAGGTAAAAAAACCCACCACACAAAGTCAAGTCTATTGTATTACAATAATGAACTGATTACATACAATTTTCAGACTTCTCTGTTCTACTCACAATCGCCCAGAGAGATTCGGATCCACTGTTACAATGTTTTCTCAACATACAGTTTGAACTCTCTTTCAAGAACTCATGTTCTTCTTCTTTTTCTCTTCAACCTGTGACATCAACTTGTTAATCTGCAACTTACACAAGAGGCGTATATATCCAAACACTTTCCAAACAGTGAAAGTCAAACTCTACAATCAATGCCATTAGCCAATGGTCGACCAAGAATCTCCAACTGAACACGCAATCAGAAGAGCCCATGCCAAGTCCTGCATCAAGCCACCCAGGCATTCAATACGATGCCAAAAACAAGTTTGGCTCCACCAACTTACGTTGGCCATGCACCTGCAGCAATAACTATTTAGGTAACCATCCAATCAGCATTCCGTCAGACTGCCACGTGTCACCATCCCATTGCCTATCGCAACTGATAGAGAGTTCAACACATCCAACCAAACACCGAGCACATACAAGACTTCCAAGTCTTTACAACTCTACCAGAGTCAAAGTCAGAACGGGAAACAAAACTGAACTTCACCGAAATTACAGGTTTAGGAACCATTTCGGTTCCGCCTCCGCCAACTACAAGGAAGAGCAAGCCCGACATAGTTCAGCCCAGAGGAAGTCAATGCGAAGTCAAACTAGAAGACAGGACTGGAGTCGGAGTCAGAATCAGAAATGGATAGAGGACTTCACCACAAGTCCAGGTTCAGGAACCATGTCGGTTCCGGTTCTGCCTCTAATAACTACAAGAAACAACAAGCCTAGACCAGAATGAAGAGGAGGAAACCATCCCAAGGAAAATCCAACCGGCAAGGAAGACCAGATCGCAAAAGGAGGAATCGAATCCGGAGCTGAAGTGGAAACAGAAATGGGAACCTTACAATCTGACACAGTTAAGTTCCAAAACTGGTTCCGACTCTGACACCATCAAAGGAGAACGAGGCCGCAAAAATAGAACTACGGGAAGTGGAGCCGAAATCGAATCCAGAGACAAACCCGAAACAAGGCCAAAGGAAAGATGCCAAGTTGCAACCCGGTTCCGCCCCCGCCAGACAAAGTAAACGGCACAAAATTTTACCAAGGAAAAAGAATGAGGACTTCAAGCTGGAAGTTGAGACACAATTTCTCAACACACTCAACCCTCAACCCTTAATCCCTCAACCCTCAATCCTTAAACCCTAAACCCTCTACCCCTTACATTGGACCCTGAACCTAATCCTTCAACCATATACCCTCAAAAATATACCCTAAACCCCCTACCCTCAACCAAGTAAACCCTAAACCCTAAACCCTTAACCCCAAACCCTTCAACCCTAAACGCTTAAACCTTAAACCTTCTACCCTATACCCTCAAACAAATACCCTCTACCATCAAACCTATTCCATAAACCCTCAAACCTTAAAACGTAGTACCCTACAAACCATCAACCCTATAGGTCCTCCATCCTAATCCCTCAACCCTATACCCTCAACCCCTATCACTTTCTCTCTATCTATACATCTCACCTCTCCCTCCTTGCCTCCCTCCCACCCTCTCTAATCGTCTCTATGTACCATCTCCCTCTTTCTGCATACCTCTCGTTCAATCAATCCCTACCACCCTCTCTCACTCCCGTTCTCTCACACTCCCTCTCACTACCTATCTCTCAAGTCTCTCCCTCTCACACTCTCAAGTCTCTCCCTTTCACACCCTACCTACATAACCCTCTCTTTCTCTTTTTCTCTCTCTCTCTCTCTCCCTCTCCCTCAATTCTCTCTCTCCCACCCCCTTCTCTCTCTCTCTGACCCCCCCTCTCTCTCTCCCTCCCTCTATCCCTCCCACCCTACCTAGCTAATTGCCCCTCAATCCAACCCCTTCTCTCCCACTCCCTCTCTCTTAAACTCTCACTTCGACCCCCTCTCCATCTCTCTAGACTCTCTCTAAATTCTCCCTTCATCTAAAGACATACATAAATGCATACATACAATCATAATACATTTGCACATATAATATTACATCCATACAATCATACATACATACATGTATATAAAAATATATCAGCATACATTAATATATTATCATTTAACATAAAGTAAGACATAACGCGAGCACGTTATGTGCTAGTAGACATGTTCCCTGCAGAAGCAAAAACCATGTCAAAAGTGAGATATAACTCGAGCGCATTATAACATGCTCTCGTTATAGCGCGCTCGCGTTATATCTTGCTTTGAGAATTACTGAACTTTAAGCTTGGTATTGCCTTGGAATTCCAACCCAAAGGCTTGAAGGGCATTCCCAACGACTAGAGACATGTTTTTAAAAAATTTACCATATTTCTCATAATCGAGTTCGTGCTCACCGTCAGGACTGCACGTGGTTCAATATCGAAAAAATTAAGCACATGGGTAATGTTGGGTTATCTCTTAGCTATCCAACGATGTAATTTGTTTCACTTTCTGAAAATGTTAAGTCTTTCATCCATAATTTATTTTATCTGTATGTCTTTTTTTTGCCAAAAAGCAGCGTTTGGTATTTTTTTCATTATAAATTAACTGTTCATCAATTTTTTAAATAAATTACATTTTTAGAAACTAGACTCCATTCCACAAAGTTAAAAAATTAAAAAAATCAATTAGTTTCCAAAATTTGTAGGGGTAGCACGACCAAAATTCTATTTTCAGGATATGTCCACTTCGCAAATTAGTAAAAAATCAAATATTCATTAAAAAATTATCAGAAAAATTGTGCGTCAACTACATACTGTTAGCTAACTTCTGACCGTTGCGATTTTAAAAATACTAAAAAAAAGTTCACCGTACAAGGGTCGTACAAGAGTTGCTATGCTATGTTTTTCTAACAAAAACAACACCAATTTGTGTATGTCCGTCGTTTGAACCCCTTAATCTCAATCATTTTCAAAATAAATTAGTAGTTTAGAAAGTAGACTCGGAGCACTTGAATCCTTCTTTTTGTTCCATCTCAAAATTTTGAGTCTAAGTATCCTCAATTTCACATCCAAGGTCAGTATTTCCTAATTTTAGAAAAAGGTTGTCCACTTAAGTCCCCTTTTTGGGAACCATCTTGGTGCACTTACCCTTTAGTTTGCATATTGTGACATTTAATAATTATATTAATTATTAAATGCCTACCTATTAGGGTTACTTTTAGGGTTGCACAATCTCCTTTTATAAGGATTGATCATTGTATTTTATTTTAACTCTCTCTGATACCATGTAGAAGTTATGAAATCCAACTTCACAGACCCCAAAGATCACCTGCATGTAAATTACCCATCAATTTTGCTTAATTACTTGGACATTTTGGCACTTGGGAACCTCTTGTTTGCATCATTAGGCTCTATTTCATTTGATCTACATGCAGTAAGGTCATTTTTCTCAAAAAGAATCATTTGAAGAGTTATCATGGGTTTTTCTACTCACCCTTCAGTTGTTATTCTGGAACGGGGTAATTATGAGTCATGGGAAAAGGGTATACTTACACATTGTAGGTGGCTTAATATTTTTCCTTATTTGTATGATCTCATACCTTAACCAGCCACTTCAGAGGGAAAATTAGCTTGGTATATCATTAGAGATCACATAGTAGGACTTATATTGTCTAGTGTTGATCATGACATTGTGTGGGCTACATCAGACATTGATTGTCCTCCCCCACTTTGGACACGTCTTTGGGAGATCTATGGAGACCCCAATCTCTCTCCATTCCTAGAAGATCCTGCTTTAGATTGTCTCTTACCCATTGCTTGGAGAGAGAATACACCCTTTGATCATGATACTTTAGAGGAGCTTGAGTATTTAGACACCCTTACATGTTCTTATGGATCAAAGGCTTGTCTCACAGTTCCTACTCTTAAGATTGAGACTTCATCAACATCAACTATTGTTCCTGATTCAGTGCAATAGGGCATCATACATCTTCCAGGCATAGCTACTTTGGACTCTTATGTTGCAGAAATATCTTTCATGTTTGTGGAGTCCTATATTACAGTTTTGGAGGATTATTTTGAGGGCATTCATCTCCTCTACCTTGACAGTCATGTTATCACTGTACGTCCCCCATTATCAGTGCATTCAGAGGTTGCATTTCAGGATTCTCCACATCAGTTTGGATTTGGCATCATTTGTTTCAATTCAGACATGGAGATTCTTCAGCATCCTATCATGGCACATATCTTGAGACAGATTGGTTCATCACTCTTCATAGGGTTTCTTCGACATCATCCTTTGGATCTGTTTCTTCCCAAGGGGAGGAATATCATTTTCCGCTTCAAGATCTCCTTTTGGATTCTACATCAGGTATCTACCATTCTGACAAGAGTTTCTTCATTATGGGGGGGGGGATTCTTCTCTCTTTCTATCTCTCCTATGGAGACCATGGTATATGTACTTATATGATAGAATCTATCTATGGGGGGTATCATGTAATCCACCTCTTATCCTTCTTTCATTAGTGCATTGCATTCCTTTCTTTGCATCCTATTTTGGGGAGGATTTTTGTTCCCACTGGGTTTTCTCCTTTACCCCGTTTGGTTTAGTTTGCATTGATTTTGTTAATGGGTACCTGATCAGGCCTAGTTGTCAGGACCCATGTTTACTTTCATGCATTGTAATTACCTTTTATTTATTTCACATGTTTGTAGCTGCACTCTTGCTCATCTTAAGGGGGGGTGTTAGAGTAAAGGTTTTAACTTAATTATGTTGATTAAGTTACCTTTATTCCTCTCTTAAGATTTCACTTTAGTTTGCATATTGTGACATTTAATAATTATATTAATTATTAAATGTCTACTTTTTAGGGTTAATTTTAGGGTTGCACAATCTCCTTTTATAATAATTGAACATTGTATTTTATTGTATCTCTCTAATTAATACATTTTTTAGCTTTCAGAGCACCCTTGCTTTTTTGTCTCCATTTCTTCTTTTTGTGACAGGTTAGTTGCATGCAGGTGATCTTCGAGGTCTGTGAAGTTGGATTTCACAACTTCTACACTCACACCTTAAAATGAATTCAAAACATATTTAGAACATTATGCAGTTGTACAGGTTGTACAATGACTGCAAACTCAGAAAATACAAAAAAAGTGGAGAAAAACATAGTATTATTAATGTTCCAATCTTCCAAATCTTCAAAAATCCAACTTACATTGATGGTTTCCACCTTATTTATGCTTTTTCTCTCCAAAATAATTTTCCTAACACCTACAACTACCTTTTTAAAATGCTATGACCATTTGCCTTCCCTAAAAATGTAATTTTGCAACTTTTTAGCAACTTTACATCTTTTTCCAATATTTTGCACTTTTTGCAAACTTGACCTTCTAAACACCTAGATATCAACTAAAATGACACATTACAATAGAAAATGGTCGCATTGACCTTATTTTAGACAAAATACCTCAAAACCTTGAATTGACAACTTTTATTCAATTGTGCTCCTGCACCAAAAAATGTGGTAGCATAGAAAAGGAAGTGAACTCTTTGAAAAATGCCTCAAAAAAATGAGGTCTCATGGTGATGGAATTCCATGACAATCAAAAGAAATTTGATTGTATTGGAATTCCATCACATTGGGACCACATTTCTTTGAGGCATCTTTTCAAATAGTTCACTACCTTGTCTATGGATTGTCATGGCATTCCATCATCACATTTATTTGATGCATTTTTTCAAACAATTCACTGCCATGTCTATGCTATTTATTACTATTATTCTTTTGATATATTTTTTCCAACCATCCATAGCTTGTTTGAAAGCACTTGTTTTAGGCTTTTAGCCATAGCAACAAGGCAGTGAACTATTTGACAAGATTCTTTGGTAGACATCTATGAAAAATGTGGTAACATAGACAAGGCAATGAAATATTTGAAAAAATACCTCAAAGAAATTTGGTCTCATAGAATGCCATGATAAGAAAATGCAATTGGCAGCTACTCCTAGTTATTAGTTATGCAATGTGAGGTAATTGCATAACTTCTTAGGTTGAATTTGTAGAAACTATATTGTAATTGAAATTTTTTCATCTATCAGCATCTAGTTATTAGATATGCAATGTGAAGTAATGCTTTGACTTTGAAAGATGTGCAATGCAATGTAATCAACGATTTGAATATAAACTACAAAAATCCTTTTATTACAATTCATTAGTTAATATCTTTATTTTATTTGCTCTCTATATCTCTAAATGATATGGAAATACCTTTCAATTTCAAAAAAAATAGTTTTTATCTCTTCTACAATTTTTTACATTTTTTTAAATATGTTTTTTTCCCGAGTTTTTCATAAACTCTTATACTTTTGGTTTGTCAATTTTTTCCCCAAAATATTTTTGCTGCTATGCATTGGAAGCATGAAGCATACACATGAATACACGCAATATATGTGAACTATACATGTGAATAATCGAAGCATACATGTGAATAAGTGAGGCGCAAGTAATTGAAGCATTCCAAAGGATACAAACCACCAGGAATAGAGCTTATTTACACAATACGCTTTAGATGGGGCTTATTGAGAAATTGACAATAATTAATTAAGATTTATATGTAAAAAAAATCCATGCCTACAACATTCAAGCATACAATTTACACAATACGCATGATAACATCATTCAAGAATGGCAGTAGCAAAATAAGATTTTCTTTAATCAAAAATTCGTAAGGCTATACAATGTTATATATTGATAAAAGTATATATAATATATCTAAAAAATTCATACAAGGTTAGTACAAAGGAGCCATATGGACATAAAATGTCATGTATATATCGATAGTAGAAAACATATCTTCCAAAATGTCACATAGGCATACAACAAACGACCCTAATACATAGTCATTTCCCTCTAGGGGAAGGAACTAGATCCTATGTTGCCTTCGAAATTCAGTTGGATGGAGTGATTGTTGGTTCTCTTGTCTTTCGAATACGCTCTCTAGTCCTCTTGTCTTCACTCTGGACCTTCAACTAATACAATAAAAATTAAAGATGTTAATACATAGAAATTGAATTATGGAATGACATATAACAAAATATAATCACTTATTGCATACATATAGTCATCATGCACATTTACAACATTACCATGTCCATGATCTAGAGTGACAACCACCTGTAGCAACCATCAAGATAGAAATTAAAATACATAAAAGTATCATGAAAATTTTCTATAATAGACCATAAAAGAGTAAATATAATATCAAATCGACTACTTTGTTGCATGCCTCTCTCAATGGATCAGTATTGGCTATTGTTGTAGCAACTCCATGGTCCATTGTGCCACCAACATCACCAGGGCTATCTAATGCCATCAATTGCAAATGAAACAACATATCTCACATCAATATAAAGAATTTCAAGTAGTCCCTTTTATAAATGTCATAAATGAAAGAGTAAATGGTTGGCCTCAGTTGAGACTACAATATAGTGCTTATAGATCATAGAATGGTGAAATTACTAAGTCCACTAAGATAGCCCAAACTCTTGCAAATGCCAAATTTCAGCGCTCATTGAGATTCGTATTGTATATGCTAATGAACTAATGTTAATGAGGGCATGTTGTCAACATAGTGATAATGCCACAATGAATTTCACATGAATGAAGTGAGGATTACTATCTTACTAGTAGCTTTCAAAGGGATAATGGAAAATACGATGAGTTACGACGTGTCTAGGGTTTTACTATAGTACATGAAGTTGGTTGTTGAGGTGTGCAAAAATAATGGAGAAGACAACTTTGGTCAATACTGAGTGGAAGAAAATTTATTTCTTCTAACGGTGTATAGGATAAAATTTGGTTGGAGGTGTTATAGCATAGACAGGGTAAAGAGACAAGACCAACAAGGGATAATGGAACATATGGTGAAATAATAGAGGGTATAATGGGATGGGAGTCAAATGCGATAATGGAATATGGGATGGACTAGAATAGATTAATGGGATGGGTTAGGATGGGATAACAAAATATAGCGTGAACTATTAGAGGTTAATGGGATGGGATTAGGAGGGAATAAAAGAGCATAATGTAAATTAGGGAAAGATAATGGGACAAGACCGAGAGGGTTTAATGGAACATAAGGTGAAATAAGAGAGGGTAATGGGATGGGAAAAGAAGGGATTAATGGAACAAAGGATGGACTAGTATAGATTTATGGGATGGGCTAGGATGGGATAAAAAAATATAGGGTGGAAAATTAGAGTTTAATGGGATGTGATTAGTAGGGAATAATGTAGCATAGGGTGAATTAGGAGGTGTCTAAGGAACAAAAAGTGAATTAGGAGAAGATAATGTGGCATGATCAACGAATACAAATGCAATTTTTATATTTCTCATCAATTTTTTAGATTTGTCTATGCAAAATTATGAAAACTAGCTAACATTGTTTTACAACACCATTAATGAATAAAGGCTACCTGAGTGAAAGTTGTTTGAGGAAATAAATTGTGATGTGTGGAGGTCGAAGTTCCACCAGGGAACTATTTGAAATCCAATGCATGTTATGAGACAAACATTCAAATATAGCATTCATCTGTTCAAATGTAATAATAATATATTTAATACTAGTTGCATACCTGTGGACTTATCATCGAGAATGAATAAGGGTATGTAGGAATGGAGCACATCTCATGAATAGTTTGACCTTGAAATATCATCATATCAAAATTATACTAATTTAGTTATTCTTAAATTTCAAAATATAATTTAATAAACAACATTAAATGAACTTGTTGAATTTTACCTAAGTGTCAATACCAAATGTATCATTCAACAAATCATTTGTGAAAGTTGTCGCCTTTGTAGCTAATGTAGGATGTGTAGCTTCATCATGAGCACTCTGATAATCTTACATGCAAACAACACCACAAGTGCCATAATGGTGGGGTGGAGCTCAGGGCCTACATGTCTCCTCCACATCAGGCTCTACTAGAGGCCTCACACACTATAAAATGGTCTAGGTGAGTGAGTCAATTGACTCCAGTGTGTCCACCTCTCCACTATCCTTAACAATGGAAGGAACAACGACATGCTCCACTATGGGTATTCCCAAGTGTCTCAGTGCCAACTGTGGATTATGTCATGCAGCAGGTATATCATGTGTGGAGCCCCCACCTCTACCTTGAAAGTCTAAGATGTCAAAATAGTTTGGAATTTTACTGAGGAAAAACTAACAATAGAGTTTCCTCAAAAAGTATTGAGGTACCTCATGGTTATTGCATGGAGGTTGGTCAAATACCATCCACCACCGCTCCCAAAATTTATTTTTAATTAACTCATGGTGGTACCAATGGATGGGGAACCTCCTGCATGCATGAGACAAAGGTGTATTGGTTCTCGGGTTTGTAAATAGGGCTCACAAGTCAGCTTTGCTAATTTTTTATTTTTTGAAATTTGCATATGACAAACCACTAGCATAAAATTGTCTCATCTCATGCCTCTTATTTGACCAAAAATTCATTTTCTCACTCATTTATCCTATATGAGTTACAATTGACTTCAATGATTCAACAATCCTTCTCCTATAAGGGTGGGTTTCGACATGCTCGATTAATCTTCCAATTAATTATTCAGTGTCTCTTTTATTATTTTCAATTTGATTTATAATATTTTCTTGTGTTCCTTGAGGATGCCTATGAATTGATGGAGGGGTTTTAGGTTGTTCTTGTATATGAGGCTCTTCATGAGGGGGTGATTGTGAATTCTCAATATTTTGAGGTGGAGATTCATTCCCTAAGAATTAGAAAAAAGTTTTTTATAATAAAAACCTATTTCAATCTGCATTCTAAATCAAATTCAAAATAAATAGAATAAAAATACATACCTCTTTGCAATCTTTGACCTCTCTGACGTGTTGGTGGCATCCTCGTGAAAAATTGCAAGCTAAGGATGCAATTAATGGATGATATTTCACGAGCGTGAGTTGCAGACCTCAAATTCTCCAAGCCAAGTCATGGGTTGAAGTGAAATGGGGGTTTGAAAGGAGCTTTTTGGTTTTTATTTAATTTTTTCATTTGGTGAACATCAAATTTAGCATGCACCAAATGGCCAATTTCGGCCCTTTTTTGCAAACTTTTCCAATTTGGCACCAAAATTGTGTCACAAATTTGTGCACTTACCCATACCTAAATATTTGGAAAAAAAATGCAAATAGGTACACATAGAGTAGTACTATCTTTCAAATGTTTTTGACCAAATTTCAATGATGGATGAAACATGGAAGCAATGAATGATTCCTTGATGGCATTCATGGAATACAAATGAAGAGAAAAGGACTTGGACAATAATATTATTATTGAAAATATTAGTAATCAAAATAAATATGATAAAGATGAGGCTTCTTGGGCATTGTACCACTCATTTTTTAAATGTAACTTATATTATTTTTTAAGGTAGGCCTATTCCATTTTTTTATTTTGGGCCTAGGGTATTGTAACCGCAATGGTTGATGTAAAAGGACATTGAATTTGATACCAAAATAGTTGCATATATATAGGAGGTTGATAGGCTTTGTTAAAGTTTGGAAGATGGGTAAAGAAGTAGAGTAGCAATTTAAACATTTTTTTAGTTGGGTTTTCTTTATAGTTCCCTAAATGGAGAAAAATGTGGGTCCTCTCTCTCACCTCTAGGGTTTTGGACCTAAAAGGAAAGGGGAAATCTTCAAACACTTCACTCAAGAACAAACCCTTGAGATCTCTTTGCAAAGGATAAAGAGATCTTGCAAGAGGGTTTTCCTAAAGGTTGAATTAGATCTAATGAGGGGTTCACCACCAAGTTTAGACTTGGAAAAGACAATGAAATGTAAGATGTAAAATAAAACCCTAATTGAATGCAAACTAAATCTAAATGAACTAGAAAGATGAATGAAATGCAACAAAAAACTACAAATATGTAAAGTGTGCACCTGGAAAGTTGGAGAAGACAGAATAAAATGATCTGTGATTGATGTAGGCTCCAATAAAATTAAAATATACAGAATAAACTTTACCATTATATTGCACCAGAAGCTGCCTACGGTTCTAAATTTTGAGACTTGCAAGTTTAAATTGCATTGGTATTCAGATCTATTCTGTTGTAAGGTTTATTGCTTGAGGAGTTTGCAAGTAAATGATCTTGTAGAGAGAAAGGCATCATCTATATCCACTTATGCAATGGTTGAAGCTCGGCTTCGATTCAGAACTCAGAGCTCTGCTGATATCAAATTGTTCTTGACAGGCCCAAGTGAGGAGAAGTACGGAGGAAATCCAGTTTTTCTCCATTCCCAGATCCTTAAAAGGTTGAAGAATTTTGAAGGTGATTTTTCCAACAGGTGGTCATCGGATAAACCAACCGAAGTATGGGATATTACTTCTCATAACTTTGATCATTATTTAAAGTGCATTGAAATCATGTATGGTGAGTGTGTGGATTTCCCCAATATTGAGGAATGCCTGGCGATTCTCTCAGTTGCTTCTGAAATGCCGGTTGATGACTGCATCGACAAATGCATGCAATATTTAGAAGCAGTTCGTTGGAGTGCTGAGCAGGAGTCACAAATTCGACATGTACTCTGTCATAGGGGATTGAAGATTTTACCAGATTTAGCTGCCAGGCTTCTTCAGGACGATGATGACCATGTAAATTTTGTTGAGAAGAGTATCCAAGAAATGGTGTTTCTTATTAAAAGCAACGGTTTATCCAAAAGTTGAGAAATTGTGGAGAAAGATTTGGCAAGAATGTTAGATGAAAATGCATGTAGAGGTGTGGATGTATGCAGGCGTGTGGACGTATGCGAGCATGTGCTTTTGAAAGAGTTCAAAGCATCCGTCGATTTTCGTAGTTTCTCAAGTCTAAAGCATCTTTTTAATCTTATTCAGCACTGTAATGGAGAAATACTGGAGGCTTCATAGAAAATATTTTGTGAAGATGCAGAGTTTACGAGGCATGTAAAAGATAACTACACTAACCTAACAGCTGTTGAAGTTGTATTCAATATTATAATGTGGTTTATGAATTCCACAGGAGATGGAAAGATTATAATTTCAAGAGCTTCTCGAGTTTCTTTTCTCACAGCTTGGCTTCCCATCCTAGGAACATTCACATACCATAGGTCACTTAGAGATAAATTTGTGCAGCTTGATAACGCAGTGCTTAACATGGTGGAGAGTCTCCCTCAAGTGGACAAGAGACGTATTTGCCTATTATGGGCAGAGGTTTACAGATCACGTGATATCGACATCGTTACGCCATTTACCTTGTGTAAACATCTGCAAAATACCCATTCCAAATCTGCAGCAAAATAGTGATATACTGTGTTTTATTAATTTTGAGTAGTCTTTTGAGTTTTACATTTTGTTTTCAAATCTAGATATTTGGACTCAGACGTTGGGCCCTTTCTGTCGTAGGGTATTGGGCTCCAGCTAGTGTTTGAGCTTTGATAGCATTTGAACTCGGAAAGTGTGCCATGTATAAAGTCTTTATGGTAATGAAAAGTCTGCTTATTAAATTTTTGACTATCTTCCCTTATTCTTATTATTCTAATATTTTTTATATTTAAAAATTTGAAAAATATATCTTGATTTTATGGGTGATTATTTTTATCTATTTTTTTTTATATATAACATTATTTTACAAATGGTAATATAGATAATTATCCATCAATAAAAGCTGAAAAATATGACATTAAAATCGATTTTCTACTACTATATTTACAAAATTGAAGAAGTGTTACATTAATATTATTTATTTATATCATTAACAGTCATCTTATGCTAAAGTATATGTGATTGTTCAATATATTCAATTTTTGAGGATTTTTTTTGTTCAAAAACTTGTTAAACTTGATATGTTTATTTAAATGATGCTTGCATCTAACATAGAATATTGTAGAGATATGGATATACTTTTAGTAAGTTTCAAGGTTGTTAGAATGTGATTGTGAGTATGAGTGATTAGGGTTGCAAAATAGCTAAGTGTTATCCATTTAACAAAGGGAGATGAAATGAATGGCTAAGATTCATTCTTGGACAAGGACAAGAGATCAAGGGTGAAGATCAAAGGTTGACCAAATCAAATTAAAAATTCCTTTTTAATATGCATGGGGAAGGAAAAAGGAATAAAATATTCTTTGGAAAGTTTTGGGTAAATAAATGGAATTTAAAATTTCATTGGAAGGTACATGGGGATGAGTGAGGAATTAAAAATTTCTCAAAAAATACTTTGGGAAGACAAAAATGAATTAAAAATTCCTTGGGGGATGGGGAGAGTTGGTCAAGGGATTGATTATAACAGCTAATCAATGATTAGGTTGTGCAAGTATGTGATTAAAGAAAGGTAGGGTGGGTAAAAGAGATTAGGGGTCAACTTGCAAAAGTTGGAGGATGTGACACATTCCTAATCCATGATTAAGAATGTGCACATCCCTAATGATGGGATTAGACAAGGGGATTAGGATTAAGGATGGATGTGACATAAAAGAGATTATTTATTTAATTATTTGGAAGAAAAGGATAAAAGGTAAGGTATTTAATTATTTAACTAAATACCTTAGAGATTTGGAAGAATTTAATAATATTAATCGAATAATGGCAATATTATTTAATTAATGCATGTAGGAGGATATTTAGACGAAAGAGATAAGTTTGACCAAATGTAAGTGGTCAAATTTAGGTGTCTACAATATTATACAATAAAAAGTTGTTGAAATTCTAGATGACTTAATTTTATCGAATAAGGGAATTTGTGGAATGATTTAACAAATATTTAAAGCCACTATCTCAAATAAAAAAAACAAAACAACCCTACCATTATATTGCAACCCTAATCACTCATACCCACAATCACATTCTAACAACCTTCAACACTCTCAATCTATCACAACCCATCTCAATCTTCAATCTTCAATCATCTTATCACATCCAAATCAAACATGTACAAGTCGTTATGATGTCAAAATAATTCTAGGAGCACACACATCAAACAATCAATGGGGCCAATCAAATGATCAACTTGGGCAAGGTAACATCGTTCTCTTCTTGCCTTTGTATAAGTTCAACTCAGGCCTTATCTGAGGTAGTGTTGTGATTTCTCTTTCCTTGTATTTTCTTGGTATTTTTCACTCTAGGTTAACAAAAATTCACTGCACACATTTCTGGCACACCCGGTGGGACCAACAACACGGGTCGTTTCTTTCATGTCCTTTGTTGTTTACCTTTTTTCAAGTTCATATTTCAGTTACAGACCTACGAACTTGCATGAAAAGGCAAATATGCACCCTTTATAGAGGCGAACTTGCATGAAAAGGTGAATCTGCATGAAAAGGCGAATTTTCACCCTCGAAAAAGGTGAATATGCACCCTCTAAAAATGTGAATTTGCATAAAAAGGTGAATCTACACCCTTTGAAAAGTTGAAAAGGCGAATCTGCATAAAAAGGAAAATTTGCACCCTCTGAAAAGGTGAGACTACATAGAAGGGCGAATTTTCCCCCTCTAAAGGGGCAAATCTGCATGATAGGGCGAATCTAATCCAAAAGGCGAATCTGTGCTCCAACTCGGGCGGGTCTGCTCTACACAAAGGTGAATTTGAGGTAAACCAGAGGCTTGTTTGTTACAGTTTCCGACATTCTTTGCCTTTGATTTCGCATACTAATCCGCTAACTTGTCTTGTTAGTGAGTGTGTTTGGTTTCACTAATGTTTGGTGCAGTTGTCCTTCGTGTGGCCAAGATCGGTGGTACGAGACTTCTAACGCTTCTTCTGCAGGATGATAGGGCTAAGACCCTTAGTTTGTTTGTCATTTTTCATACTAGTTAGGCACATGTAGTTTAATTAGAGGGTCAATATACCACTGTTTGTTGTTCTTGTGAGTGAATTTTTGGTGTATCCACTCCCCTTTCACCTCTTGGCGATCCTCGGTGACGAGAAATCGTAGCTCACTCTTGTCTAGTCGAGTCTACCTAGAGGATTCTCGTACATCAAAGCTCTCCCCTTACGCTTCGTGTGAGCTTGGGGACCAGTCGAGATGTCTAGTATCTTCTTCCTTTAGCGGGACTTGCTTGAGATTTCATCACCCGGGGGATGATCCCAACCGCGTGTTACTGGCGAGGTATATAAAGGGGGGAGAGTGAAAGTTGTACCTCAATCCAGTCACGTCATGTCTAGTAGATCGTTGAAGCTAGGGTGATACCTAGATAAGACATGAAGAGTTGGTCCAAGTTTTTAGTACCTCGTTGGGGCTCCTAACTCACACTTGTAGACAGGCTGGTATTCATGGTTGTGCCCCACGTATCGTGCGTATATCGAGGACTCATGAGATAGCCTTGTTCAGCCTAGGTAGACATCATTGTCATTAGTCTTAGGATTGTGTTGCTTGCTTTTATTTTTGATCGAGTCAGTCCAGCCTTATGTCTTTTGTTTTTGTGCTTGTCATCTTTTCCCACTATCTCCCCCTTGCTTCTCACAGGGGTGATTCTGCCTAGTTTGTTTGGGCGAATCTACCTAAAAGGGCGATCCTGCCCGAAAGGGCGAATCTACCTACTCTAGTTAACCAAATCTGTCTGAAAGGGTGAATCTATTTGCTCTGGTAGACCAAATATGCCTCAAAGGGAAAATATGTTTGCTCTGGTTGACCAAATCTGCCTGAAATGGCGAATTTGCCTGCTTTGATTGACCAATTCTGCCTAAAGGGGTGAATTTTCTTGGAGGGGCAATTCTGCCTTATACAGTTGACCAATTCCGCATAAAGGGGTGAATCTTCTTTGAGGGGTGATTCTACCTTTTACGATTGACCAATTTCGCTTAAAAGGCTGAATTTGCTTGGAAGGGCAATTCTGCCTTTTACGGTTGACCAATACCGCCTAAAGGGGTGAATCTACTTAGAAGGGTGATTATGCCTTCTACGATTGACCAATTCCGCCTAAAGGGGTGAATCTACTTAGAGGGGTGATTTTTCCTTTTACAATTGACCAAATTCGCTTCCTATGGATGACCAATTATGCTTCTTCAACCAAATTTGCCTCTTCGACCAAATCCGCTTCCTATGAATGACCAAATCCACTTCATACTGATGACCAATTCTGCTTCTTCGACCAAATCCACTTCCTACGGATGACCAATTCTGGTTCTTCGACCAAATTTGCTTCCTACAGATGACCAATTTCGCTTCTTTGACAAAATCCGCTTCCTATAGATGACCAATTCTCTTCTTCGACCATATCCAATTCTTACGGATGACCAAACCCGCCTCCTACGGACAACCAATTCCACTACTTCAACCAAATCTGCCTCCTATAGATGAGCAATTCTATTTATTTGACCAATTCCACTTCTTCAACCAAATCCGCTTCTTCGACCAAATTTGCTTCCTCCGGATGACTAAATCCACTTCCTCCAGATGACCAATTCCACTTCTTACGAATGACCAAATCCACTTCCTATGAATGACCAATTTTGATTCTTCAACCAAATTCACTTGCTACGGATGACCAAATTCGCCTCCTACAGATGACCAATTCTACTTCTTTGACCATATCCGCCTCCTATGGACGACCAATTATGCTTCTTCGACCAAATCTGCTTCCTTCGGACAACCAATTTTGCTTTTTCGACCAAATTCACTTCCCATACAAAATCAAAAGGGTCAATCCTTCATGCCATAATTAGCCTCTATCTTCCTCAGTCCAAAACCATAATCTAATCACTTCTCCTCTTCCTATTCACCCCCAAACCATCCAATTTTCAAAACAAATCAGGAATTTATTTACCCTGACTTGTGAGGGTCATAACTTTATACTCGGTGCTTAGAATTCAATACCGTTTACATCGTTTGAAAGGTCTCCAAGAGTACTAAATTCCAAAAAAAAATTCAACCCAAAATTCTGATCCGAAGACATATGAAAATGAAATTTACTACGACATAGAAAAAAAATGAAATTTGAAATTTGAAATTTTTTCTCAATCTTGTCATTCCTAGACCTTTTCAAACCATAATAATCATAATTTTAGATCCAATCCAATTCTAATTTGATATTTAATCCCATCATCTGGATATGACCTTTAATCCAATCCCCATTTGAGTTTAACCTGAATCCCAACTTGAGCCTAGTCCACCTATATCTTCTTCCATCTTCCAATCCATCCTATTTATCTTTCATCATCTATCATTTCCTTCTAATAATCTATTCCCATATTTTCCATCTGTATCCATTCCATCTAGCATCATGAATCCTTATCCTCCTCCCGTGCAACCAAAAATACTAGTCAATGGAAATCCCAACTACGTTGATGATGATAACAAAAGTCTTGTTGATCAAGATGAGTATAATATAGATCCCCTTGATGTTATCATTGCTACCAAGCTTCTTCTGATCACCTCCCAAAATCCAATCCCTCATATGATCTATCCCCTCATGCCTTCATCCCCCTCTCATAATATTCCCTATGCTACTCTTGATAAGGGACATCGTGTATCCTCACCATCCACATATTCCTCATGTCCTCCCACTATGTCTATCTCTTATCCCACATCTGCATCCTCCTATAGTAATCCATCATCCCCATACTCCTATCCTTATCTTCATCAACCATCACAATATCCCTACCTTAATCCCACATCCACATTCTCCTATACAAATCCATCCATGTCCTCTTATCATAATCCACCCTCCCAATATTCCCCCCATGTCCTAATCCAGCCATCACATCCCCCTATCATAATCCAACATCTGCATCCTCCTATCCTAATCCACCATCCCAATATTCCTAATACAATCCACCATCCCAGTCTTCCAATCCTAATCCTCCATCTATGTCCTCTTATGCTAATCCACCACCCACATCCACATCTTCTCATCCTATCCAACATCTGCATCCTCCTATCCTAATCCAGCATCTGCATCCTCTTATCCTAATCCACCATCCAAATATTCCTACTATAATCAACCATCCCAATCTCCTCAACCTAATATAGCATCCACGTCCTCCTGCATCACTCCCCTTTCAATGCATTATATTGCAATCCTCTGCCTACTCCTAGTCCTCCATCCAATCCCATCCACTCATCTAATCCCAATCCACCAATCCCTAATCTTAGCCTTTTGATCATCCCTAATCCTCCATCCAATCCCATCCACTCATCTAATCCTAATCCACCAATCCCTAATCCTAGCCTTCCGACCATACCTAATCCTCCCTCCAATCCCATCCACTCATCTAATCCTAATCCACCAATCTCTAATCATCCATCCATTCCCATCCCCTCATCTAATCCTAATCCACCTATCCCTAATCGTAGTCCTTTAGCCATCCCTAATCCTCCATCTTTTCCCATCACCCCACATGAACCTACAATGCCCAAAGATCTCCTTCCAAATTTCATCCAAGGACTCATGACAGAAGAGACATCCCCAAGTCCACATCTTGATGTTGTGAAACCATGTCCTATCGCTCTATCATGTATTGTCACTAGTGATGAGTCCCTCCTCCATCCTACACCTATCACTCCTATTATCGGTCCTAGCACCACCAAAACTGTTAAACCCATCAAACCCACTAAATCCATTGAATCGCCATCTTCTACTCCAGGAACCACTGAAACCCGTGAAGACACCCAAATCCAAGCCACTCCCTCTAGCCCTTGTCTCGTTGAATTCCAATCCCATGACCTTCATGAAACCTCTATCCTTTCATCTCCCGCATTTGAGGAGTCCCTCCAGCACTCCTCCATCATCATGCCCCCCACACCAAATGAGTCATGCCAATATCTTGATCCAAATCTTTCCAACATCTCCCCTCCTCTAAATAAACATCTTTCCATCCTATCTACTCCACCTCAAGATCATAGTCCTTCATCCATTTCATCTCACGATCCCTCTCCTCAATGGGATCCTAGTCCTACCAACCCATCTACCCCATATCAAGATCACACTAGCTCATCCACTCCATCCCATGATCCCCTTTTCATTCAAGATCCAACCACCCCATCTCTTGAGCCCTTATCACTCGTTCTCAAAAATATAGATCCTATCATACCACCTAATCCTTCTCTTGATCCCTTATCATTCAATCCTCCTGATAAATATGTTGTTATCCCATCATCTCCATATCATGATCCTTCATTTACATCTAGTCCTACCATCCCAATGCCACTTTTGTATCACCTTGGTAACATTACACTCATCCATGGTGGTCTCCTTGTGGAAGAAAAAAAAAGCATATACACCACTCAGCCTCCTCTACCCAATAATAGCCTTGCATCATGTTTCCAAAAGAATATACACCCTAGCATAGATCACATGCTCAATAACATGAACTATAAAGGAAAAGGTTTAGGTCTTCATGATAAAGGTACTTTAGAGCCCATCTAGGTTAAAGAACATCCAAGCACACAATTTCTTAGATATATCTCCCAAGAATCACAATCCAAAGGTGTTGGTACAACCTCCACACATCCTAAGTGAGCTTCTTCCAAAGGAATGAGAGGCACCTCCCATCTCTCCACCAAATCCTTTGTCTCTATCCCCCCTCCATCATATTAACTCAAAATAATCATCCATCTTCCTCCTTCATCCTCTAAATCCATTTTGGGTCCTTATATACCTCCATCCACCATCACTCATCCCCCATCCCCCATCTACTACATCCATTTTGGGTCCTTACGTCCTACCATTAACCCTCACACATCCTCCATATATAAATTCCATTTTGGGCCCTTATATCCCAAAATCACCTCCTCCATCTTATCCTCTTCGTCCTCTCATCCATCGATCACCTGTCCCTAGCATACATCATAAGAATCCTAAATTCATAATCTCTTATCAAGATCAAGAAAGGCACTCCTCCATGCATTCTATCTCAAATCCCCCATCCACACACCATCTTCAAAATCCTACCTCTGTCACTCCATCCATGTCTCCTCCACATCACCCATCTCCCTATACCCATCCCATTTCTACTAAAATCACTTTGGATGCCAAATAAAAAATGTATAAATCTAAAAATCCACATGAATCTAAATCTCCTCATGTCCCCATCAAAATACATGTTGACAAAAATAAAAATCAAATCTGTAGGCCACAAAGGCCCACCAAAGCAAAAATCAAAACTATGTGGATCCCGAAGAAAAAAGATGCAATCCCTTGAAATGAAAAATACATAACCACATCCAAAGTTGCTAATCCAAAAGCTCATAATTTTCATCCTCCATCTCCTAAATCTATTTTGGCTCCCTATGCCCCAAAATTCACTATTCCAACTCCTTCATTATCCTCGCACACTTCATCCATTCATCCCCCTATCCTTTCGCATCCACCACCACATATGCCAATGTTGGTCTTGAACAAATTCCCCCATCACACATCCACTCCATCCTTCCATCCATACAATTTCTAACATCCTATCAACTATCCCCCATATCTCCCCCATCAAATCCCTTTAGTCCATCCTCTTGCATAATTCATCCATTTTAATAAGGTTGTACCAACATCCAATAGTCGCTTTACACAAGGGCTCTTATTACCTCATACAAAAATTGATGCTTGATTCCTTCATCCATCCCCTTATCACATGTATTTCAAATCCATTTATCCATATCCCTCTCTTCATCCATCTCCACCCGCTTACTAGCCAAAAAATCCAAAAAAAAGTAAAAAAATGTCAAAATTACAAATAAAATCAAAACATCCAAAAAAAAATAGTAAAGAGAAATAATTCGTCCAAAGGTGAAAACTTGGCAAACAAGCACCTTGGATAAGTAACATGATGAAACCTGGTAAAAAGGAACCATGTTTAAATCCCCTATCCAGTTTACTTCCACAATTGGGGGCAACTTCCATCTATGCATTCCCTTCCTCTATCCCTTACATCCACCTATCTTCTACATCTTATCCATCATATCCCATTTGTATCTAGTCCCTCCATCTCCTTTGTGATCTTGATCATGACAAACACACATATATACATGCTTTGGACATCTCTTGGAATACATTCCCTTATCCTCATCCATCCTCTACCAAATCATTACCTCCCTATCCACCTATCCACTAGTCCCTTTCCATCTTTTGATCCTTATCTCCCCATCCATTTATTCGTCCTATAATCCCTTCCATCTTTCTAAATCCTTATCCCTCTATCCATCCATCCTAACATCTTTCTATCTCCCCATCCTTATCTTCCTATCCATTCATCCCTATCCTTATTCCATATCATAATCCCTTTCCACTGGTATCACTCTTCATCACTCTTCATCACTTCTTTACCCATCATACCATCCTCCCCATTCGTCTTTTGATGATTTGGATAACTATCCCATCCTTGAGCTTCATGCAATCACCATCATCCTTTCCACAGGATATGTCTTGTGTTATCATTTTGATTACATCCTTTTATCCACTTATCAACATCATCTCATCATCCCTTATCCATTGTCATTCGTTCATCTTTGTCAAACTACATTGCCCCTGCGCTTTCACGTAGGCAAGGTTGATCACTTCATCCACCCCCGAGGCTACTGCTTCTTATCCAATCTGTTGTCTCCCATCGTCTATCCATGGCCTTGTATCGAACTATGTTTCCCCTATGCTTTCACATAGGAATGGTCAGTCCTTTGATATACCCCTAGGGCATTTGTCCATTCGTGTTCATCCTCCGTCCTGGTCTCCATTTTCCTATTTTCACTTTTATCCATGGTCAGTCATTGGTCTTATTTTTGAACTACAAGGGCTCTACGCTTTCACGTAGACAAGGTTGATCTTTAATCAACCTCTGAGCCCCTAGGTCTTTAGGGTGTGTCGGTCTTGTGTCCCCTAGGTCTTGAGGTTCTTGTGTCATCATTCATTGTCTTGTCATCTAGTCGTTTGTTCGTCTTGTCGCGTCATCAAGTAAGTCCCTATCCTAGCTGGTATTCACAAACAAAGGTCACTAGTATCATGAGATCTAACCAGTTTCGAGTATCATGTGTCATGTCAATCTTTTAGCTTAGTTTCCATCTTTGGTCTCAATAAGATGCATCCTTCCTAACAAACCACATCAATCCCATCCATCCTTTTGATCCCATGGAAAAGCATGTTTTAAATTTGATTGTGATCTTTTGATGCTTTTGACATTTTGTTTATCATTTGAGCTTCCTATTATACTTCGTCAGGGTCACCACGATCCATCATATCATGGTGTGATTTTTCTGGTAAATATAGTGGTGTATCTTGATATTTTTGTCTGCTTGTTGTCTTATTGGTTGTCCTGTGTAGTACCCACCAAGATCCCTAAGGTCTTGTGTTACACTGGGGAATCCTTTGAGTTTGTGGTTATCCCAACATTAGGCCCAACCAAAGCCCTCATGACTTTGGGATGTTGGACTAACCTTTTGTTTGTTTTGTCAGTCCTATGCATGTGATACAATGTCACCTTGGTTCCTCATACCCTGGTGCATAATATCTCATGCTATATCAAATTAAGTGCTCATTACATGACAACATAACACATAAAAATTAACTTTCTTGATTTGGGTACTATCCATTCATCCTTCATCATTCTACCTCATCTATCTAGCCTATCTATTTTCATCCCTCCAATTTCTTCATCCTCATCATTTCGTCTTCTCATCCATCTTCTTAGGATAATATAGACTTGTTATTCTAAGCATCTTTTCCTCCATCATTTCATTCATTTCAACAATCCCACATCTCAATCCAATCCTAATCCATTCAATCTAGCAGAAATCATCCAATCCAATCCTTGGTCTTGTTCCCAACCCTGCTACAAGCCTTGATCCAATCATCATCATCATCATCATCGGGATGTATCCTTCCTTATCCTTTTGTGTTGTTCTGGGATGTATCCTTCCCTCATCAACAACACTCTCATCATCATCATCGGGATGTATCCTTCCCTACCCTTTTGTGTTGTTTTGGGATGCATCCTTCCCTTATCAAAAACACTCTCATTGTCATCATCGAGATGTATCCTTTCCTATCCTTGTCTTGTTCTAGGATTTATCCTTCCCTCATCAACAACACTTCATCCATCATCCATCCATCATGGCTTGTAGCTTGACTGGGGCAACATCATCTTTTTCCTTGAATCCATTTGTTCTTTCTTTCTTCGTATTTTCTTCTATCCAAAATTTTGCATCATCTTCCACATAACTTCTTTCATCATCTCATCCATTTCGAGAGCACACCCATGTTCTCTTGAACCCACATGTCCTCTTGAGGGTGCATCCCCGATCCATAATATTCATCTTCACTCCCATCATCTTTCCTCTTAGTCACTCCTTTGAATGACTAGGGCATCTTTCCCAATCTAAACATCTCCTTCTTGGTGCTATTTTTTAATCTTCTTTGAAATGATGCTACTTCGTAACACCATCTCAAAGAGGGGAAAAATGCAAACACCTAAATTTGACCGCTTAAATTTGGTCAAACTTATCCCTTTCTTCTAAATATCCTCCTACCCACATTAATTAAATAATATCACCATTATTCGATTAATATTCTTAAATTCTTCCAAATCTCTAAGGTATTTAGTTAGCTAATTAAATACCTTGCCCTTTATCCCTTTCTTCCAAAGAATTAAATAAATAATCTCTACGGTATTTAATTCCCTTTATGTCACATCCATCCTTAATCCTAATCCCCTTGCCTAATCCCATCATTAGGAATGTGTCATATCCTCCAACTTTTTCAAGTTGGCCCCTAATCTCTTTTACCCACCTAACCTTCCTCTAATCACGTACTTGCACAACCTAATCATTGATTATCTATCATAATCAATCCCTTGGTCAACTCTCCCCATCCTCCAAGGAATTTTTAATTCCTTTTTGTCTTCCCAAGGTACTTTTTGAGAAATTTTTAATTTCTCACTCATCCCTATGTACCTTCGAATGGAATTTTAAATTCCATTTATTTACCCAAGACTTTCCAAGGAATATTTTATTCCTTTTGCCTTCCCCATGCATATTAAAAGGAATTTTTAATTCCTTTTGGTCAACCTTTGATCTCCACCCTTGATCTCTTGTCCTTGTCCAAGAATGAATCTTAGCCATTCATTTCATCTCCCTTTGTTAAATGGCTAACACTTGGCCATTTTGCAACCATAATCACTCATGCTCACAATCACATTCTAGAAACCTTCAACACTCTCAATCTATCACAACCCATCTCAATCTTCAATCTCCAGTCATCTTATCACATCCAAATCAAGCATTTACAAGTCGTTATGCTGCCGAAATCATTTTAGGAGCACACACATCAAAAAATCAACGGGGCCAATCAAAGGATCAACTTGGGCAAGGTGACATCATTCTCTTCCTGCCTTTGTTCAAGTTCAACTCAAGCCTTATCCAAGGTGGTGTTGTGATTTCTCTTTCCTTGCATTTTCCTGGTATTTTGCACTCTAGGTTAAGAAAATTTCACTGCACACAAATATAAATATTACAATTTACATATCTTATTTTATTCTAAGAAGAATCTAACTTTAAGGAGTAGTAGAATGATGAAGGTACACAATTGATTTTTTTTACTTGGCTTATCCACTTGAGATATTGGCTTTAAAAATTTGTTAAATCATTCACAAATTCCTTTGTTAGATAAAATTAAGACATCTACAATTTCAACTGCTTTCTTTTATATAATTTAAAGATTAAACAATTTATGTATTTTATTTTCTTTCAAGAGGAATCTGACTTTAGGGAGTAGGGTAAGTGCACAAAGATGGTTCCCAAAAGGGGGACTTAAGTGGATAGCTTTTTTTTGAAATCACGAAATACTGACCTTGGACGTGAAATTGAGGATACTTACACTCAAAATTTTGAGATGGAACAAAAAGAAGGATTCAAGTGCTCTGAGTCTACTTTCTAAACTACTAATTTATTTTGAAAATGGTTGAGATTAAGGGGTTCAAATGAGGGACATACACAAATTGGTGTTGTTTTTGTCAGAAAAACATAACATAGCAACTCTTGTACGACCCTCGTATGGTGAACTTCTTTTTAGTATTTTTAAAATCGCAATGCTTAAAAGTTAGCTAATAGTATATAGCTGATGCACAATTTTTTTGATAAATTTTTAATGAATATTTGATTTTTTACTAATTTTTGAAGTGGACATTTCCTGAAAAACATAATTTTGGCCGTGCTACCCCTACAAATTTTGGAAACTAATTGATTTTATTATTATTTTTATTTTTTTAATTTTTAGAATGGAGTCTAGTTTCTAAAAATTTAATTTATTTGAAAAATCGATGAACGGTTAATTTATAATGAAAAAAATATCAAACACTGCTTTTTGGAAAAAAAAAGAAATGCAGATAAAATAAATTATGGATGAAAGGCTTAACATTTTTAGAAAGTGAAAAAAATTACATCGTTGGCTAGCTAAGAGAGTACCCAACATTACCCATGTGTTCGATTTTTTCAATATTGAACCACGTGCAATCCTGACGGTGAGCACGAACTCAATTATGAGAAATACGGTAGATTTTTTTAAAAACACGTCTCTGGTCATTGGGAATGGCCTCCAAGCCTTTGGGTTAGTATTCCAAGGAAAATACCAAGACTAAGGCTCGGTAATTCCCAAAGCAAGATATAAGGCAAGCACGTTATATCTCACTTTGCACATGGTTTTTGCTTCTGTGACAAACATGTCAACTAAGACATAACGCGAGCACGTTAATGTCTTCCTTTATGTTAAATGTTAATATATTGAATGTTTGTTGATATATCTGTATGTTTGTATGTACGTGTATGTTTGTATGTCATGTATGTATGTATCAATGCATATATATTGTATGTATGCCTCTATGTATGTTATATTGTATCTACACATGTATGTATGTATGATTGTATGGATGTAAGATTATATATACATATGTATTATGCTTGTATGTATCCATTTATGTATGTCTTTAGATGAAGGGAGAATTTAGAGAGAGAGATTATGGAGAGATGGAGAGGGGGTGGAAGTGAGAGTTTAAGAGAGAGGGAGTGGGAGAGAAGGTGTTGGAGTGAGAGGGACTTAGCTAGGTAGGGTGGGAGGGATAGAGGAAGGGAGAGAGAGAGAGGGGGGGGTGGGAGAGATATAATTGAGGGAGAGGGAGAGAGAGAGAGAGACGAAGAGAAAGAGAGAGTTATGTAGGTAGGGTGCCAAAGGGAGAGACTTGAGAGTGTGAGGGGGGTGAGAGGGAGAGACTTGAGAGATAGGTAGTGAGAGGGAGTGTGAGAGAGATGGAGTGTGAGAGAGAGGGAGTGGGAGAGAGAGGGAGTGTGAGTGAGAGGCCTGAGAGAGGGAGAGGGTGTGGGATGGAGTGACCTGATAGAGGTAGAGAAAGAGGGGGTTGAGTGAGAGGGACTTATCTAGGTAGGGTTGGAAGGATAGATAGAGAGAGGGGAGAGAGACAAAGAGAGAGTTACCTAGGTAGATTTTCAGAGGGAGAGACCTGAGAGAGAGAGGGGATGGGAGGGAGAGACATGAGAGAGAGGGAGAGAGAGGTAGCAGGAGGAGAGAGTGGGATAGAGTGGGAGGGACATAAAGAGAGATGGATAGAGGGAGCGAGAGAGGGTGGTAGGGATTGATTGAATGAGAGGTACGTAGAAAGAGGGAGATGGTAGATAGAGACAATTAGAGAGGGTAGAAGGGAGGGAAGGAGGGAAAGGTGAGATGTATATATAGGGAGAAAGTGATAGAGGTTGAGGGTATAGGGTTGAGGTATTAGGGTGGAGGACCTATAGGGTTGATGGTTTCTAGGGTATTAGGGTTTAAGGTTTGAGGGTTGAGGGAATAGGGTCAATGGTAGAGGATATTTGGTTGAGGGTATAGGGTAGAAGGTTTAAGGGTTTAGGGTTGAATGTTTTTGGGTTAAGGGTTTAGGATTAACGGTTTACTTGGTTGAGGGTTAAGGGTTTAGGGTATAGGTTTGAGGGTATATGGTTGAAGGATTAGTTTCAGGATCCAATGTAAGGGGTAGAGGGTTTAGGGTCTAAGGATTGAGGGTTCAGGGATTAAGGGTTCAAGGTTGAGAATTGAGGGTTGAGGTTTTAATGTATAGGGTAAAGGGTAGAGGGTAGAGGTTTTAAGGGTTGAGGGTTGAAGATTGAAGGTTTAAGGTATAGGGTCGAGGGATTAGGGTTGAGGGTCCAATAAATAGGGTAGAGCTTATAAGGGTTGAGGGTTTAGGGATTAGGGTACATAGTTTTCTTGGATTTCATGGTATAAGGGTTGAGGAATTAGGGTTGAGGAATTACAGTTGAGGGATTAGGGTTTAGGGTAGAGAGTATTGGGTTGAGGGTTGAGGGATTAAGAGGGTATAGGGGTTGAGGGATTAGGGTTTAAGGGTTGAGAGTTGAGGGTTGAGGTATTAAGAGGGTATAGGGGTAGAGGTATTAGGGTTGAGGGATTTATAGGGTATAGAGGGATTAGGTTTGAAGGGTTGAGGGTTGAATGTTGAGGGATTAAGAGGGTATAGGGGTTCATGGATTAGGGTTTAAGGGTTGCGGGTTGAAGCTTGAGGGATTAAGAGGGTATAGGGGTTGAGGGATTAGGGTTTAAGGGTTGAGGGTTCAAGGATTAAGAGGGTATAGGTGTAGAGGGATTAGGGTTGAAGGGTTGAGGGTTGAGCGTTGAGGGTTGAGGGATCAATAGGGTATAAGGGTAGAGGGATTAGGGTTGAAGAGTTGAGGGCTGAGGGTTGGTGGATTAAGAGGGTATAGGGGTTCAAGGATTAGGGTTGAAGGGTTGAGGGTTGAGGGATTAAGAGGGTATAGGGGTTGAGGGATTAGGGTTTAAGGGTTGAGGGTTGAGGGTTTAGTGATTAAGAGGGTATAGGGGTTGAGGGATTAGGGTTGAAGGGTTGAGGGTTGAGCGTTGAGGTTTGATGGATTAATAGGGTATAGGGGTAGAGGAATTAGGGTTGAAGGGTTGAGGGTTGAGCCTTTAGGGTTGAGGGATTAAGAGGGTATAGGGGTTCAGGGATTAGGATTGAAGGGTTGAGGGTTGAGGAATTAAGAGGGTATAGGGGTTGAGAGATTAGGGTTTAAGGGTTGAGGGTTGAGGGTTCATGGAATAAGAGGGTATAGGGGTTGAGGGATTAGGGTTGAAGGGTTGAAGGGTTGAGCGTTAGTGTTGAGGGTTGATGGATTACTAGGTATAGGGGTAGAGAGATTAGGGTTGAAGGGTTGAGGTTGGCGCTACTTGAGGGTTGAGGGATTAGGGTATAGGGGTAGAGGGATTAGGGTTGAAGGGTTGAGGGTTGAGGGTTGAGGGTTGAGGATTGAGGGATCAATAGGGTATAGCGGTAGAGGGATTAGGGTTGAAGGGTTGAGGGTTTGAGAGTTGAGGGATTAAGAGAGTATAGGGGTTAGGGATTAGGGTTAAGGGTTGAGGGTTGAGGGTTAGGGATTAAGAGGGTATAGGGGTTGAGGGATTAGGGTTGAAGGGTTGAGGGTTGAGCATTAAGAGGGTATAGAGAGGGATTAGGGTTATTGAGGGAAGGGATTAGGGTATAGGGGTAGAGGGATTAGGGTTGAAGGGTTCAGGGTTCAGGGATTAAGAGGGTATAGGGATTAAGGGATTAGGGTTGAAGGGTTGAGGGTTGAGGGTTGAGGGTTTAGGGTTGAGGGATTAAGAGGGTATAGGGGTTCATGGATTAGGGTTTAAGGGTTGAGGGTTGAGGGTTCAAGAATTAAGAGGGTATAGGGGTAGAGGAATTATGGTTGAAGGGTTGAGCATTGAGGGTTGAGGGATCAATAGGGTATAGGGGTATAGGGATTAGGGTTGAAGAGTTGAGGGTTGAGGGTTGAGGGATTAACAGGGTATAGGGGTTCAACGATTAGGGTTGAACGGTTGAGGGTTGAGCGTTGAGGGATTAAGAGGGTATAGGGGTTCAGGTATTAGGGTTTAAGGGTTGAGGTTTGAGGGATGAGGGATTAAGATGGTATAGGGTTTGAGGGATTAGGGTTTAAGGGTTGAGGGTTGAGGGTTCAAGGATTAAGAGGGTATAGGGGTAGACGGATTAGGTTTGAAGGGTTGAGGGTTGAGGGATCAATAGGGTATAGGGGTAGAGGGATTAGGGTTGAAGAGTTGATGATTGAGGGTTGAGGGACTAAGAGGGTATAGGGGTTCAGGTATTAGGGTTGAAGGGTTGAGGGTGTAGGGATTAAGAGGGTATAGGGGTTGAGGGATTAGGATTTAAGGGTTCAGGGTTCAGGGTTCAGGGATTAAGAGGGTATAGGGGTTTAGGGATTAGGGTTAAAGGGTTGAGGGTTGAGGGTTGAGGGATTAAGAGGGTATAGGGGTTCATGGATTAGGCTTTAAGGGTTGAAGGTTGAGGATTGAGGGTTGAGGGTTGAGGGATTAAGAGGGTATAGGGGTTCATGGATTAGGGTTTAAGGGTTGAGGATTGAGGGTTCAAGAATTAAGAGGGTATAGGGGTAGAGGGATTAGGGTTGAAGAGTTGAGGGTTGAGGGTTGAGGGATTAAGAGGGTATAGGGGTTGAGGGATTAGGGTTGAAGGGTTGAGGTTTGAGGTTTGAGGGATTAAGAGGGTATAGGGGTTGAGGGATTAGGGTTTAAGGGTTCAGGGTTCAGGGTTCAGGAATTAAGAGGGTATATGGGTTGAGGGATTAGGGTTTAAGGGTTGAGGGATGAAGAGGGTAAAGGGGTTGAGGTATTAGGGTTTAAGGGTTGAGGGTTGAGGGATTAAGATGGTATAGGCGTTGAGGGATTAGTGTTGAAGGGTTGATGGATTAATAGGGTATAGGGGTACATGGATTAGGGTTGAAGAGTTGAGGGTTGAGCGTTGAGGGTTGAGGGATTAATAGGGTATAGGGGTACATGGATTAGGGTTGAAGGGTTGAGGGTTGAGCGTTGAGGGTTGAGGGACTAAGAGAGTATAGGGGTTCAAGGATTAGGGTTGAAGGGTTGAGGGTATAAGGGTAGATGGATTATGGCTGAAGGGTTGAGGTTTGAGGGTATATATTTCAACCCTAATCCCTCAACCCTCTATCCTTCAACCCTAATCTCTCAACCCTCTCTCTTTCTCCCACTCTCCCCTTCTCCCACTCTCCCACTCTCTCCCACTCGCTCTTTCTCCCACTCTCCCATTCTCTACTTCTCCCACTCTCTCCCTCCCTCTCTATCTCCCACTCTCTCCCACATTCTCTTTCTCCCACTCCATCCCTCCCTCTCTCTCTCCCACTCTCCCCCTCTCTCCCTCCCTCTCTATCTCCCAATCTCTCCCACACTCTCTTTCTCCCACTCTCCCCTTCTCCACTCTCCCACTCTCCTTCTCCCCTCTCCTACTCTCCCTCCTCCCACTCTCTCCTCCCTCTCTTTCTCCCACTCTCCCCCTCTCTCCTCCCTCTCTCTCCCTCTCTCCCACCTCTCTTTCTCCCACTCTCCTTCTCCCCTTCTCCTCTCTCCCTCCCTCTCTTTCTCCACTATCTCTTTCTCCCTCTCCTCTCCCTCCCTCTCCCTCTTTCTCTCCACTCCCTCTCCCTCCCTCTCTACCTATTTCTCTCCCACTCTCTCTTTCTCCCCCTCTCCCTCGCCCTCCCTCTCTCCCTCACACACACACACTCACCTCTATCTCCTCTACTATAAGGGTGCAAGGGACAGATATAGAATTAGGATAGAGGGTATAAACAAAGAGGGAGAAACTAAATATATTAAGAAAACCATATTTCACATAATGTGCTCACATTATAACACGTGCGTGTGTTTTACTCCACTAAAAACGGTAAAAAATTCTATATACCCATGATTTCAAGGCCCACAGTCTGCATATTCCCCTGGTTCTACACGTGCTCTGATAAAAAGTTGCTTTTTGATGATGTTGTGAAGTGTGCAAGCATTTTTTTCACATTCCATCACCTTTTCCATGATATTTCTACGACCTTTGCATAAAATAGCAGATTTTCCATGTTGAAAGACATATAATATCAATTGAATTTTGAATTCCATTGAAAACTGATATACAATTGAAGTTTGGAGGGGAACAAGCTTTTGAACAAGTCAAAATGTCATGGATTTTGAAGAAAGAAGAAGCTAAGGCTACATAATTGGGTTGAATGCCTCCATTTTAAAGTTTGATTTTTTAGGTATGTGAAGTCTCTACACATTTTCTTTCATTCTATTATGGATTGCTTTCATTTTTGTTTGTCATTATAACCTTACGTTGTCATTGTAACTATATTTCCCTTCACAACACATTTGATTCATATACTCAAATTAGCATTAAGAGTTCCCAATTCCTTAAGGACCTTCATAACACCTTGAAAATCTTGAAAATAACTGATTAAAATCAACTAGATTCCTCAAAACATCAACCAATGATTATGTCATTCACAACTTGTCTTAAATCTTCCATAATGGCACCATTGTTTACAAACACGAACTATAATTCTTAAGACACAACCAAACCATTATTTGCTTAAGAAATCTTTGTTTGAGTTAGTACAACAAAAATGAAACCTTTCAGAAGTCTTCCCTTACACACAAACTTAATTCCTTTGTTCACTGTCCACATTACTAGTAGCCAAACATCTGCAAACTGTCACATGTTTCTCCCAAACCATGCACACACTTCAGACTGTGATACTCATTTTTGATGCAGAGTTAGAGGACCCAAAACCATTCAAGATGTCAACTTACCTTCAAGAGGCATATAACAAGATTAAAAAGGCCTAATGGACCAATCCCAACACTCCACCAAGTTGGACAACAAACAAAAACACTATTTCCCACTTTTCACCCTTGGAATCTAGTAGTAGTGCACAACCAGTTTTGGGCCCTTAACTCCAAAACACCAAGAAAATAAAAGAATTATTCTAGCACCCATTTCAGAGTTGCAAGACATACCTTAACCCATCACATGACTCTTTTGGGACAACTTTAAGAAAACTGACATTTTCAATGTTTTAGGCCTCCAAGTATGCCAATTTTACAAAGGAAATACCCTTAGATCCTCACACCAGACTTCCAAACCCAAATGAAGTATTTAATTAGGTCTCAAAACAATATATTCTCTAGGTCTTAGGACCTTACCCACTCAACTAGGCTTCCAATACAAAACCCCCATTTTTCAATGCAAAGAGGGAGGGTTTATAGAAACTCCTATACACAGGCCTTCCCAGACCATTCCAAAGAATCAAACATCAAAATACCCTGCCCAAGGTCAAAATTTCATTACATAGACCACTCCTTCAACACTTTTTCAAAATCACTCCTTGGTTCCTCAAATTCTCATGGAAAAGTGCTTGTTTCAGCCTAAGAACCCCATCCTATTGTCATTAGTTTCATTCCAAGGCATGTTAAATGATAAAATACCCTACTTAAAAAATGTACATGCCATCCCATCAAGAAACAAGTCATAAAAGTAGGTGGGATGGTCATTTCATAATTAAATCCTACTCAAACCCTTGACTGGCTTGAAATGAGCAGTTTCAGAAAATTATCAATTGCTCCCTTCAAACGTACTGTTAAGCCCTCATAACTGATGCATTAGAGAGTTTAAAAAATTTCCTAAAATATTATATTAGTTATGTATCAAGGGGAGGTTGTATAGATCCGTACAAGTGCAGGAATATGCAAAAAAACCAGTGACTTTCTAGAAAACATTGTTTTTTTATCATAAAAATGGATTTCAAAATGAACAATACTCCTCCCTTCGAGCCAATGGAGGTTGTTTAAAAAAATTTAAATGACAACCAACTTCCCCCAATGCCTATAACTAAAAAACAACCACCTTTGAAAGCATATAAAAACTTTGTCTATGCTTCCATAGTTTGTACACATTTGTCTATGCTAGGTTAACTTTTGTACACGATGATTGTAAGTATTATTTAAATGAATCCTTCAATGACATATATTCTTCAATTAAATTGAATGCATACATTTTTTAGGAACTAATATTCATCTCATTACCATGGTACAGATAAAATTATCCTCCATGCCAAAGAAAAAGACAAAGAGGAAACTAACAAACGAAGAGAATGAAACCTTCAAAGAAAATGAGAGAGTTCGGGTGGTGGCATATCGTGAAAAGAAGAAATTGGAAACGATTGATGAAAACAAGCCAATTTTAGAGGAACCTCAACCGTCAAAAAGAGAATGGGAATTGTCAACACAATAGGCACGAATGCGAAAGAATCGTCGTAAGAAATATTTAGATATCGTAGTTGGAGACACACCCTCAACGACAAGTGAATATGAAGGGACACCATTAAGCACAAGAGAATATGGAGAGACACCATCTAGCACAAGTGATTATGGATGAACACCATCTATTGCAAGTGAATATGGAAGGACACCATGTATCGCAAGTGAATATTGTTGGACACCATCCAACACATCTCAAGTTGAGAGTACATCATCATTCGGAATTGATGAAGAAGGTGTGCCATTATCCCCATGTGAACCTCAAGGTATGTCCTCTTCTCCACCCTCGATCGAAGTTACAAAATCTAGCCCACCTCAATTAAATATTGATGAAATTCCTAATGTTGAGATGTATGTACCTAGGAGAACACCACCTAGAATTTCATGTAGAAAGCCAAAGTATTTGATTAATATTGATGATGAGATTTTTAGCACATGGAAGGTAAGATTTCAACACGCGCTTGTAGAAGATATGCTGATAAGATTTGGGAACAATTATTTGAAAGCCTAAATGAGACTGCAAGATGTCAACTATTTGTTGAAATGATGCGGGGTGTAAAGTATAGGAGCATCATGAAGACTTTTGGGTTGAGAACATCGAATGCATTGAGTGAAGACGCTATTTTCAAGAATCTAATGAATGCTTATGAGAGTGTGGGTAAGAACTCATGCTCAAAGGATAGTAATGTCACCCGACGTGTCATTACATCGACTTTGGTAAGCTGTCAAACAAAGAGAGCTTGTCTAATTAAAAAGACTAGTCAACAAACAAGAATTAATAGAAAAAATTTATCAAGATCCTTTCAAAGGCAACAAATAATTTAGGGCAATGATTCAAATGAATTATGGGCATTCCCGGGGAGACTGTCAAGAAAAGATAAAGAAGTTGTTGAAGCCTTGAGAACAATAATTGAAGAGTATTGGAAGAATAACACAAGGCCATCTCCAAATCAAAGGGATGTGGTAAGAAGGATAATCGGTAGTCGGAATCGTGAGCCACATCCAAAGCATTTTTTGGATATGACTCAAACCCAATTTTTTCAAAAATTTGAAAATAATTATCCTCAAATTAGTATTTCTTAAAGATTTTTTGAAATGATTAAACCTTTTTATTTCAAGATAAATCATGCATGCACTACTTGTTGTTGTAGACTACATATTGAATTTTCTAACCATTATGATGTTTATCATTCTATATGTTTAGATTTGCATACTAATGATGTTTTGTAGGATTGTGGCATACAAGCCCCACCAAAATCTTCAAGAGAGTTCTTATCAAAAAAATTATGTGAAATAGAGGATGGCCAAATATTCTATAGGAAAACATGCTTGGATGGTTCATAGGAGCGTTGCGGTGGCTTCTAGCATATGCCAGTATGTCAACATATGGAAAGCACAGATGAGGTGGGACAAAAACTAGTAGAGTTCGAGAAGTATAAAACAGTGGCATATGCTACAAAGGATGGGTCTCGAGAAAAAATGTGTGAGTTGGTTATTGAGGAGATTCTAGTGTACCAATTTATGACCACATTTCGTGACAATATACTATCTGAGTATGCAATGCATACCCCTAGAGCTCGATGGTTGGACACGCAATTCAAGCTATGCAAGGACACCTTTCCAATTGGAAGCATAGTATCTGTGGTTGAATTTGTGGATAACTACACTCTACAACCACAACATGAGGTAAAGTCATAGTATTAAAACTCCACACAAGTTTCGATATTTGTGCACATAGAATTCATTCATGCATCTGATAGTAAAGATGAGCAAAGGAAGGTATTGAGGGAGTACCACTTTTACATTAGTGATGATCGCACACATTCTCTAGAGTTCGTACAACGTTGCTTCTAGATGTTCTACAGTGGTTTGACTCAGAGGGGCATAGAATACGATCAACATATAATATGGTATGATAATCGTGCAGCACAATTCAAGAACTCGTGCATGTTCTACTGGTTGTGCAGGATGCATATCATTACAAGTGTTCAACATAAGTGGAAATTTTGTGAGGCCGGACATGGAAAGGGGGAGCATGATGGTGCAGGAGCATGTGTGAAAAGAGAATTAGCACAAGAAGAGCTAATGTATAAGGACAGTGCACAGTTGACAGATGCAAAATCAATCGTCAAATGGTGTAATGCTTTGATGGGTCCAGGTAATGAAGGTACGTCTTCAGTTCGTAGATTTTTTTGGTTGATGGATGATACTAACATTGCACCATATGAAGATTTTTGTACACTAATAGGAACGAGTGAGGTACACTCTTTCCTGAGCTCAAATGTAGGTTCATGGAGTATCGATACATGAAAGATGACATGCTTTTGTTCTTCATGTACAATGCAAGCCTGGAATGATTGTGAGTCAGGAGAGTGGGTTGACAAATGGTTCACAAGTTATCTTATCCCACTTCACATGTATTGCCCTCCAATGACATTAGAACTCACACAGATGGAAGTATCGGTCGACTTTGACCATGTATAAGATCTAGTTCAACCAGGTGATATATCTACTCTCTTAGTTGTTGAAATTCCATATCGTTATCTTACTTTGTATTGTATTTGTAATGTTGACAAATTTCAAGATATTTTTTGCACATATCAATGCAGGGCATGTTTATGCAGTTATTGCAGATGAAGACAATGAATAGGGAACATACTATTACTTGTGTCATTGTGTTGAGGCCAAAAATAAATTGGAGGCCCCAATTATAGATGGAGAAAACATCGAATACCCTACAGGCTCAATTGTGGTTAATGGAACATGGCTTAGAAGGTACCCACATTCAAGCGTTAAACATTGGCTATTTCACGACTTTGACATGCATCATAAGATTCTTCATTACTCAAACCTTGTCATGGCATCCAATGTTCATTTGACCAAATATGGGGGTAGACCTTGTGGAAGGTCCATGAGTCTGACCATGAGGCTATACTTGACACAATAAAGAGTAGAGTAGACCCGAATGGTTCGTTGGATTAATTTGTAAGTATATGAACATTGGTTCTTATTACTTTATACTTGTATGCACATTAATTATTTTGATGCCAATGTTATCATCTTCTTTTATAGTGATTGGTATCACCTTGCAAAAAATGCAGATATATGAGCCATCCAAGAGAATGTCAGCCATAAAAGCAATGCAACATCCTTATTTTGATGATCTTGACAAATCTCAATCAATATTTTAAGCCATTAGAAAAGTGTGTGAAAATATTGGTGAGGGAATTTCAATTTATTCATTTGAATTTAACCTTATCATGAGCGGCTATGATGTAGACATTATAAGAGCATCTGAAATTTCAACTTACTCTATTCATGTCAGGTGTTGTGTGCAATAGGTAAGTTGGAATTCCCAGTGAAGATGTATGACCAGTAGGGACTAAGTTGTGAAACCTGCATGCCTATCTATAAGTGCCTTCCATCTATTTTTATTTCATTTCCATTTTGGATGCTCTTTCTTTTTTCTCTTTTACTTTGCGTATTTGTAAGTAAACTACTAAAAATTGATTGATCTCTCATTGCAGAAAATGCTGATTTAAGAGCCATCAAAGAGAATCTAAGCCAAAAAAGCAATGCAACATCCTTATTTTGATGATCTTGACAAATCTCAATTTTTATTTCAAGCCATTATAAAAGAGCGTGTGAAGCCTAGCGAGGGAATGTCAGGTTACTCAATTGAAGTTAACCTCATAATGAGCACCTATGATGTAGACATTTAAAGAGAATCTCAAATATTTGAGTGTCATTGTAAAAGATCTCTGAGAACGAAGTTCCTGAGGCATTGTAATAAGATTTACTTACATAATGACAAACTCTCAGATCCACAATTGTAATAAGTTTACTTACATAATGACAAACTCTGAGGCATTGTAATAAGTTTTTCTTACATAATGCATTGTTGGGGCAGAAATTATCATGTATCCAAACCATTAGATCCATAATTTATCTTAGGAAAAACTCACTCCACCATGCCAAACCAAAACCCTTATTTTATGCAATATTTTATCAAACCCTAGGGTGAAACCTCATTTTTCATGCCCTTTTCCATCAAAATCTACAGGGGCAGCAACATAAACCCCATATTTAATTTATTCCCTTTCACTTAGAAATTTCTTGTCTGATCCTACAGGATCGTGTTGCGCCCCTCTAGAAAAATATCTCTCAGTTTTTCTTTATCTCGGAGTGGTTTTCCCGTGGCAGCGGATTTTCACTTGATAGAAAAAGTGTCAAAATCAAGTTGTGCAAAGTTGCAAAGTGGTGCAACTTTCATTCTGCAACTTGTGTGACCAAGTGGACTATTCCAACACGTCCGAATAGGTATTTTTACGCTAGGCATGGTCCTCTTTTGCACCGAAACACATGGAATCGCTATGAGCTATGTTCCACAGGATCGATCCTTAAGGGTCCAAAGTGCAAAATGGCTTTAAACTTCAGCATGCTATTACTTAGATACCGTGACACTTAGAAAATTATCATCTGATTCTACATGATCGTGTTGGGAAGATCTATAAAAACCTCTCTCAGTTTTGGCTATCTCAAAGTGGTTTTCCCATGGAAACGGATTTTCACTTGATGGAAAATTTGTCAAATTCAAGCTGTGCAAAGTGGTGCAAATTTTGCTCTGCAAACTAACTACTCCAACATGTCCAAATAGGTATGTTTGTGATAAGAATGGTCTTTTTTCACACCGAAACATGCGTAATCACTCTGAGCTACATTCCACCGGATCGATCCCTTAAGGGTCCAAAGTGCACAATAGCTGCAAACTTCAACATGCTATTACTCGGATACCGTGATGCTTAGAAACTTCTCTTCTGATCCTAAAAGATTGCGTTGGGCCTCTCTAAAAAAAAATCTCCCAGATTTTTCTATCTTAGAGTGGTTTTCCTGTGGCGACGGATTTTCACTTGATGAAAAAAACATCAAATGCAAGTAGTGCAAAGTTGCAAAGTGGTGCAACTTTCGTTCTATAACTTGTGTGACCAAGCAGACTATTCCAACACATCCGAGTAGGTATTTTTATGCTAGGCATGGTCCTCTTTCACACTGAAACATGTGGAATCGCTCTGAGCTATGTTCCACCAGATCGATCCCTTAAGGGTCCAAAGTGCAAAATTTCTTTAAACTCTAGCATGCTATTACTTGGATACCGTGACACTTAAAAAATTCACATTTGATCCTACATAATTATGTTGGGTCCCTCTAGAAAAACCTCTCTCGATTTTGGCTATCCCAGAGTGGTTTTCCCGTGGCAGCGAATTTTCATTTGATGGAAAAAGTGTCAAATTCAAGTTGTGCAAAGTTGCAAAGTGGTGCAACTTTCGCTCTGCAACTCATGTGACCAAAATAATTGCTCCATCACATCTAAATATTAATTTTTATGCTATACATGGTCCTCTTTCACATTGAAACATGCGCAATCGCTTCGATCTACATTCCACCAGATCGATCCCTTAAGGGTTCAAAGTGCAAAATGGCTGCAAACTTCAACATGCTATTACTCGGATACCATGACACTTAGAAACTTCTCGTCTAATCCTACAATATTGCATTGGGCCCCTCTACAAAAACCTCTCCCGGTTTTTGTTATCTCAAAGTGGTTTTCCCATAGCGACAAATTTTCACTTGATGGAAAAAGTATCAAATGCAAGCAATACAAAGTTGCAAAGTGGTGCAACTTTCATTCTGCAACTTGTCTGACCAAGCGAACTATTCCAAAATGTTCGAATAGGTATGTTTGCGCTAGGCATGGTCCTCTTTTGCACTGAAATAGTTGGAATCACTCTGATCTATGTTCCACCGGATCGATCCCTTAGGTTGGAGGAGTCTAAAGTTGCAAATTTGTAAGTTGTTTAAAGCAACAAATTTGAAATGCAATGGTTACTTGTTTTGAAAGTTGTTTTTCAGTTAGTTGAGGGTGTGGATCATTTAGAGAAGGGTGTAAAACACTATGTAAAGCCTTGAGAGGCTTGAATGAAGGTTGTTGATGAACTTTTGGAGAAGATATAATAAGTTATTCACACTATTCTCTATTTTTTGGATTTTTTATACAAACTTGTTGATCCCGTACTTGGTATGACCTCCAGCTTTCTATACAGTCCCAAGGTTGACATGGATTGAAAGAGGGTTGAGTTCACAAGAACCCATCTCTCATGATAATGAATGGACCACTTAGCACTCATTGCATCTAGGTGATGCTCACAAAGGTGAGGCACTAGGCCTCCTCGGGAGGTCACCCATCCCAGTACTACTCCAGCTCAAGCGCTTAACCATAGAGTTTTTTCCCCAAGGTTAAGCCCACTTAGCTTGCAAACCCATTTGCAAAACCTTCAACAAGTATTGTGCCTTATGAAACATTCATTATAGAGCCCCTTTAGCTCATCAATTGATAAGTAGGAGGTATTTTTTACAATGTGTCAAATTGTGATATTGCTATCAGGATTCAATTGTGTAGTTTTTGAGTATAAAAGAGAATAAGAAGGGAAGATCAGGGTAATCAATTTGCAGACTTCTTTTTATTATTGAATCACCTAGTGTGGGATTGGTCTATACGAGCAAAAATTTATAATATGGGAGTATACATTTCAAGCATATAATCCGGAAAGGACTCAAAGTAAGATGCATGACTACAAAGTATCGATCGGGAAAGGCATCCCAATTCTCAAGGCCTATATATCAATGATAGGTAGATTCATATTCAAATATAGCACATGATTTTAATTGATTAATTAGAAACAACTACTATATTTATTTATCAAATTTCCATTATCAAATTAATATTTGAATTAGACTTCATATTCAGAGCTCGAGTTATTACAGTATAAGTATGAACATATTGACTTTCCATTGGAAGCATGGAAATCGATGATAGTGGTTGGCAAGATTACTTTATGAATCAGGTAGTAAGCTTAGTAGTTTATCTTAAAGGAATGCCACTATGGTCACATTGAAAAGAATAGAAGAAATTTTAGGCTTTATTGAGTAGTCATTTGTAGTATTAGATATAGCTCTAACTTTTACAGTATTGCACATGATTGTAGACAGTTGCAAAGATCTAGATGACATCAATAGTTTGCATTACTCAAGAAGGATGAACATCTTAAAGACATTTGCAGAAATCAGGACAAGTAACCTTCTTGTGGACTTAGGGTTGCAAGATTTTATCTACAACATATTCCACCATTTCTTCAGTAGGATCAAGAACACACATAATGAAGGTGTGTTTGCAACCATGAAATATTATGGTTCGAACTATCCAGAAGAGTGATGTTTTATCTCGACCAACCATATCTATACTATGGTTTTTTTAGAAAAAAGGATGGGTTCTCTCTTCATCGACATATACGTTATTCCTTGATGTGTTCACACCAGTGTTACAAGACTTGGACTGGCCTCAGACTTGACGAGCCAATTTTTTACTTGGACTTGGTCTCGGAGCCTAGACTCGACAAATAGAAAAACCTAAGAAATTCTAAGACTTTTAAGGATTTAAAACTTGTTTCATGCACCCTTTAATAAATACACCTTAAAGAAACAATAGCATTATCAAATAGAAATTACTATGATCCCATACACAAACATACATCAATCACATAAGTATAAGCGTAAATTTTAGCTGAAGGAAATAACACATTTAAATATATAAATATTGTGATATTGCTATCAGGATTCAATCGTGTAGTTTTACAAGTCAAACTAATTGACCCATGATTCATGAGTAGTGGTTCACAAGAACCCATCTCTCATGATAATGAATGGTTCATAAGGAGGAAGATAAATCTTCATACATTTCTTCTATCACAAATGAGATAAGTGCTTGGTTTCATGAAGTTCATGAGGCAACCATTAATGGGGAGTGGATACATGAAGAATCAACGGAGAATGATAATGGCTTCAGACCTACTATAAAGTATATGCACAAATACAAGGTATATGCATGAAAACATGTAAGCCACAAAGTATACATTTGAATGCACGTAAGTCACACAGTATACACATAAGTTATAAAGTATACACTTGAATACATGTAACTCATATCTATTGAACCATCAATTTAGAATGCAAATATGGGCAGGCATCGATAAAAGACATTTGTATTAACCAAATAGCCATGTAGGAATACTTCAATATATGTCGATATAAGTATAAAATATATGTACAAAATAGCCATATAGGCTTACGAGAATGCCATATAGGCATACAATATCAAATATGTCCAATAAAAAATATGTACAAAACTGCCATGTAGGCATACAACAAAGGGCTCTGGAATCAAAAATCATTGCTCTCCATGCCTTGGAAATAAAATCTTTCCCTTTCCTTTTCGATCGGATGGTGATAGGTCTGTCACTCATTTTTGCTGCGCTCAAGGAGTGCTCCTGCTGCTCCTCCTAGGGATTAGTTCATTATGAAGTTTTAACTGTTACAATAAGAAGTAAAGACATGAATATATAGAAATTACATTATAAAAAATGATTTATTTGACAAAATAATCACTTACCGCCATCTCATAATCTCTCTCCATGAGGGAAATATTCTCATGCCCATGCTCAGGCATGCTCAAGCCCTGTATAAACCATACAAATAGAAATTAAACTACGTGAATCAATAATGGTTTTATTTTTCACTAACTAACATCTATAACAACAAATGTAAATGTAAATTTAATATTTTTCTTCATACCTCTCCTATCAGAGCCATCGAGGATTGTATAGCAGATGTCACACCAATATCCATTGCCCTCGTCACATTCAAAGGTGTATCGTCGTGCAACATCTGAAAATAAAACAACAAATTATTCAACGTAATCAACAATGTGCATATAAAATACACAAATCTATTAAGTACTTGATTCATTAGTTAAACTCTTTATTCTATTACCTTTGTGTAGGTTTGAGTAAATCCACCGCCACTGGGAAGTGTTCCATCAAAACCTCCAATATTAGTTTTTTCAACATCCAAAATCGCATATTAAATTACCATTCGTAAAATAATGCTATTAACATGCAATAAATTTATAATTGTTTACTAGTTACATACCCTAGCAATAGGTGTACTACATAAATAATTTGGTGGGGAGCCTATGTATTCAGTCTCAACACTGTGACCCTACAATTTTATTAAAATCATAAAACATTTTTAGTTAATCTTGCATTTCAAAATCAAAATTTAATAAATTAAATTCAATGAACATGCACTAACTTTTACCTAACTATCAATGCCATATGCCTCATGCAAAATGTTAGTTTCTCTCTCCATCTCCATAGTTGTAGATGGATCATGTGTACCAATCTCCTGAGTGTCGGTAGGGTCATATGAACAAGTAGCCCCGCAAGATTGGCACACATGTGTTCGAAGGCCACCACTTGAAGACTCCCCTGGATGGCGCTATAGAATAGGGCTAGTATGATGGATGACACTCTGGGTCAAAGTGTTGATCACCTACAATGTCTCTACATCAGTACTTTCCTTCACGACAGAAGGCATAACAACGTGCTCACGAGGTGGCCTAGCGAGAGCTCGTCTACCTTGCCGAGTAGGATCCGGTTGTGCACCAGGTCTATCCTGAGATGACCCCCCACCTCTCCCCTGGAAATCCCTCATATCAAAATAATTTGGGATCTTCTTCAATATGAACTCACTGTATAGTTTCCTAAGGAAATATTACGGGACCTTCCAATTGTTGCATGGTGGGTAATCAAAGACCATGTACCGCCTATCATAAAATTGGTCCCTAATCTGTTGGTGGTGGCACCAATGGATGGGAAACCTCTTCGCATTGAGGATAATATTTTCATTTGTGCGTGGGTTGGTGAATAATGAGCACATATCACCTTTTGTAATTTTTAAATCCCTTACATCCTTGTATGATAGTTTATTTGCATAATAATCCCTAGCCACCTGCTTCCTATCTTGCCATCCAGTTAATTGTTTGCTAATTGAATCTACATTTTTTAACATATCTTTCAATGAATTTGCTAGGGTCATTCTTTATGCAGTTGAACCATTTGGATCACTTAACCTACTGATCAAATCCTCAATTTACTTTTTTTTGTTCTCATTTCACTCATAAAATTTTGTTGAGTGCCAAGAGGGGGTTGAGTGATTGGTGGAGGAGGTTGATGTTGTGGTTTATTTTGATCTTGAGGATCTGGTTGGTCTTCCTGTTGAGGATTTGGCTGGTCGTCTTGTTGAGGATTTTGAGGGTTTGCAAGTTGATTTGCATCTCCTAAAAATTCAATCAAACATATATCAAATTCAACCTAAAACTAACAAATTCAAAACAAAAACCATAGAATCCTTACCTCTCACAGTTTCTCGTCATCCTGGCACCATCATTGCAAAAAAATATCAATTGTTGGTGAAGAAATTTGTTGAATTTCTCCTCCTAGAACGCGAGCGTGAAATTGTGGGTGTTTTGGCCATGGCTGCAAAAAAAAAATAGTCGAAATGCTAATGACAGATTTGCATTTCTTTTTTTTCTTTTAACATTCAATAACGTGAGCGCGTCATAATGCGCTCACGTTATCCATTTGTATTTTTTGAGCCTGAGGCTCGGCATAATGAGCCATAACGTGATTGCGTTATAATGTGCTCGCGTTATGGATTTTCAAAAAAAAAATGGAGGGTTTCCACGAAATTGCTACCCATTTCCATGCACCTGCCCAGTAGTATAGTGATGAAGATACACAATTGATTGTTTTTTATTGGCCGGTCCACTTGAGATATTGGCTCTAAAGATTTATTAAATCTTTCCACAAATTCCCTTATTAGTTCTCCTTATTTATTTTAGATTTATAAAAACTAAGATAAGAGTACACATATATCAATTGTTGATTTGAATCTTGCGAAAAACCTTTCTTTCAAGCTATCTTAGTTCCTAATGCATCCATCTTTCAAGTTTTGAAACCATTCCATAATAGGTCTAGTGAGGCTTTCAACAAATAATTGCATGGACACCTATTCTCCATTGATTCCTAGAATTCCACAAGTAACTATAAATTCTTAAATATATGATTATTAGCATTCTATGAGTATTTTCCAATGAACTTTGGGAAATGTTTTCATGATCTTGTAGGTAAAGTTGTGCATTGAGCCAAGGCTAAAGGGATAAAGTGGGTTCCACATGTCTGAGATGAAATTAATGCCACCATGCAATTTTAAAAATAGTGGAAATGAGTATCTCTATAGACATATTATTTCCATAGTCCATAATCTTATTGTAAGAAATTTTTTGATTTTACTATGTAAGTTTTTTTCTCTCTCAACGTTTCAAATCAAACTTCATGATCCATCATCAAGAGAGCAAGACCAGAGAAAAGATTTGTGAAATTATTAGCAGACTAGACAAGACAACAAGAGGAGGGGGTTAGGGTAAGAAGGGTAAAAAAACAAGAAAAAAGAGGGATTGAGATAAAATTGAAATTAATTAATTTAAATAAGATTATATTGCCAAAAAACACATAGATCAATTATTTTTTAATATTAATTTTAAAGATATTTTAAGCTAGCAAGTCAACATTTTTATATTAAATCAATTTATTTAATCTCAAAATTATAAATATTTAACTATATTAAAATAGATATTAAAGATTAACTATTAACTCTTGATATGAAAATAGTTTTACTTAAATTAAAAGTAAAATTGGTATTTAAGTATTAACTATACAAACTATTTAAGTATTTGTAATTATAGATAATTAAAAAATATTTATAGATTAACTATTAACTATATGGATTATTTAAGTGGATATGACTAATAAGTAATCTATTAAATTTAATAACCATTTTAATAGCATAAATTTAAGTATCTACTTAGATTCACAATAGATAATAATAATTTATATTAAAAAGATCTACTTAAATATAGAACAATTATGGATACTTACATAAATTTATTAGATTGTTGTTATTTCTATTAAGTATTGTAGTCATCTTTTAAACCCTATATTAACTCTAGATAAATGGTTGTCATTATCTTCTTTGAACTATAAGTAGCCATATCTACTTAGAATCATAATTTAAATAAATGATATTCCTCTATGTTAATTTAATTAAATTAAAAGAAAAGAAAAATATTCGAGCCAATACTTTATTTAGTTTTATAATTGAATTAATTAGTTTGCAAGTTGAATTAATTAGTTCTTGTTAATTTTATTAATTAATATTATTTATGTTAATGAAATAATTAATAAGAAAAGTTTTAAAATTATTTAAATAATAGTTTGTAATTTGAATTAATTAGTTCTTGTTAGTTTTTCCTAATTAATAGAAATTAATGATATTTTTAATTGAATTTTACTAAGAATCTTGAAAGATTTACAATTTTTTTCCTTTTTCTCTTTTTTTTAAAAAAATTCCAAATTTAAAACATTTAAACAAACATAAGAAAATATAAAAAATATTTAGCATTTTAATAGTCTAAGAATTGAGTATTTATATTTACTAAGAATTTTACTATGTAAATATACCAAGTAATTTAAATGAATAATTCCAAAACTATACATATTTACATAGATATTTTTTTGCTCTGTAAAAGTGGTTATAAAGGGCCACACCCTTATTATTAGTGTGTGAGTTTTAGCTTGGCCCACACTAGATGAAGTCACAAAGGGAGGACCTCATCCCCACGAATCCAATCCAAGAAAACCCATAAATGGGCAACAAAAAAAGTGCAGATAAATACATAACTAAAATGCCTCTGAGGAGGCGATCTCAAGATCCCTTACCAAAAAATAAGTACACCTAAATGAAGGACTCCAATTAAACGACAAAAAAAGACCAACATAGACTACAAAGCCATACACCTCACAGATGAGGGATAAATAGAAATCATGGTGAACCACTAATAACACCATAGAAACTAGAACTAAGAGTTCACTCCACCTTTGGTGTGGGAGCGAAGTTTCATGTTGATTTTTTTTGGAAATAGGATGCCATTTAATTACAATCCTAAACATTATTTATTCCATGTATCTCCTAATTTCTTGGAATGTGTTCAACAACACTAGGATTAGGAAGAGATTAATATTTGATGAAATAATCATGTTAATTGACATTTGTAATTAATTCTAAATGTTAGGAGGATGTGGGGACGCCTTGGAATGGGCTCATACAAAATAGGAGCACATGGGCACACACATGGGAGGTGACACTCACCTCGAGTTCAATTAACCGGTTGGTAAATTGAGTACAATTCATAAATGCATCCTAAGTTCCTACAAAAAAAAGTTTTTGATTTATGCATGTTGAGTACCTATAAAATAGGGTTTGAAGTTCAGTTGAATTTTTGTTGAAGTTCAATTTAGTTTAGTTGAAGTTCAGTTCAATTCAGTTCAGTTTAATTCAATTCAGTTCAGTTCAGTTTAGTTTAGTCTTGGTTCAGTTATCTTCAGTTAGTTTTAGTTGAATGTTAGTTAACTTCAGTTAACTTGGAATGCATGGCTAATATCTTGAGTTACATGACAGATAATAGAGACTACCTTCAGTTAACAGGTGATGACCTTTCTTGCATGAATGGTATTGATAAATGTTTCAATTAACAAGAATTAACTTGGACCCACCTTGGGCGCCCAAGTTGGCTTCTTGGAATTAACTCCTTTGCATGTTGAGATATTTCAAAAGGCTTAGTTAAGTGGGCCCTCTTCTGGGCGCCAACTTTGAGGATGAAGCCTTGAAGATATCTACATAATAAAGGTTGAGTTATGACTTCAGTTTGGAACACCCAAATGGATGGAGGAGAGGATTTGGCATTGTTCTTCACAACACAACTCTACTTGCAAGAGATAGGAATACCTTTTAGGGATAGGGCTTGAGCATTGTTATTGTAACTCATTTGGAGTTTACAATGTTGATTAATGTCTATTTATCTCACGCAAGTTGAAGAGAGAGTGTGTGAGTTTTATTTGCAGGTTGTGAAGAAGTTTGGTGAAGGAGAAAGAGGCACTCTCAAGCAAGAATTGAAGCTATTATAATCTACTTCAAAGATTTAATAATAGATTAATTATTGGTGGAGCTTCTTACCCAATAGGGTTTTCTTCACGGTATATGTTTGTGTAATCTTTCTAATATCCTATCTACTTCTTCTATCAACTTCTGTCTACATTCTACAAACAGTAAAATGGATTAATCAGATAATCACCCACAAAGAATCTATAACAAAGGAAAAGAATATTTAGATCGGCAATATTAAAGTTTTACAAGGTATTAAGCTAAGAAAACACCTCAATTTTCAACAAAATTTGCCTCATTCTTCCTTCCTTTCCTATGCACCACTATCTAATTTCCTTCTGGAAACTCCATAGTCTTATCCTCATCTAAATTCTCCAAGAAATTTTCCCATTTCCTCGAAGATTGTAATACTAAGTTTTCTAATGTATCTTCCACATTTCCAATTGAATTACTCTCCTTGGCCTCCTTATCATCGTTACTAGGTTTATTGTGGGATTTTATTGGTGAAGCTTTTTGTTTTCCCTCCCTAATGGATTGCTTTGGGGCTGCAAATGATTTTTCTTCCTAACAAGAAACTTCTTCTCCACTGAATAATGGTGGGTGAAACATCTTTCCACCATGTAGCTAGGATTTCATTTTTCTAATAATGGGCAGGGATGTGGCCAGTATTTAAACATATTCAACAACGAAAGATGATACCCTCATAATTAGCGCCGAAAGGTGTTTCCACTGCAATGACATTTTTGCCGTGTACACTTTTATGCATCTGATTTAAATTGACGTTCATAAAGGCATCAATTTTAGCCCCTATGGAGCGTATTGGAGGCAGATGAGAAAGTTGTTGATGATGGAGCTACTCATAGTGAAGAGAATCGATTCTTTTAGATTCTTAAGAGAGGAAGAATTATATGCTATGATTGGCTCCATGTGGGAGGAAAGCGGGTGCAGAGCACAGTATGTGGATGTAAAGAAGAGGCTTTCCTCCCTTACTCAAAATATTGTTTGTAGAATATTTTCTAGCAGGGCGTACTCTGACAATGAATTGAATGGAGAGCATGGCTTCAAACAAATGATTGAAGAGATGTTTGTTGTGGCCAGTGCATTTTGCATTGGCGATTTCATTTCTAGAATCAAGCCTCCACACAGTGGATTAGGCTCCACACCTCCACAAGGATCTGGACCTGCCAGATGCAACCTCTGACTTAAATGAGGAGATGGATCAATTTTTGGATGGGGAGCCCGCGAATGAGGTGAGTGGTGTGGCAGACAAGGTAGAATTTGGTGGTGATTAAGGTTTTTTGTTCAGTGGTTGCTCGATGATGTTTTTTTGTAAGTTTTTTGGCGAGGGTGTTTATGTTTTTCTCCCTCTGCTCATTCGATAACATGTAGTCTTCCTTTTTTTGATTCGATGTTTCATAGCCAGATGTGGTTTTTTTTTCTTGGCCCTTTATTATTACATTTTTAATATCAATAGAAGTCTGGGTGGTCCATCACCTTTTTAAGAAAAAAATTATATGGTTGATCAACAACTGACGGTATTGTAATATAATTTATTGGCATTTATTATAATTCATTACTTGTCATTGGTTAATAATTTTGCACATGATAATAGTTGAATAAGTTGAGGACATTGAGAATATTCAATAGTGGCCACGCTAAGACTCTCCTTAATATATTTGTTGTGGTTGCGTATAGATGACTTGAAAAAATTTTCATGTGTTGTTTTTTTTGCAGTTGGACTTCATATATGATTAGTTTAATACCTTTCTAATCTCCTAAATAAACAATTTGTTATGGTAAATTGATTAAAATTATTAGAATACTCACCATGATTAATTTTCTACTGCAATTTTTGTAGTTGTATTTGTGGAGACCTTTTACTCCATTTGCTCAAGAACAACATTAGCATGTTTATTCTACCTCAAACAAAGCAAACCAAAGTCTCCCTATAAGATAATGAATCATGTCTAACATGCTAAACCAAACTCTAAAAGACCAAATAAGAAAACTTGAAAGCACATTCAAACAATATTCATACCTATCCCATAGTGGGAGTGGTGCCCCTTATGATGTGGAAAGGATGCTCTTTCCCACCCCCTGATAAGCAAGAATGCCAAGATGCAAGTGATTGTGCATCAAGTTGTGTAGTTGCAAGTTGTTGTTGTGTTGTTGCCAGTTGTAGTTGTGGAAATATTTTGCATTTATAGATACAAGGTTGGAAGATTGAGGGATTTGGATGAATGTGGGATCATTCATGAGCCAATGACAAGATGCCACTTGTCAAGATGTGAGAGGATGAGGGTTGTGCACATTTTGGTCAATGTGCCAATTTGAATTTTGAATTTTGATGAAATGACATGTTTAGGGGGGATGAAAGATAAATTAAATACCAAGTTTGACTTGTGTAAGAGACATGTAAGAGCTCTTAAATGATTTGTTGGATGGACAAGTCATTTGAGGGGGAGATTCAAATTTGAAGAATATTCCATCTTGATGCTCTTTTGAAAGATATTTAAAGATGAAATAATAAATCAATTAAATGATTTATTGGTGCAAGTGGAAAATCTAGAGGATTCAGGTGATTAGGATTAAATTAATCAGGATTTGATTAATTTAATAGGAGATTACGTGATTTTGACTTTTGACTTATATTTTAGGATCAAAATGAGAAGAAAATGATTTTAGATTTAATTAAATAAAGATTTGGTTTATTTAATCAAAGATGGTGATGTTAATTTGAATGGATTACTTTAGGAGATTAATTAAATAAACTTGGTTTATTTAATTGATGGGTGAATATGATAATATGAGGAATGCATGATGTTAGTTTTGCATCCCTACATTTTGCCCCTCTTTGAAGCAATGTACTTGTTGCATTGGTTCAAAGAATGATGCCGCCAAAATCAAAATTAAAAATTTTCTGATTTTTTCGGATGCCCCAGCAGAAATAAGTACATTAGTACATTGCCCCCTCGAGAGATCAAGCGAAAATATTCGATTTGAGGTTGATCTCGTGACAAAGAGGTTCAAAATGGATGTATGGATGGCTATGACTAACTGATCTATATGATAATGATGATGTAAATGAGATTTTTTCAAGATGCTTAGAATAACAAATCTATATTATCTTAAACAACTTAAATGATTATGCAAATGAGATTGTTGGAAGATGCATAGAATAAAAAAATCTATATTATTTTAAACATCTTAAATGAGTATGCAATGTATGTGAGATGGATGAGATGGATGATGTTGTCCTATAATGATATGACATGATTATGCAGAATGAGAGTGTGGATACAGGATGGATGCATTATGTTAGCGTGAAAGAGGATAGAAGAATGAGAGGGATCAACCCTTGAATCCAAGAAGATGCAAAAGTCCAATAAGTCCATTTTATTAGAGATGATGAGAGATGGATGATGTATTGCTTATCCAGCAATGGGAGAGATAAAGAGCATCACTTTGCTTATGTTTGATAACACACGTAGATACGATGCATCAAGGTATAAAGAACTAGGATGGTGTTGTGCCTAGTTTGATGGAATTTGACTCATCAATCAGATAGGAGTGCTCTTGTTCACACTTGACATACAAAAACCTTGCTAGGACGAACATAAAAAGGAAAGTATTCACCAAGTTATATTACAAGAACTTCCAACAAGCACAGCAGACAAAAAGATAATGATCATTGCCCCATTCCTTTCTCTCTAAACCTGTTTTGTTTAGGCATCATCGAGAGGTCCTTGGAATGAATGAAAAATAAGATAAGTCAAAAAGACCAGATAAAGTAAACAAACAAGCTAATGTTCTTCATATCGCTAGCCAAGCCTAAACTAAGGTGATACCTGATGATGTCCATCGTGGGAAGGTCACATTCCTAGGACATGTTATGATCAGGGTTTTGATGAGATTGATTAGATGATAAGCTATTGATACTCTGAGTTGATCAACTTGTTGACTTACCAATCGAGACTTGAGACTTTGACGATTAGGTGTTCACTTTTGAACCTGGTAGACTTGCTTCTGATTGACTCACCAAAGGATGAAGGCAACGATTGATTTATTATGAATGGTGATTATTGCAGGTGAAAGCAAGATGAGACGAGTGCCCCATTCTATGTTTTTTCAAATATTTGGATGTTTTTGTTGTTTTTTGAATGTTTTGAGGTTGTTTTTTATTTTCAAATTTTTTAATGTTTTTGGGTATTTTGTGAGATTTTATGATTTTTTTTGGATTTTGTGTCTCGGGGACCAATCAAGGATTAGCCATGCCTATGTTTAAGCTCAGAGATGATGTAGTTCGGTCGACAATTGACTTGACTACTGATGAAATAGATGGGAAAACAAATTTCCATTGCGATGGATGCCTAAAGGACTGACCTAAAATGTGAAATAGATAGGGCAAATGGATTGCCATTGTGACGGATGCCTAAAGGACTGACCTAAAATGTGAAATATATTGGGCAAACGAATTGCCATTGTGAAGGATGCCTAAAGGACTTACCTAAATGTGAAATAGATGGGCAAACAGATTTCCATTGTGATGGATGCCTAAAGGAATAACCTAAAATGTGAAATAAATGGGCAAACAGATTGCCATTATGACGAACGCCTAAAGGACTGACCTAAAATATGAAATAGATTAGGCAAACGGATTGCCATTGCGACGAACGCCTAAAGGACTGACCTAAATGTGAAATAGATGGGAAAATGGATTGCCATTGAGATGGATGCCTAAAGGAATAACCTAGGGTGTGAAATAGATGGGCAAACGGATTGCCATTGCAATGGACCCCTAAAGGACTGACCTAAAATATCTCGAGGGATGATCAAAGATCAACCTTGCCTACGTTCAAGCTCAAACATGACGTAGTTTGGTTGACATGTTTCGGATTTTGAATGAATTTTTGACCTATTTTTTATTTTGATATGCTTTGGATTTTTTTTGGATTTTTGCATAATTTTGACGATTTGGATATGTATATGATATCAATGCTTTGTTTTGGGATTTTTTTGAAAAGCAAGCTAGGATTGATTGATCGGATTAATGAATTGATGATGATAACATTGTTGAGGATACACAACAATGCATGGGTAGTGTTAACCAACACAAGGATTGGGAAGGATATCCTGAGATGATGATGGATTGACTGGATTTGGTTGATCAAGATTTGGAAGCTTGGCTTGGAACAAAATTTGTTTGAATGATTTCATGTGATATTTATGTGCACATTAGATACGACTGATATGAATTTTTTTGATTGATTTTCGATGAAAGATAAAGCTTGATAAGGAACATTGTATTGTCAAAATATGCCATGGGCTAGTGATTTGGATTTTGGCCCACAAATGTTTGACCAATTTGATTTCATGTTTTCCAATGTTCAGATTACCACATAAGTTGGATGATATATATCAAGATTTATTCCTAAAGAAATATATAATATCTTCCCCCAGTGTCTAGCAATGTTTGAATGGCCATGGGTGGATTCTTGGATAGATACGGTAAGCATGCAAAGGATGCCAAGGATTATCTTGTGACAAGATAAGGTGTTTGAACAAAGGATTCTCGTTTGGCTAATGCTTCAAGGCTCAGATAATGTTGGGTAAGATAGGATCAATGAAAATGACCCATGTCAAGATGTTTACCATAAACAAGTGTAAAGTGTGCACCAAACCTTTATCAAGATCAAGGTAAGGTAGAAGATGGTAATGGGTTGGATAAACGGTTCATGGATGAACAGATTTATTATGGATGGAATGTTGGCTTTATTGTGGATGTGATAAGATGCTTTCTCCCAAAATGGTGCACGTAGATGCTCGATTCTACACAAGACACATGTTTTCCAGGTTTTCATCATGGTACTTTCCCAAAGCACCGCCCATGCGGTTTTCACTAGAGGATGATTTTTTTCTTTACTATTTTCAATCCCTTTTTTTATTTTTTTATTTTCTGAAAGATCTTAAGCTAATGCTTAACCACCTGGTGGTGCTGACATTGATGCTTTTTTCATAATGTTCCATCGATATCTTGCTTGAAGAAGTTGTATTGCCAAGATATGTGCACTTGAAAGCAACTTTAGAGATTCCTAATTTGCTTTGTTGATACCAAGGTTAACTTTGTCTTTGTGCGCACATCGCAATAGAGTGCCCTCTAAATCCTTATGATGAAGGGTCATTTCCAACACATGGTCAATGTGATAATTGGATATCATGCATGGAGGCATGGATGGAGTGTGTTTAGGAATAGAAGATGGATTGGTTGACAGTTTGGAACCTTTGACTCTCCAAACTTGGGAAGATGAGCAATAATGGGTGGGTACGGAAGTGTGCATAGAATTAGGACCAACAACTTGATATGCTTTGTATGTTGCTTGAGAATATTTCTTATGCCTTTGTGGAAATCTTTGATGGACACTTTTCCCTTTTTTTATTTTTCCCCATAGTTTCTTTGACTAATGGAGTTTGATAGGGATAGTCTTTATTTGTATTCTTTGGTATCCATATGTATTTGATTTATCCTTCATGTTTTGCTGCTTTTTTTTCTTTGATGATATTCTTCTTGTTTTGATTCACATCCTCCTTTTTATGTTGATCCCAATTCATGGATGGGGTGATGGGTGGATGAAGATTCGTGACATGGCGGGTTGTAGTATTTCGTTTCATCATAAGGATTCTTCGTGCTTCCTATGTTGACATTTGCTTGTGACAAAATTGCCCCCAGTTTTGTGGAAGTATCACTAATATGTTTATATCCCTTGATTACCAAATAACCAAGGCCTTGATGCTTAGGATTTCCAACAACTTGCACTGGTTCCAGGATACCCTGTTCATGTAGGCCTAATCCTCTACCTTGATAATTCATCTGTTGAAACATTTTATTTGCAATAGGATATGATTTACCTTGGAAACAAGGTTCTAATCCTTCTCTACTCTATCGTGGACTTTCAAAAGTGATAGTTTCTTCATTGATAAAACAACTTGCCCTAAAAAAAGTAAGTGATCCAAATTTATAAGGGATAGGATCCTCCATATGTGGGATGAATTCCTGATTGATATCTTTGGCTTGAGTTTGTGAAATATCATATTTTAATTCTTATTTCAGAGGTGTTGATGATTCATTGTCCACATTAAAGTCTTCCTCATGATTCATTCTTGATATGCTTTCACATAATGTTTTCGATTCACAAATTTTGTAGAAGCCTTCTTCACGATCCATTTTTGATGTCTCTGGATTTTTCCATATCTTGGTCTTGTGCACAAATGTTAAGAGTAGGAGACTCTTGTTCCTTGGTAATGATGTTAAGATTATGAGACTCTTGTTCCTTGGTAATGATGTCAAGATTATGAGACTCTTGTTTTGAATGAAGATAATCTACGTGTCCATCCAAATCAAGCATCTCATGGGTAGACAGAGGGGTATGTGATGTATGGATATGATCCTTATTTACGACATCTTGTATAGATAGGAGAGTTTCCATCACCTCATTGTAGTATCTTGGATATACGAATTCTTTATCTTGGGTAATGTCAGAATTGCTTTCAACATGCTTTGGATCAAGTTCTCGACATGGGTCAATTTCAAAGGATGGATTGTCTACAAGGGATTCTTGGACATTATTTTTAGGAATGGGAAGTGGATCAATATCTTGTTGATCTTTGAGGATTCCTTCACTATCTGCCATCATGACGTCGAGGGATGTCAGTATGTCCTGGGAAGGACCATTGCTAGACCTTGATGATAGATGTTGATCATGCCTTGGAATAAATTCTTGATATATGTCCTCTAACTCATTAGGTGATGTAGAGACATTTTCAATATCATCATTGATTGATGGATAATAGATTATGTCAATGGGATAAAATAATGTTAACACATCTTGAAATAGATCACTAAAAAGTGGCTCTTGATGAATGTTGATTTGATCAATGGATGGGGTAGACATATCTTCATAGTGCTCATTAATGGATTGAGTTTGATCATTTTCTTCAGCAGTTATGGTGGAGAGGTTGTCAATGTTTTCAACCATAGGATCAAATGATGTTAATGTTTCTTGGATTGGATCATTGTTAGGCATTGTTGGTGAGTTTTGATCATGATTGAAAAGTGGATCTCGGTGTGTGTTGATTTCATCATTGGTTGAGGTGGAAACATCTTCAATGTGCTCATTAATGGATAGATCTTGATTGTTGCTTTCAACAATTGTGGTGGGGAGGTTTTTAATGCTATTGCTAGTGGTTGAACTCTGATTATTGTCCCCGATAGTTATTAGCTTTTGATCAATCAGATCTTGGATGATATTTTTGAGTTGAATACAATCTGATGTTGTGTGTCCATTAAGTTTGTGAAAATAACAAAAGTTCTTCTCGTCATACCCTAGTGGTTTCACCATGGGCTCTTGATAATTCTCATAAACAGGGATTTTAATGAGATTTTCTTGGATTAGTTGTTGCAAGACAGACTCAATTGGTTCCCCAAGTGGTGTGTATTTTTGTTTGTTACCTTATGGGATTGGTACTTTAAATTGACCTTGTGGCGATTGATTTTGGAGATGTGGTGATTGAGTTTTTTGTTGATGTCGTTGATCCTGATATCCAATTTCTTGGCATTGGAGATATTGTTCTTGATGTGATTGTGGAGAAAACTCAATGCTTTGATGACATGGTTCAACCAATGGAAGAGTGAATTTATTTTGGGGTGGAGATGACTCTTGGCGCAATGGATCAACTACTTTGGCAAGTGAAGCAATTTGATCCGGAAAAATTTGATCTTGATTTCAATCTTGACACCTTTGATATGGTTGACTTGGTTGTAGAGCAAGCAGATTTGGAATGCATCCTTGTGGTGTTTTCCTGGGATCATGGATAAGTTGATTTTGGATAATGCTTTGATTCAGTGTGATGTTTAGATTCGGCATGATAGATTGAAATTGAATATTGTTGTGGTTGAGAAACACATTGCTTGGATTTAGATAACTTTGATTTTGCATGGTGTTACCTTGACTTGGATCAATACCTAGATTCGTTAATATACTACTGGGATTTTGAACAAAATTGGTTTGATTTGCAATCACATCTATCCCAAAGTTCACCAAGTATGGATTTGATACATTTATATTTGGTATGCTTGGGTTTGGTACAGTCACATTTGGCATGTATGGATTTGGTGGGATGATGTTGTTTTGAAGAGGACTCATGCATTGATTGTTTGGTTGATAGATTTGTAGGTTTGGACTTGGATTTAAATCTACCATTAGGAAAGGTGTTCCAAACTTTAGATTGGGAAAACTCATATTTGTATTTTTGAGGCTTGAAGGAGATAATGATGCCATGTATGGATTGAATAAATGTGAGTTTCGATAATCCATTGACCTTGCAACACTTGGATAATCTGGTTGACTTGGATTACTCATGATGTATGAGTTGATTTCAAACTCCATGTTTTTCTTTGTGTTTTGACCTTGTTGACCTCTGAGGGGTTTAGGACCAATGATGAGATGAAGGATGAAAGGGGTGATTGATATGGGTGTTTAAACGTTTAGGAACTTTGGATCAATGCTAGACATTAGGACTTGATTTGATTTGATTTTGAATAAGGATAGTTTGACTAAGTGTGTTAAGTCAAACAAGGTGATAATGGATTGGATAATTTGACTAAGTGTGTTAAGTCAAACAAGATGATAATGAACTTGTAAACCCTAGGAAGTTGTGTTATCCTAGAGTAAACTCATACAAAAAGGATAATTTGGCTAGGTGTGTTAAGCCAAACAAGGTGATTTTGAACTTGTAAACCTTAGGAAGTTGTGTTAGCCTAGAGGTAAATTCTCTCAAGAGGATTGATAATTTGACTAAGTGTGTTAAGTCAAACAAGGTGATGTTGATTTTTCCTAAAATTCTAGCATAAGTGATGTTTTCAAAGTTTCCAAGAGTTTCTTGGTGAGATGTGATTTGATTGATGTTTCAGATGGGTGAAGTGCTTGACTTGATCCTAGATGAACCTAAGAGGACTTTTTTACTAGACCAAGATATTGAAGAACATGTTTTTCCCTTAGAGTAAATCAGACCAAAAGACCAATGTTTGTATGAAAACCATATGACCCAAAAGAGAACAAGCACATGTGTGGTTCAATAGATCTTCTATCTTGCTTAGATTCGGTTCTTTTTACCACAAACACTTTCTTAATTATGTTTCAAACTGAATGTCTAATGTCCTATTTTCTTTTCATCCCACAAGTTCCATTATGTGGAAATCAAGGAAATTAGGGCAGAAGTTTCCTACTATTGACTTTGGGAGAAACAAATTGAGATGTTTGAATGTTTAGAATCCTTCTAGACATAAGAACCCCTAGGGACAAGCGGTAACATGTGGACACCTCCAAGGTATTTTTTCTTCCAAAGGGTTTAAAATTTTGATGATTCGTTGAATGTTTGTTTTCCACTGTTTTGGATCCAAGCAAGTGTTTTCTGATTCCAATGACATGCACAACCCTAGGCTGAAAAGACAATATCTGTTGGGTTCCCACTTGGATAAATCCAGTTGTGCATATTCAGTGTGGATGATTATATGCTTGACCACATAGGCTCCCCCTTACAGTGCACTCGCTTCTCGGATCAGCCAAGCATCAGTACCCATGAATCTCCCATGGCATACTTTTCATCTCTACAACAGAATCGCATGTATACGTGGGACGGCTTCAAAGGACATGACCTTTTGCACCAACAAATAGATAGGATTTTGGCCTTTGCTAAACAAGGGGTTTTAATTCAGACTTTTCATTCGTAGGAGTTGACCCATGCAGTGAGAGACCATTGTTGCCCCTCTCGTTGGCGCCAACCGCGTGATACTAGCTTTTGTTCTAGTACCCACTTTTATATCCCGGTTGGAAATACTCTTGGCTTTAGAGTGTTACCGGTTCGGTTGTTCCCTTGGGTGAGTACATTTCCCACAAGGCAGGCCCTCTAAGATAAACAAAAGCAAGCAAACATATTTTTAGTTCGATCAACCTTCATTTAGAAACAAAGCGAGAACACACGCAATAGGTTTACTCACACTCGCAAGATGTTTTGTTCAATTTTAAATACCCAAATTGAAATGTGGAGGCAATCTTTTATGCAACTTAATGTCACCAAAAAGACTTTTGATTCTCAAGATCGTCGTGAAGCGTGAGAGAAGCTCATACGCCTTTTTAAATGAAATTACTTTGCAAAAAATATTACAAGACACAAAATCACATGTTCATTTTAAATTCCAAAGGAAAAATTGAGTTCTTTTTAAAGCCCCAAAATTGAAATGTGAGAGTTTTTTGTCAAATTTTTAGAACCCAAACTAAAATTTAGTAAGTTTCTAAGGTTCAATTTTAATCCAACTTGAAAAAGATCAAATCAATGATTAATTTTAAACCTCAAAAAAATAAAAAGTGAGTCGACTTGAAACAAAAAACGAGAGCATAAAATGGAAGCCCTAGATTGTAACAACAAGCATTAAAAAATGATTTTTCAAGTCTTAACTCCAATTTGTTCGCCTTTGTTTAATTATGATGCTTGCCTCCAATGCCAACCCAACAGTTAGAAATTGGACATATCTTAATATCTTATTCCAACAAATCTGAAAAAATATAATGTTAGAATATCAAAGTATTTGAAGTAGCAAACTACCACAGATTCTTAACCATAACTAGACAATTCTCTTAACAAAGATTAAAGCCTCCCCCACTAATAATTCTAAACCAGATGATTTAATGTAGACAAATAAATATCTGATGTGGTTTAATGCAAAAAGTACCACCTCGATTCCAATAAATGAGTGATGCCAACCAAGAAGGTATCTGCAAAAAAAAAAAAAAAAACCATAAATGAGAGATTTCAACCAAGAAAAATTCCACTACCACTTGCACACTTGGACCTTAAAAGGAGCTTTGGATTTAGTTGGAAGTCACTTAAACATGTGGATACCTACAAGCACCTGATTGTCATTTTCAATAATTATACAAATCTAAGCTTTTGGCCACACAATTAAATAAACATCTGCAGTCTAAATAAAACATCATCTACAGTCTGCATAGTGGCCTACAAATTAGAATTAACTTCATTCATATCCTCCACATAATGTCATTTTTTAGTACTATTTTATATTGTTTAGCAAAATTATTTAATGGCCAAGTGCCAAACATAGTTTGAATTTGAAATGAGTTTGTCTACAGATCCACGTGAACTTTCAACACATTATCAAGAAATCGCCTCTTGTTCTGCGCGATAATTGAAGTGTGTTCATGAAAAGTGATGGTGGTATTAAATGCTTGGAAACAACAAATTTTGAGGCATCAGATCTCCTGCTTAAGGTAAACGACAACATCCATTTAAAAAGACATTTACGAGCAGATATCGATGGCAATAGATATAAATGAAGCAAGTCAAAAAAGAGAAAAAGAGTAGTAAATGTGAACACTTTAAGATGACCAGCGCATTCACACAAGAAATAAAACATACTATTTTCTCAAGTAAATGTCCTCTTTTCTAATCACACCAGCTATTCTTTGCAAGAAAGTATGAGCCCAAAGAAACAAGGTCCATATCAGGCCTATACAATCTTCTTGTGCTTTGAATAGAGACTAAATGTGATGCTGACCTTTCTGTCAAACATTTGACATCTTATTGATCATTGATGGTTCAGTCAGATGTGCAATACTTTACATTCAATGCTGGATTTCAAATGCCACTTTTGCTATAGTAAACCCACACCTTCTCCTAGAATAAACCTATAGATAGAAGTTAAAACAAATGCAGATTGCTTATACTGTTTCTTGAATTTAATGATCGCTAATCTAGGCTTAATTTTTTCTACAATGAAGTGAATAGGCTATGGGGCTTGGGACTCGCATGAGTGGAGACATATGAGACAATAAAAATAAAAGAATGCAGCATTGAATAGGAGGAGGAAATCATGGAGTGCATGGGGAGGTTGTGAGGACTATGGATAGGGATGGTCTAGATTTGGAGGGAGCCTCTATCCAATGGTCTGGTATACCATGAATAGAGAGGCTATGATTCCATAGACATCTCTATTGGTTTGCATCCAACAAGGGACTCCTCTTATTCTGAACTATACTCCACTTTTTTTTGTGTGGCAACCAAGAAGATTGATCAACTCATTAAGTCTATGTAGCACAATCAGGTGATTGCATGCATAGGCAAGGGAGCATGAGACTACATTCTTTGAGGCACAGTGTCAAAACAATTCACGTGACTTGTCTATGCATCCACATTCACATGCATATCTACCAGAGAATTTGCAACTACAACGGCTTACAAAATGTCTTCATCCTATATGCTTTGATCGACACCAAGTGGGCGCTTTAAAGCCTAAGCAGAGATATTTCAACAACAGTAATAAGGAGCATTTCAACAATTATAAAACAGATAGCAGTGAGAGTTTCTTTTTCTTTTATTAGCATTGACAAACTGCAAGAAAAAGTGCAAAAGTCCAAGTGCTTAAATAAAAAATGCTTTGTTGTATGTTTAAAGAAGAAATCAACTTTAATCTTAGAGAAAAAAAAGTCTATCTGAGTTGAATCAATGCCAAGGGATAAACTTGATAGATGCAGGAGCTTATCACTCAAAATGGGTTAGTTTGAAACATATTTAAGATGCAGAACCATAGACAAGGCAGATTATTTATTTGAAAGGATTTTTTTCTCAAGAGCATAAAATAGATTTATTGTAGAGGCTTCATAAACTTTCACAAATTCTATACTAATAAATAACCAATGCATAGAAAATGTGAAGAAAATCTATGAGGCCCTCCTTCTAGTGCCATAATGTGGAGACCTTTTTTTGCATTTTCTCAAGAACAACATTAGCATGTCTATTCTATCTCAAACAAAGAAAACCAAAGTCTCTCTATGAGATAATGAATCATGTCTAACATGCTAAACCAAAGTCTAAAAGACCAAATAAGCAAACTTGAAAGCACATTCAAACAATATTCGTACCTATCCCATAGTGGGAGTGGTGCCCCTTATGATGTGGAAAGGATGCCCTTTCCCACCCCCTGATAATCAAGAATGACAAGATGTAAGTGATTGTGCATCAAGTTGTGTAGTTGCAAGTTGTTGTTGTGTTGTTGTCAGTTGTAGTTGTGGAAATGCTTTGCATTTATAGATTCAAGGTTGGAAGATTGAGGGATTTGGATGAATGTGGGATCATTCATGAGCCAATGACAAGATGCCACTTGTCAAGATGTGAGAGGATGAGGGTTGTGCACATTTTGGTCAATGTGCCAATTTGAAATTTGAATTTTGATGAAATGACATGTTTAGGGGGGATGAAAGATGAATTAAATGCCAAGTTTTACTTTTGTAAGAGACATGTAAGAGCTCTTAAATACTTTGTTGGATGGACAAGTCATTTGAGAGGGAGATTCAAATTTGAAGAATATTCCATCTTGATGCCCTTTTGAAAGAAATTAGATGAAATAATAAATCAATTAAATTATTTATTGGTGCAAGTGGAAGAATCTAGAGGATTTAGGTGATTAGGATTAAATTAATCAGGATTTGATTACTTTAATAGGAGATTAGGTGATTTTGACTTTTGACTTATATTTTAGGATCAAAATGAGAAGAAAATTATTTTAGATTTAATTAAATAAAGATTTTTTTTATTTAATCAAAGATGATGATGTTAATTTGAATGGATGACTTTAGGAGATTAATTAAATAAACTTGGTTTATTTAATTGATGGGTGAATATGATAATATGAGGAATGCATGATGTTAGTTTTGCATTCCTACACTATTATCTAATTATTTGTAACTTTTGAGCCAAATTGAATCAAAAGAAGCAATAACACTCTTTTACATCAACTATTTTTATTTGGATCGCTTATTTGTCAACAACTTCTAAAATCGTAGTCCTTACAAGACATTATTCCATCATAATTTTTATAAACTATTGAGTTAACAATTTTTCTACACCATCACAATTACATTATTCGCAGTTATCTTGTTGTTAGTTATATTCCAATATTATGAAAAAAATCATTAGATAAAATATCAAAGCTCCACAAAGGATAAGATAACTAGAAAGAAATCTCCTAGAGGTATTCATTAGCATTATAAGTTTTCATTCAAGGTTTAGATACTTGAGAGGAATCTTTGACTATAGGTACTAAAATTTTGTAGGAATTAAGGTCAATTTTGGACATAAAAATGTAATTTTATCGAGTTCAAGATTTATTTGTTGGTGTGATGATTGGATTTAATCATACTAAATTGATTTATCTTAATGCATAGTTAAATAATAATGTAGTGTAAAAATGGTACGCTCTTCAAAACAATACAATTTCACACTAAATTTGGACCTATTTTAGCACCCTTGCATTAAATACCCTTGTAAATCATCATTAATAGGCCCCTAAGACCCTTTATTTTGGATCTCGATGCTTATTTTAATTAATTCTCTAAGGCAATTGTGACTGTCATGATAGACATGTATGCAAAATGTGGTGACATTCAAAAGCCACTTGCATTGTTTGACAAAATGAATAATATTATTATATGATTAAACTTAACTATTATTATACGATTAATGTAAATAATTTGATGATTAATATAACTTTACATTTGTAAGAATATATCTTTCAACATTATTTATATAGATTTAGTATAAAGATAGATATACTAGTCTATAATCTACACCAACATCCATTTATAATTTTGAGGGATATATTAGCAGGAAGATCTTTAGTGAGATCAATCTCCACCAAAATTCGTGCATAAATGGTGTGCACATAATTACTTGAATTTCATCAACCCCCATAAATTTCCCCAATGAATTCCCAATTGCGTCAAAACAAGAGTCAAACCAAAATTGTAGTGAAAGATTCAGGAGTCTTACCCAAATCGAAAAAGCTAAAAAATATTCACAAACCGGGTTGAAGGAACAGTGCCATGGTTTTAGCATCAGTAGATGTTGTTCAAAACTCCATTGATAATCACATAAGATCGTGTGGCAATCTTGTATATTATTGAAGACCACCAAAAAAAAACCTCGTGCACATGGGTAAATTTGTAGATTGCCAACTAATATGGGTTGTCAAGTCTCTGAAATCCATTGGTGTAGCATGGATTGGCTTGGCCAAAACCCTTAGAAGCGACCAATCAGACCCTCTTTGGAAAAAAAATCTTCATTTTCATCCACTTCCTGCATAACATCCCATCCAAAACTATCATCGACAATACCTTGGCAAATTTGTGAGGCCTGTTCACTTGAGGGAGATCCTAATCCTTCACAAGTTTACTAGAATTATTCTCTAATTTTTCCATTGGAATCCCCCCAACTGGCTCAGAAAATAGATGCACATAATATAATTTGTCCTCTGCATGGCCTTGAGACAGTTGCCCATCATAGATATTATTAGAGCTTCATCACCCATCCCCAACGCTAGGAGGCCAAGCTACAAAATTCAAAAATTCTTGCAAAGATGACATCACGACAAAGTCTCCAACTAGCAATGGAACCTTGGTGTGCAATAGGTACGCTGAAGAGTTGTGGAAGGTCAATTAGGGAGAGTTTTTGTTTTGTTTTTTTGCAAATCATAGACGTGTCCCTATTTGAGTTTCCCAAACTCAATTTGTTCACCAACAATTAAAAATCCCCGAGAGGCTCTGTAAGGTAGTTAACGAATCTCAACCATTCATCATTTTTCGCTAATTTTTCGATTATTTTTAGCCTCTTTTTACTACTTTCTTCGTCGCTATTGGTTTTTCCTCCTCCAAAATCTTCCTCATTGGTATTGACCTTTCGCTCCTCCAATTTAGTTAAGTATATATTGACATAATTAATATATAATGTAAATTTTATATTATATATAATAAAAAAGAAATTATAAATATGTAATTATATTACTTATTATAATTAGCAAGTGGCAAGACAATAACAGAAATTTTGTGGACCGCATGCATTGTCAGGCTAATAAATGAGTAGCAAGTGGTTGGCAAGCGAAGGTGCCATAGGATAGATGCATAAAATGTGGAGATTGGAAGATATGCGCTATGCATGCAAAGATAAATTAGCGGATATTTAAATTAAAATGGTTTGGCTCCATTTCGGTTAACATTGGTGATGCAATTTGCGAAAGCAGTCGGTCTTGTATTTGTAACTTATTATTACATAGCTTATTTCCTTTTCTGAATTAGGTGGAATCAATTTGTAATCAGTCCTAGCCAAGGTTTTTATGAGTTCGTTTCTTGTTCATGCTAATGGATTTCTCAAGTTTAAAGCCTATTTTAACAGTTTAATTGTACTTTACATTTGTGCAGATTTTTGGAGTCTCTATAAAGATCGTTCGCCATGTCTAGCCTGTGTATGTCTATAATTGTTATTGCTCTCTCTTGTGTATCCTCCAGAAATGGAAGCATTTCTCCAAAGCCATGTGTTGTGAGAACCAATTTGCTACCTTGTAACAATATTTTGCGTGCAAAGGTAGGACTGAGCTACTCGGCTAAGAGGAGACATGTAAATCGTTCGTTGGTGAGGGCAGAGAGCAAAGATGGTGCCATAGATGTGCAAAATAAAGGCAAAGAAGATAAAAAAAATCAAATTATGCGAGAAAGACAACAAAAATTTTATCTTTCGGTAAATGCTTAATCAAATTTACTATGGATTATGCATGCAAAGGTAGGACTGAGCTACTTGACTAAGAGGAGACCTGTAAATTCTTCGTTGGTGAGGGTAGAGAGCAAAGATGGTGCCATAGATGTCCAAAATAAAGGCAAAGAAGTTGAGAAAAAATCAAATTATGCAGGCAAGAAAACAAAAATTTACTGTTTCTGGAGGAGTGGAAAGGTCAATACCAATGAGGAAGAGTTTGGAGGAGCAAAAACCAATGAAAAATGATGCACGACTGAGATTGATTTCACCCCCTTGCGGGGCCTCTCGGGGCATGTGAACCCTTAATGGGAAAACTGTTGATGGTGTTTTTATGCACTTCACAACACAGGTAATACGTAGGTGCATTACCTCTCTTGAAAGACAATCTTCCACAATCAAATTGCAGAAAACTATCCCAAGGTCTCTTGGGTGTCAGGTTATGACGAGGCTTGCAATATTTTAGTTGATTTATGTGATTTGTTGGAATCACAGGGCGGTCTTACATGGTCGAAGCTATAGGAGAATTGAGTCAATGAATGGAGTTCTATGGATTTGGAATTACTATGCTTTGCTGCAAGTTCAGGCAACAGTCTTAGACTCCATTATTTCATTAGATTTGGCTTTACAATGTGCAACAAACCTTAACACAGATTGTTTCTAAAAAAAATAAAAAAGGAGGGGCGAGGAAGAAAGGTGTTTCCTGGACCTGCAACTACCGATGAACAGTGATCATGGAGGTTCCTACTATAGACAGTTTCCATAAACATAATTTCACTTAACCAGAATTCTTACAATGTCATGAAATTTGTGCTATCTTCTAAGGACTGCAGATATTCATCATTCATTCGCTATGGGAAGGTGAATAAAGATGAGATTCAATGAGCAGCAATGAAATCAAAGTCCAGACTAACTTTGCATAGTCATCTACCTTCAGCAAATGACCAAAAGTATGGACAAGAAAAGCATACACACAACAACAATCTTCAAAACCAGAGATAACATACTAAATCTACCAAATTTAATCTGAGGGCACTGAAACAGCAATGTATCTTAAATCAAAGCTATGAATAAAAGGGAGAGGAATCATGAAACATATGGAGAAAACCAGAAATACACCAGAAAATGACTGTATTTTCTATTATATTCTCAGCAGCATGTCTTTACAACAACTCAACTCCCCTAAAATGAGAGGAGGAGAGCCCTATTTATAGTTTTCAAAAAGCAAAATGAGTGGCCAAGATTCAATTCTATTGTGTGGCCAAAATTCACTTTACATTAGGGTTTCACCTACCCCCAAATATATTACATTTATAAATAATTTCTTGTTTCTTCCCTATTTCGTCATCTAGTGACAACACTGTAGCAAATTTGTCTTTTAGCCATTTTCCCTTTGTTGTAGCTACTCTTCAAGGAACTCATCGTCGATGATGGGATTGCCCTCTCACTTCTTCAATGCGGCATACTCCATGAAACTCAAGATCAGGGATTGAAACTTATCCACCTCCATGATGTTGGAACGCAAAAGATGGTAGGACCATTCCTAGGAATTGTTGCCAAGATTCTTCTAGTCATCCTCATACTTCGGAGCGTTGTCTTTGAAGAGTTCCGACTACGCAAAAGCTCGGGCGGCAAAGCACATGAATTCAGTGGTGACCTCGGCGGACATGCCATCTTTCATGATCTTCAAGAAGTAGGGCTTTATATTCTCAAGATTAATCTCGACCATCGGTAGCTCGTACCCTGTCATCAGCTTGAGGTACCGAGCGCACTCCTCCTTAGAATCTCTTCCCCATTCAATGTTTAGCGCCATTCACTCCAAAACCTGCTCAAGCCTCCTCTTCCAGTGATTAAAATCTCATTTCCACATGTCCACTAGCCAGTGGTCATCATCCTTGAAGGCAAGGTCCTTTTCCCAGACATCGCTTGGCAACACGAGTATGGCCTCAATCTTTGGGTAGGCCACCTCGTACTTCCTTGGGAACCTCTCACAGATTTGCCTTGTGTCCTCGAGAGTCTTCTGAACTTCTAGGAACCTATTTGTTGCTCGAACAGCCAAGTTGATGCCCATGTTTCCCATGTCCAAGACCTGTCGGAACCAATTTTCCGTAGTCTTGTCCAAGTTTCGTCTCTTTTCAAGCTTGTTAATCTGTTCCTGGGACAGCAACTAAGGCGGGGCCGATGATGTCGTGGGCTGCTCATCCTGAGATGACCACTGCTGAATATAAGTTGTCAGATCAGCCACTTCCTCCTTTAGTTCTTCTTTGGAGACCTTATCCTGCTGGATAAGGTGCACTACTATGGCGACCGACTCTTGGAGATGCTCAACCTTTTGTTCCCTCGTGGCCACTCCCAAGTCGATGGTGGAGACGTTGTAAGTTATACCTTGTTCCCCAACCATCAGTGTTGCTATCTGCACTGCCCTTGATCCCAAGGCATCCATAGTTACTTTTGATCTGACCTTCGGCCTCTTCTCTTTTTTGGTGCTTACTCATGCTCTGGCCATAATGGCGTCCAGCCTTGCCTTGGGATCCTTCAAGGTGGGAGTCTTTTGCTTGAGTTGCCTTTGCAGCCAATCGGGCGCTTGGGGTTCTTCCCTTGGCGGTTCACTTTGAGTCTCGTTGTCCTCCTTCTCAAGTTCGACGGTTATGACAACAAAATCCTTCTCGTTTGTTCCTACATCTTCCTTTGCTTCATCAGGGTCTTGTTCAAACGTTTCATCTCTAGCGGGGGACGCAGTGTGCAACTGCTTTTTGGGTGAATCTTTCTTTTCAGCATCCCCCTCTTCTACATTTAGAACATACTGATGTTCCTCGAGGTTCTCCCCTTGTTTTTCCTCATGGAGGAATGTTTCCTTGTCATGCTCTGGGGTCTGGCCATGTCCCTCAGTTGGAGACCTATTACCTTTCGTCTCTAGAGCAGCAATCTCCTCTTCCCGTGCAAGCCGATCCTCGACCTCCTTGTCCTCAATTTCCTTGAGCTGCTTTCCACACTCAGCATTGAACTCGAGATCATTTGACTCTCGGATCAGTTCAACATCAAGGTCCTCACTGCCCTCACTGGAAGACTCATAGGCCACTTCATCAATCTCCCGATGCTCGAACAAGGGATGTTCATGATATTCAAACTCTTCGTACTCTGGCGCCTTCTCATCCTCTAGCTACTGTCGTTCATGCTCGTCTGATATCTGCATGGTCGCTTTCATCTTTGGTGATTCAGTAGAGGGGGATGTCATTGGACCAGAGGCCATAGCCTGAGCTATCGCAGCCTAGACTATCGGATTGGTGAGCATCCCCAAAAGCTCAGACGGCACGTTCTACATATACTTTACAAAAGACTCTGGAAGGCTAAGGGCAAACATTGTAGTAGCAGAAACGGTGGGAAGGGAAGGAGACATGGAGGAAGAGGACATTGGTGAGGTGGTGGCAGATGATGAGTCTACGGGAATAACTGGCAACACTGGAGGAGTAGGAGCAAGGTGCATGGAGATATCCACGACAAGTGGGGAGGAAGCAGAGACTGCAAGAGCAGCATGAAGGGTAGGGGAAGCAACAATAGTAGTAGTAACAATGGTAGGGAGGGACCTTGGCGAGCTAGACCCTGGTCCTTCGATCCCAAGGGATAGACCCTTGGTTAATACAGTCGTCTCCGTGCTACTAGTTGTCTTCCTCCTCTTTTTAGAAGGTTCAGGCTCAAAATCCTTATGGGCATAGACCTTTAGTTTGGGTAGCTGTTCGCTAGCCTCCTTTCTTTTCTTGGTCTTCATCGATGTTGGGGTCTTAGATGTCTCCCCAATTGCAGTGGCGGCGGCTCCACCTTCAGAACCACTTGGTTCACTTACATGCTCACTTGTAAGTTCAGTGAATGTTAGGACGACCCCTGGTTGTTTCAATTGAGCCACCTTCTTGTTGATCCATGCCCTTATTCAGATCTCAACGGGCTTAGTGAGCACACTAATGTCATTAAGCTCTGGTCCATCCCAATCAATTGCAGGCAGCGGCGAGTTTGAAACCACATCGTATCCTGGGTCCACAACTGTGTCTTCATCCTCCTCTAGCTGATCAAGGACTGGACACAAGTTCACCCTTCGTACATAGATGGCGGTCATGCGCATGTAATACCGCAACCGCACCTCAAGATCATCCCTGCAATTGGCCCAAAAGTCCTTGATGTTGTGGAGGTGGGCGTATTCACATCCCAGTGCCTTTCTGACATGACCATAAGGATCCATTCATGGCCTTGTCATGTATTGTTCAAAGTTATATTCGGCCAGCTCCTTTTCCGAATATCTTGCGCACTGCGAGGTGTGGATCTTATACATCCCCTGACCAAGGTTCATGGGATAGGCGGGGCCCACCAGATGTTTTTCACTCAAGACACTATGAATGTGTTGCAACTGCCGAGTCAGCTCCAAGAGAGTGATCTGGTCATTTGGGTACTGGGGTAGCTTGTTCGGTCTTTCGGTGAATCCCTGAGCGCGCATGTATCTGAACCTTGGGAACTGAATGTACCAGAAGGCGTACTGCCTGAGGAGGACCCTGGAACTGTGGGATGTCCTCCTATGAAAATCCCCTCCTAAGGATCAGATGATGTGAGCAATGAATGCGTCGTTCACCCTACAGTAGTCTCTTTTGAAGTTCTGGAACTGTAACTGGGGGTACTTGTCATAAGGCTTGAGCTCTAGCCCTGATGGATTACTGGGCATCATTGTCAACCCCTGATAGTGTCACCGATTGGTGAGAGAATATACCAAGTAGGAGGTCATGAAGAATTTGTTGGTTTTCTTCACGGTAGTAAACTGCTCGTGGAAGCAGTTGCTAATTATCTCGCCCCAATAGAAGGTGGTGCCCTTACCTCGTAGAATCTGTTCTATGAAGTAGAACATCCATTCTTGGAAGAAAACCGCGCTGGGGAGGCCCATGACCCGGCTGAGTAGAGTTACAAGGTCATGGTAGTCCTCGAAGAAGTCGCTACGGAAGAGTTCTTGAGGAAGCTTCCCAGCACTACCTCATTTTTCTTTCAACCAGTACTAGTTGATAAGCCTTTTGCACCCCAATGGGTCTTGTTCCCAAACCTCTTTGCAATCTTCCATGGTGGGGACCTCCATGCTCTCAAAGACAGGAATGTGGAAGGTCAATGTTATACCTAACGGAGACATATCTGCAAGGATATTTTCGTCATGGTCCACTATGGTTCTAGTATCAGATTGGTATGCCTCCACGCATGCCATTACCAGCTTCGGGGCCACTAAGGCCGGTGGGAAACCTACAGCTTTAGCAAGTCCACTGCTCTTTCTTATCCTTGCGTTGTCTGTTTTTGGGTTCATTCTGACCCTCTGCGTGAATTCCTCAACATCGACCTGTCCGATGTTGGTATCTGAGACATCCCTCCAAAGGGTAGTGATCCTGGATTGAATAGGGACCCCCTAGAATTTGTATTTCATCAATTCTCTGTCCTCTTTGCCTCTTGGTGGCTTGGTTGTTCCTTTCCCTTTCTTGGAAGCACCGAAAGTTTTTGCATCGGATTCCATAAATCCTGCACAAAAGATGTGAATTAGTAATGATGAACTTGACAAAACACCCACCGATAAAGCCTTGCATGTCAAGATTAGTCTGGCAATTATAATTCATATTTAATAACCATGCAAGTTGGATACTTCATTGTTAGAAAGCAGTGCAAACAATCCGGAGTTCCTGGGCCAGAATTCCCTTGGCAGAATATCGTTTGAAAGGGAAAAATGAGAATGGAATTCCCACAGGCATTTCTCGAGGTTGGATGCAGAGGAAAACCTAATTTTAGCAGGTGGGTCAAAATCCATTTTGGATTTGGAGGTCATTTGATCATTCATTTGGAAGTTTGGGCATCATTTGCAGGGAAACCGTCTGAAACGGCGCAGAGGATGCAGAATTCTGGGCGTCGGAATCTGGGTCTCAGATTGCCGTCACTGGGAAGCGACCACGGGTCGGCCGTTGGGGACGGCAAAATGAAAGCAGAAATCCAGGGGAGGAAATTCGGGAGGCAGATTCTGAAAGCGGTCAAAGGGTTCAAGACAATTGGGCGGCGGACGGAGCACCGGGACCCAGAGGTCGGGAAGCTGTCCCGAGCTCGTCGTCAGAACGGTGCAGGTGGAACGGAATTCCTAGAGGGGAATTCCGGCATTCAAAATCCGGAAAGAACTCGGAGGAATTATCTAGATTTCGGGTTTCGGCGGACAGCGGACCGAGGTCCAAGAGCCGAAGAGACGCTCAGACGAGGCCGTTTGAAACGGTGATGACACAACGGAATCCCGGGAAGGGAATTCCGATGGTTGAAGTCCGAAGAGGGAAATTTGGTCAAGGACGTCGACCGGAAGACAGAAGACCTTGCGGTCGGGAAACGAGGTTCGAAAAGCTGTAAGGGGAAGGCCGTCGAAACGGAAAAGTCAGGCCAGAATTCCGAGAAGGGAATTCCGAAGACCGAATCCCGAGGGAGGATCTGAATTTTGGCGAGATTGCGATATTCGAGTTTAGACGGACTTCGAGGGTCCGGGGTCCGAGGGTCAGGAGGACGCTCGGACGGGGCCGTTTGGAACGGCGAGGACGCAACGGAATCCCAGGATGGGAATTCCGAAGGTCGGAGTCTGAAGCGGGGAATGCCACCGGCAAAATTTTGAAGAAGCTGCAAATGGCTGCGGGAAGACCAGGGCCTGGAAGAAGCCGGCGTTGTTCCGAAGAACAGTCACGGCGCGGTGAAGCTCCGGATCAGATTTTCAGCTACTTAGCAATCGATCTTCAACTTTCTAAAAGGTGGGTTTTGATGGGAAGGCCTATATCTACTAGATTTTAACATGGTTTCTTCATTTTAAAACTTTTAAAGCTCAGAAATGGAAAAATAAAGGATGAGGGCGCGAATAGCAAACCTACCTCGAAATCCCGAAGAACAAGCTGTCGGATGCACGGAGGACAGACGAAAAGCACTTGAAAATCTGGGGCGGAAAGAAAAACTTGGGCGCCAGGAGTTCTCCAACCTTTCCTATCACTCAAACAGTTGATAATGATGGCTGAAAAATGCGTTTTTATAGCAAAAACTGCCATTAATATAGCATTAAATTCCTTTGTACGGCGGCAGCTGAGGTTGGTGAATTTTGAAAAATGCAGGGGCGGCGGGAGGTCCGGGGTCCGGGGTTCAGAAAGTCGTCCCATCACTGCCATCGAAACAGTAAAGACCGATGGGAAACCCGACAAAGGAAGCCCGGCAAAGGAAATCCGGCAAAGGAAACCTGACAAAGGAAATCCGGTAAAGGAAATCCGGCCAAGGAAACCTGGCAATTTACCACAGCTGCCAGAACGGCGCTTTGACAAAGAAAACCCGGGTTAACCCGGGACTTAGCAATTTCAAAAAAGGGGGGGGGGGGGGCCTTCGGTCGAGCTCAAAATATGGCATTAGGAAATGCACTGACCCTTTGAAGCACAAAATGGGCACGCAAAATGAGGAAAACTAAAAAGGGCCTAAAAAGCAAAGAGGGAAAAGAGGGTCCCCATTCCAAACGAGGCGTGTGTGCAAAGGGCACAACAAAAAATAGCTTCACAAGCTCAAATAGGACATGCCTTCAGCGTAATTATATATTTACTTAGAATTCTAATAGTTTAAGAACTTTAATAATTTATAATTGAGAATTATAGATTTAGAATTCAATTATTCATTCACTATGATAAAAAAGAATAATTTTTATTTTTTGAGGTGATTAAGTTAATTTAGTAAATTTACATAGTAAAACTGCAATATTTAAATATTTAATATTCACTTAGTAAAATTTTGGAGAATGAAATATAATATTTGAATTTACTAAGAAAAATTTATAAGATTGAAAATATGTAAAGGGAACAAAAAACAAGTTAAAAAATATTTAAAATTTTAAAGGTAAAAACATAAATTAGAATGACAACAAACCCAAAAAAGGACAAAAGGAGGTTAAGGAATGACAACAAAATCATAAAGTGGTAGAAGAATAGGAGGGTTGGAGTAGAATGGCTTTCTAGTGGGCAAGTAAGGATTGCCAAGAGAAACTTAGATTCCAACCAACATCACAGTTCAGGTCAAATGGGTGATGGTTCAATGGCCTCTTTAAGTTTTCTCTTAAAGAAGTTTTCCTTCTTGACGAGGATTTGAGTATCTTCCAAGGGGTGTGGTGTTTATTCATGGAGGAATGCTCTGCAAGGGCTGATTTTTGGACCCATTCATGTCTTATATCAACATTGTGCTCCTTGATCCTAGTGATAATAGATCGACCTATTTCACCAAAGCATGGTGTGCCACAAGAGCAGGTGACTTTATAGACACCAACACAATTGAGAAGGTCTAGGGAGTCTTTGGGGGAGGGGATGAGGTGCTTATGGGTGCAAATAGGTTTGAAAAAGAAAAGTAATCCCTTTTTTTGAAGAATCTTAGATATCTTGTAAGAGAGGCCCTCATTGAAGGGGAGGGTGGCAATAGGATTGTTAGTGGGGAAAGGCTCTATAGGTTTAGCAATAGCATTAGATCTCACTTGCTTGATTGCTTTAAGGATTTGTTTTCTTTTACACCCATTTAATTTGAAGACTTGAGTGAGGTACACAATATCATGCTCAATGTTGTCATTATCACAAATCCTAAAGGCTCTGGTGAATAAAGTTTTGAGGATACCCAAATTTTGGGCACGATGATGATGGGAAGAAGCATGAATGTAGAGATTAGTGTGTGTTACTTTGTGAAAGACCTAACAGGCCGACAAACCATCAGACTTTCTAGTGAGCAAGATATCAAGGATTGGGATTTGGTTGCCAACTTCAAGCTCTTTAGTGAAGGAAATGCAATGAGATGGGTGAACCCACAATACTGGTTTACAATTTTTGGCCAAACTGAACACTGAATCTATTTTTTCTAAATAAATCTTCATTTTCAGGTACTTATAGCAGCTAAATCGTGAGGAATTTGAAGATGATGCAAACTAGTGATTTATGATATTTTGTCTATAGATTCTTAAAAAAAAAAAAAAAATTTGGAATCAGATTGCACTTCTTTTTCCATATCCTTCGAAAACTAGTTTTTTTTTTAGTAAACACCATTTTTAAGGAGTGACGCTCACCGTATTCAACATAACTTTTTTTCCATGAAGGATAAAATTATAATTTTTTAAAAAATTAGATTTGTAACTATGATATCTAGTGCTTCTGATTGGTTTCATAGTATTTTATTGAATATTTTTTCCTTAGTCAAATTTTGAAGTCAAACCAATTACAATTCAGACATAGGCAGATCATATACAACATAATTTTTCATGTATGTATCGAAATTAATTTTTTTTGATAATTTTCTATTTTTCCACATGAGCATAACAAAGAGCTTGATTTTTGATGAAAAACCTAGTTTAATCAAACTAAATAAATAAATACATAATAAAACTAAAACATATTAAAATTATATTCATTGGATAGCTCGTTCTGAGGACTACCATCATCTAGTTGGGTTTGTGAAGTCTCCTCTATTTTCATCCTCAACTCGAACTTCGAAGGGCAAATTTCTGAATATTTTTTGTGCAAAAAGGGGAGAAGGGGGCAAAAGGGGGGTTCAAGCGAACCAGGGGGATCACTCAAACCCCCCTTTCCAATAGTTTTCTTCTATGTTTCATTCTGTGAAATGTATCCTATGGTGGGACCCAAAATTAAATGGGTTTGCTCGAAGGTGGGTTCAAGCCCCTAAAAATCAAAAGTTCATTCAAACCCCTAAAAATCATTTTTTTTTGCATGGGGGCATTTTTTGCAACTTTTCCTTCCTCACTGGAATTGTAAACCAGTTTTATGGGTTTACCCAGATACATTGTTTAGGTGGGAGTGAAACTCTTCCAATTTATCAAGACCATGTGACCAAAAAATGTTGGTGTCATCCACATAATGCTTCCACCACTTGGGTTTAAGGGGGAAGGAATTAAGCACAATGTCTTCAAAATGCTCCATGCAAATATTGGCCACAATTGGGGGGACAAGGGAGATCCCATAGAAACCCCATCTACTTGATCATAAATAATACCTTGGAACGTGAAGAATGTGGATCTTAGATAATATTCCACTAAGGAGGCAATTTCGCTATTGGTCTTACGTTGATCATTCCAATCGATCCTAGGATAGGCACCTTGGTGAATAGAGATACTACATCAAAGTTGATAAGAAGGTCATTGTTGTCTAAATTTGTATCTTTGATGAACTCCACAAAATGGTTTGAATTCTTAATATAAGAGTTCTATCAGCCTATTAGGGGTGTGAGAATTTTGGCAAGGTAGAAGGCTAGTTAGTAGGTTGGAGTGCCAATGGTGTCAACTATTGATTTTAAAGGGAATACCAAATTTGTGAATTTTGGGAGAACCATAAATATGAGGAGTGACTTCCTTAGCAGGGTACATCACTTTTTTTTTGAGTCATTGAAAGAAGAGCAAGAAACAACCAATTTGAATTTTTTTAGAATCTAAGTGATGAAGTTGTGAGGTAAGATTATGTAGCTATTGCCATCATAGAGAAGATTGTGTTTTTTGGCAATATAGTCACACTTTTTTAAAATAACCACATCATTCCTTTGTTAGCCTTGACTATGTGGAGGTTGTTGTGGCTAAAACAACTATTGAATCTCTACTCTAAGTATGTTATCTTTGGGGTCATTGGTGTATCTAAGGATGACCACACAATCTTAGCAGATTTCTTTAGTCAAGTCCTCAGGGAGAGAGCAAACTACTTTTTTATTTCAATAAGGAATTATGTGTGAGTGGTGGAATGTGGATTGATAGCATGGTGTAGGCCCCTTTTTAAAATACTAAAGGTCAGTGTGTCTAGCTGCACATCCGAAAGGTTTACACCCAGTTTATTTTCCCAATCTTAGACACAAAGGTTGATTGGATGGAAGATAGAAGGTGGGGAAATTGAGGTTTTTGGAACACTAGGTCGAGAAAGGTTGAGATCTCATCAAGGATTCAACCTCGATTCACATGAGTGAGAAGTCTCTTCCAAGTGGAGTGAAGAATATGTTAGGTCTATAAATGTGATTAGAATGGCAAGGGGAGTAAGAGAATATTTGGCTCAAGGTGAGGAGATGTGATGTCCATTAAATGAAGAAAATGAATGAGGAGAAAGACATTGTAGAGGTGCCCCTAGCCCAAAACAATGATGATCTTTGTTTTCAGGTTGTAGTTGTTGGATGGCTCTAGGAGAGTTGAATGCCAAAGAAGACGCAATGCCTAAATTCATATCCTCCATGTTAGGAAAATCAAGGTGTCTCAACCTTTGATTTTTCCATAGAATTGAGTTTTTAATCGTTGCTAATTTTCTCATGTTGTCTTGTGAGTTACAACTTGCGGTTTCTTTTTCTGATGAGGATTCATGTTGGAAAGTTGATTTTATAGGTGGAGTTGTGCATAAAGGCATTTTCTATTTCCGTGTTGAGTTTACATGGAATGAGAGTTTTCAAGACGCAATTATTTTGGCAAGTGCAGATTTTACAATGTGGCATGTTGTGACAATTGAAAACTTACCGTTATGTGTGTGCAATGGATTTGGTACTTTCCATGTTGCATCTTCAGCCTTTGGCAGTCGATTTAGAAATGTCTAATTTGTGCATTGTAAGCTCTATAAATATGATTTTTTTCTTGAGGAGTTGATATGAGAGAGTGTTATTCATAGGGGTTATGTTTTCAGATTTTATTTAGAGATGGAACAAGATGAAAATAGTTTGTAAAGGTCATGAGCTTGATATTGTATTGAAACTTGTACTCTAGTTGTTGAATAATACAATGACTATGTTTTGGAGTATGGGTTTTTTATTTGAAAAGGTTTTCCCTATGTAAATATGGTGTTTCTTCTCTCTTATGTCTTTCATTCTTCTTCTATGTGATTTTGTTTTTATGAATCTGTTTGTGCTGTAATGTTGCTAAAACTAGTTTGATTGGGCAAGATCTATATTGCCATCACTTTCCTCTAAGGTATTAATAGTGGGAAAACAACTATGTCCATTTCCACTTTATGGAATAGTAGTATGTGTTTCTGAAGTTCCAAAAATGAAATGAATGTTACCAATGACACTGATCTTGGATGTTGTTCTGGAATGCCACTTTTCCCTTTCAATTGGTATCAGAGCTTAGTTCTACATTTGCATGTACTTGCATGTGTGTTGCATGTACTTGCATGGTCTGACATGTTGTTTACATGTGCTTGCATGTTACTGCATGTGAGGGTTCCTAGACTATGGTGCTCGGGTTGTGGACCTGTTTGGAGAATCAAATTCGTGTATGATTTAGTGTCTAATTCATGTGGTCTACATGACTATTCATTTTTAATCTCAGTTTGTTGATTACTAGTGCAATGATGGGTTTGCATGTTTTAGTGTATTGGATCTATGAGTTATGTAGTTTTGTAGGTGTGTACAACCTATTGATTGTAGTGGGATAACTCAGAAGTGGACTGTCTATATCCACGAGGTTGATTCAGTGTTGTAGACTTTATCAATTTGCCTTGTCTTTTGCCATTTTTGCATTGGTTTGTTGCTTTGGGATGAGAGAATGGATGGTGTTGAGTTCCTGGATTGTCGGTTATGGGGACCTGGAGCATGTGTATCATGGTGTCATGAATAGCTTGGATACACAACTTTGTGTAAGTTTTTAAAAGTGATGGTGTATTTCCTTGGTTTGGAGATCTTGGTCATGATGCTTAGAGAGCTTAGTTGTCACAGTTCAATGGGAGATTTAGTAGTGACTATGGATTCATCACTTGGTGATGGATGATCTTCTTTAGTATTGCAGATGTTACTAGAAGGAGCTCTTAGATCATATTGTTGTGTAAGGGTTCTTTCGCTTTTGTATGGACATTATTTGTAGATGGGTCATTTCATGATATTGAAGATGTGTAACATCTTCTATCCATGTAGGACTCTTGGAGTTTTTGGTTGAGGTGTTGGTGGTGCTCTGACAGGTGATGTTGGTTTAGATTATGTTATTATTATGTCATGATATACTTTTGATTCTAGATTAGAGTTTTGGCTTGATGCATTTCTCTTAAGACCATGTTAAGTTCACTTGGAGAATGGGGTCTCCTAAGAGGGGTGTTAAAAATCATGATGTCATGATAAGTTCCCGATTCAGATGATTAGAGCTTTGACAATGGTCTGGTGATTCTTTGTGTTTTGGGTGCATTGGTCATATGCTTGAGAACTTCATGATAGTGCAATGATGCATTTGGATTTTAGCATGAGATGATTATTTTCTAGTGCTCATGGATACATGGAGAATGAGGTGAGGCTATATTTCTCTTGAGATGAGAGAAGTGTTGTTGAGATGGTTACTCTTGATGAGATTTCAGCAGAAACTCTGAGAAGCCTACACTTTGGTTGGACATGAGCTCAACAGAGACCTATGAGGAGATTTCTCTTAGAGGAGTCATGATGGCTTGCATATCTTAGAGGAGCATTCTCATTCCCCACTCTTGGTCTACTCAGCAACTTATCGCTTGAGAGGTATTGTCCATTGTTTCTCTCAAATTTTTTATGCTTTCTTTCATAGACATTGATCTTGAGCTGCTATTAGATGGTTTTGGAGGATTCATTGTGAGTGAAGGATAGCATGGTTATCTCCTTGGGTTTTCATTTTCATTTATAATGATTATAGGGGATAGTAGTGGGTTGATTCCTTGAGATGGGAAATGAAGTAGTCTAATCTTCTTTGAGAAGCTTACATCCATGTAGATACATGATTATATGTTGTGTTTGATCTCTTGAGGTTGAACAGGTTTGGATGTTGTTTTGGATTTTATCTTGGGGTTGTGAAGGAAATCTTGACACGGTTGGAATTTAGATGTGTATGTAGAAGGGCACGCTACATGTTCATGATTTGCAGATTTTTCTCTGTAGTATGGTTCTTCTTCCTATATGTTCTTCTTCATATAACTTTAGATGTGAGATTTCTAGTTTGTGGTCATGTCTTGTCACATGGGTGATGACACGGAGGTTCTTGTATTTCTTTCTTTTGTCAGATATGGAGAACATGGGAGAGTTGTGGAAGATTGTTGAGAGATTTTTCTTGCAGTAGTTGGTTGTAAGATTTCTATATCTTTATGGATGGTCCCTGGTACTACATGGCTACAATTTCTATGTGTTATGATTAGTAGACTCGATATGCCTTTGATATTTTCAGATTTGGCATTACCCATGTAGTGGGGTTCCTAGATGTGTTTGGTCTTCATCAACTGGTTGGCACATGGAGCTTGTATGTGCAGTTGATGGGTTAGGTATGTAGGTGGCATGAGTTTGCTGATGTGGATACCTTCAACGTATGGGTGCTTGAATGGATTAGCACTTGTTGTGGGTGCTATTTTCAGTCATGTGGGTTGGTCAGTTGGATGGGAGCAATCATTTTTTTGGTTATTGCTCTAGTTGATGCACTATCTTTTGTTTTGGAGGATGACTTCACAGTTGCGTTTGGGTTGCGGGCTTTGAAGTTGATGTTGTTGATACTTTTGTATAGCTTATGAGCATATTGGAGTGGTGGTAGTATTCTATAGCTTTTTATATTAGTTGGATCTTATGCTTGTGTTCTTTAGACTAGTGCATATACACCATGGCTCGTTCCTTTCCTTTGGAGGATAACATGAACTATTGCCTAAGATGGTGGACATCTTGGATGGTGTTGCATGTGTCTTGATTGGAGCATGAAAGTATTGTTTGAGATTCTTGTGAATGCATGTATGGTTGTGATGATGTGTTTTCATCGATTGACTCTTAGCAGTTAAATCATGTTACTTTCATGGACTCTTCAAAGGTGTTAGACAAGTAGAAGAATGTTAGGAAAAAAAAAGTGTCTCAATCTTTGATTTTTCCATAACATGGATTTTTTAATTGTTGCTAATTTTCTCACATTTTCTTGTGAGTTACAACTTGCAATTTCTTTTTCCGATGAGTCGTCAAGTTGGAAAGTTGATTTTACAAGTGGAGTTGTGCATAAAGTCATTTTCTATTTCCATGTTTAGTTTACATGGAATGTGAGTTTTCAAGGTGCAATTATTTTAGCAAACACTTGTAGATTTTGTAGTGTGGTATGTGGTGACAATTGGAAACTTGTAGTTATGCATGTGCAATGGATTTGACACTTTCCATGTTGCATCTTTAGCCTTTGGTAGTCGATTTAGAAATGTTTAATTTCTACATTGTAAGCTTTATCAATATGATATTTTGCTTAAGGAGTTGATATGAGAGTGTTATTCATAAAGGTTATGTTGCCATATTTTTTCTAAAGATGGAACAAGATGTAAATATCCTATAAAGGCCATGAGCCTAATTTTGTATTGTAGCGTGTACTCTTGTTGAATAATACAATGGCTTTATGTTTTGAAGTTTGGGGTTTTTTTATTTGAAAGGATTTTCCCCACGTAAATATGTTTTTTCTTCTCTCTTCTATCTTTAATTCTTCTTCTATGTGATTTTGTTTTTATGAATCTATTTATGTGTTGTAATGCTATTGAAACTAGTTTGATTGGGCAAAATCTATATTGCAATCAATTTTCTCTAAAGTATTAACATGGGAAAACAACTATGTCCATTTCCACTTTATGGCATAGTAGTATGTGTTTTTGAGATTCCTAAAATGAAATGAATGTTACTGAAGACACTTATTGATCTTGGATGTTGTTATGGGATGCCCACTTTTCCCTTTCCTTCCACAGCTCGAGGTAAAGAAGGAAAAATAGTTTCCAACTCGATGTGGGCCAAAAACAATAAATGATGGGATAGAGGGTGGGTGGCTTGAGTAGCTAAATGCAGAGAGATCTTTTTTCCTTCATTTGGTTGCTTACATTGTTAGATCATGGGCCTCACTAGTGACTGACTTGGAGAGATTGATGGCAACAAATGAGCCTAGTCAAACCCAACATTTTCACCACTAGTTCACTATTGAAAAGGAACTAGTGGATGAAGGCTTGCATCAAAAAAATTGGATGGTTGGTGGATGAAGGTAGGTAACATCAACGCTGGTGAGGAGAATAGATTAAGGGAAGGCTATGGGAGAAAATTGGGTTGATGTAGAGGCTGTGAATCAAGAAGACTAGAGTAAAAACAACCATCATGATCTCACTAGTGCTAGGGTCGCCCATTTTTTGTTTAAAAATGTGGCAAAATTCTTCTTTTTATTTCTCTTAGCTTCAACTTTGAGACCAATTGCTTGGGCATATGTAGAAGTGTCAATCAACAACCATAAATCTATGTGCAAGGAAGAAGCTCATTCCAAGTGTAGCAAAATAACCAGTTAGCTAGTATATTAATAGATGCTCTAGTATATTGGATGACCTAATGAAGTAAAGCAAGACTAGCCTATTGGAAAATGCACTTTGTTTTATAGTTAGAGAGGTGGTGACAAATTTTGACAAAGGTTAGAAAGACATGGGGGTCCCTACACCTCTTGAGGAAGGCTAAGTCTGTTAACTGCTTTGCAAACTGGATTATGAACTTCTCTAATTATTTAGATTTGTTCCATAATTCCCTCCCATTAAGGTTGTAGATTGTACACATGATTTCCACATTCTATAATGTTATTGGAAAAAACTTCTAGATTTGACCATGTAAGTTTTTTTCTCTCAACGTTTCATATCAAACTTCATGATCCATCATCAAGAGAGCAAGACTAAAGAATAGAATTATGAAATTGTTAGCAAAATGGGTAGGATAAAGAGAGGAGGGGGTCAAGGTAGAATGGGTATAGAAAACAATAAAAAAAGAGGGGTTGAGATAAACTTGAAATTAATTAAATTATATTGCCAAAAAATGCATAGATCAATTATTTCTTAATATTAATTTTGAGGATGTTATAAATTAGGAACACAACTAATCTCACGACAAAAATCACCTATGCCTTGCCATGTAACATATAAAAATGCATTAAAACATACATAAAAACATACAAACATTGATGTTGTTTGCCAAGCCTATACCTGAGGAAGTGGATGCCAAACACATCCACTTCTGTTTCAACCTTGCATACTTCAACACAAAGCAATTATAGTTTTAATGTTGCCCACATCATACAAGGAAAATGATTATACCCTATGAGGTCTAACAACTTAATGAGAATGGGCTTCTTAAATATGAAAAAACAAGATTCAAAAACTTCATGGATAAGAAGATTAACATAAAGGAAGCCAGTAGCTTACTAAGGTATGGTAAAACAACAAACACAATTTTACTACGTGCACCTTAAAAAAACCCATGCTAACAAAATCAGAATCCTTAAAGTAAACCTTAATAAGAAACAATATTCTAGCATGTAAGAATGTCAAGTTAATCATACCTTCTAATTAAATCCATTAAAAATATATGTCATAGGAAACTTCAAGCTCTAGAAAAGGCAATTTCTAATATGGCATTGATAGTGGACAGTAATAACCTGGGTGAAACCAGCAACATATAACATGCTATAAAAGAATACAAAAAATGGTTTACCAGTGTAATTTATAGCATTTGACACTTAAATCATCTAGCAGCATAGACTGGAAATTCAAATAATATTACCATGTTTGATATGTTTATACACACTATAGAATCTTATTATCACCAAATTACTTGCATTAGATAAAATATGAACTGCACCATCTTATCTGTAACATGTCCCATATACAATCCAACAAATTCTATCGAGTTGTTGTATGGTAGCATGATTTGGCACAGGTTGAAGGAATAGGATTCAAAATAGAGCACTCCAATGCATCCTTGACACTTGTTGAATAAATATTCAAACTAGAGCACTTCAATGCATCATGATTGCAATAGAATAGTTTGTATTTCAATGAAACATAGACAAGATGGTATGCAAATGATTGTAAGGAGTGTAACAAGAGTAATGGTTCCTCGAGAATAATTAATGAACCTTTGATCTGTACCAACGACTTCTACAAGCAAATCAACAGAGAAAATCAGGGTTTTGCTGCTTTTCAAGTACAGTTTACTGTTATAGAAACAAAAGCTAATGAAGATCGGGATTTTGCATGTTCTCGCATAATAGGTGAAATCTCTTACTGTAGTTTTGCTTTATAGAAACAATGACTGAATGTCTAATATATCGAATATATAAGAATTCCAAGCTCATTTTTAAGGATCTGGAATCCCTTATTTTGTGGTATTGCCTTAGTATCCTATCCCGAAAACAGTACACTGCAAAATCAACCTAAATACTTGGATTAGTTCTTTTAGTCTTTATTATATATAGGTATCTCAAAACACAATGCTTAAAGAGTGAAATGTGACTCACGTGGTTCAGTCAATTAAAAAAGTGACTCAAAGACAATTTTCCCAACCAACCCATTAAAGAGCAGGGCATGTCAAGGCACAATCATATCGAGCACAAAAATCATATATATCCATTCATCTTAATGATATTTTGTTGAAGGAGAAAAAACATGAGCAACCGCACAAAGCAGCAAAAGACTTGATGAATAAATTGGCACAAAAATGGATCGCAAATCCAACAAAGCCACTTCAGCTACAATGTAAACATAATACAAACAAGACACCATCCTATGTTATATACACCATACACTCCCCAGACACAACAACCCTACAAAGTACATTGGGCTGCATTATAGCAGTTTTGATGTGGCATTTATTGAAGGAATGAGGTTCAAAATTGAGCACTTCAATGAATCAGTGGAACTGGTTGAAGAAATGTGGCTCAAAATTGAGCACTTCAATGAATCATCGGATCTTGTTGAAGGAATCCAGGTATGGTTACAATAGTATAGTTGGCTTTCGGTGAATTCTTGATAAGATGGTATGCAATGCTTGTAAAGATTGCAAGAAAGTGAACAACCCTTCAACGATAGTTAACAGGCGTTTGACTTGTTACATAAGCAACATACTGCAAAAGAAAATAGATACACAAAGCAAGCGAAGGGTTGCAGCCTACGCCACATATAGGTATCTCAAAAAAATGCTTCGAGTGAAGAGTGACTCCACATCAGTTCACTCAATTAAAAAGTGATTCAAAGGCCTTTTGAAATACCTCCCCGTATAAGAGGTACAGGGCTCAGTTAGATGCAATCAGATCTAATGCCAAAAATATTATCTATCCATCCATAATAACAATGAAATAAAAGAAAACAAAATAAGTAAATGCAAATATAAGGAGACAAAAATTTGACAAACAAATTGCCGCAAAAAGGAATCACGCTTGCAACAAAATCTCTTCAGTCGGGCTCAGATGATAATAATTTTGCATCCCATGTAAACGATACGAAAGTATTCAGAAACCCCAAAAACAAACATATAAATTTAATAGACCGCAGTTCTCTAATGGTATAAACAGATTACAAAACCAAAACCCAAAAAGTATTCAATAGGATAAAATATATAAAAAGAACCCAATGGCGCGATCCACACAAAACTAAAAACAAAACTTATATGATAAAAAACCCAGATCATTTAAAACCTTATATGCTTCAAAATCTAGGGCTTTATGTAGATGGGCAATCTAGATAATTTTTTATTTTATATACCCTGATCCATATAAAAGCCAAAAAGGAGAATATAACATACTTTAAAAGCCCGAGGTCGCAAACCCTAATGTAATAAATTTAGATCTTTAGCACATAGAACAAGATGCATCAAGCAATAAGACTTGCCAAGGATTATGTTTATATATACCATTCTGTTGAGACTTGCACTTGGCAAAATAGATGCAGAGCTGTATTTTGAGTGTTCGATTCAGATTTGGATTCTCTGAAAAAACTCAGCCAGAACTTAGCAATCTACAAATATATATTGTACAAAAGAAAATGTTTTTAATGGGGTTTTAAAGCTTGAATTCCTTCCCAACTTCTTTTGAAAAAATCTGCCATGTCTGACTGAATATGTGCTGTCAAACACGACACTGCAGGCTACAGACTCTCCGTGATTGAATGATACTTGAATCTGTGAATCCTGTAGTAGTCTCAGGTTTCAAGACACTCGTACTACTAAAGATTGAAAAATATATCAAAATAAAATAGGATCCAAGATTCAAATTGTCAGATATATATTTCAACCGAAATGACAGGCAATTTCAGATTTAGAACATGAAACGCTGAAAATAAATTTGAACTCCAATCTTTAAGAAATAGAGATATATCATGAAGGAGATGCTTTTAGCCATATTCAAACAGCGAACCGAATGTATGTTTGGCATTTGTGATTTTTTAAGCAAATAGAATCGTACTATATGGATCGGAAGAAAGCAGGAACTTTCGCTCCAACCGTGGAGTTTTCCGAAGAAATTCAGCCGAGATAAGATGCCAACAAAGAAAAGATGCCATAAGGTATAAAATGTAGATAGTCCCATGTGAATGACAAATACCTCAATGGCCATCATTCATTAGTATACTATCGAGGAATAGTTGCACATCTAATTATTCAAATACGGTACAGATATTTAGAAAAGCAGATTCTTAGCCAAAGCATACGGCGTAGTGATGTCGATCGTATGCAATCTGTAGACCTCTGCCCATACTACGCAGATACGTTTCTGGTCCACCTGAGGGAGGCTCTGAACCACGTTACCCACTGCGTTGTTAAGCGGCCCAAATTTATCTCTAGGTGAGCTATGCTCTGTGAATTTTCCCATGATGGGAAGCCAAGTTGTGAGAAAAGAAACTCGAGAAGCTCTTGAAATTATTATCTTTCCATCTCCTGTGGCCTTCATAAACCATATTATAATATCGAATACAATTTCAGCAAAACTTGGGTAAGAGATCTGCTTTACATACTTGATAAACTCTGCATCTTCACAAAATGCCTTGAGTGCAGCTTCCAGTGTTCCTCCATTACAGCGCTGAATAAGTTTAAAAAACCGCGTTAGAGTTGTGAAATTACGAGAACCGATGGCTGCTTTGAACTCTTGCAAAAGCACACGCCCGCATACGTCCACGACATAACTAGATCTGTTTCCGTCTAACATCCCTGCTAAATCTTTCTCCACAGTTCCTCGACTGAAGGATAAACCGCTGCTGCTGTTTTTAAGAAGAGACGCCATTTCTTGGATAATCTTCTCCACAAAGGTTATATGGTCATCGTCGTCTTGATTAAGCCTGGCAGCTAAATCTGGCGAAACTTTCAGTTCCTCACGAGAGAGCACGTTTCGAATTTGGGACTCCTGCTCAGCATTCCAACGAACTGCTTCCAAATATTGCATGCATTTGTTGATGCAGTCGTCAGCCAACATTTCAGAAGCAACTGACAGAATCCCCAGGCATTCCTCAACATTGGGGAAATCCACATGCTCACCATACATGATTTCAATGCATTTTAAATAGTGTTCAAAGTTGTGAGAAAATAGTTACCCGTATTTCGGTTGATTTATCCGATGACCACCGGCTGGAAAACCAGCTTTCAAAACACTTCAATCTTTTGAGGATCTGAGAATGGAGATAAACTAGATTTCCTCCATACATCTCCTCAGCTGGACCTGTCAAGAACAATTTGACATCAGCAGAGCTCTGAGTTCCGAATTGAAGCCGAGCTTCAGCCATCGAATAAATGGATACAGATGACGCCTTTCTATCTACAAGCTCGTCTATTTACTTGCAAACTCTTCAAGCAAAAACCTTATAACAGAATAGAACTGAATACCAATGCAATTTAAACTAACAAGTCTCAAAATTTAGAAGAGGAGACGAGGAGGGCGGCTTCTGGTGCAATTTAGGGGTAAAGTTTATTCCGTATATTTTAATTTAAGTGGAGTCTACATCCATCACAGATCATTGTCCCTTCGCTTTAAAAACGACAAGCTTACTACAGCTATGAAAATCAAATAGCTTTCAATGTTTTCTACTATCAAAAATAAAATAATCTTGTTAGTGCTAGGCATTGTCGTATTAATCTACTTTTCAGATGTTCCCCTCTACTATCTTTTAATTTTTCTTGTACTATTCTACAATCTTTCACTAACCCTTCAGCCTCGAAATGTGTTGAAAATATAATCCCGAGTAGGCATTAACTTCTCCAGCTGGAACTGTCATCTCGGTATCTTTTGTATCGGCAGTCAATTTCAGTTCGAATGGATTTCATTTTTAAGTCTTCCTACCTGCTCGCCGTTCTATAAGCAGGTTTCCCACGCTTTGTATGATTTCACCATGGTCTTGTGGCCTCTACCGACTTAAATTGGAGAGCCAATACTTTATACTGCTGCGCTACCTTCCAAACTGTCACGTCACTAACAATATGGCTGTCCATATCATAAATGCCTTACGCCAGCACCTGTGCTATCAGTCATCACGAGGGCCATCTTAAACCTGAATTCATAGGCTATGCTTTATCGCTCTAGGCTTCTGAACTGAGTGCAATCAGCTAGCAATCGCACCTTGCTGTGCAATGAAAAGGTAAAATAGGGAAAATTTTGGTCTATTTTTTTTATATTTGTGCATTATATTAGGTCAATTGGTAGGAAATTTAAAAAATGATGTTTGTGTAACAAAGGTCTTAATAGAGAAGTGGTAGCTTCAAATCAATTATTGCATTCACTTATATGATCCAAACATGACTTTAACAAAACCTATGAAGTAGGAAGATTATCGGGCTCCATTACCAATAGGCTCATGTTATGTTTGTACTAGGGAGAGAGGGAGAGAGAGGGATAGAAAGAGAGAGGGGGGAAGAGCGAGACAGAGAAGGGGGGCGAGGGTGGGAAGAGGGGTCGGTGGCGGGTGGTTTAACAAGATAGAGATGGAGATGGAGAAGAAGAGGGATATGGAGAGGAGGAGAGATAGAGAGGAGAGATGGACAAGATAAATATATAGAGAGGGGGAGAGAGGGAGAGATAGAAAGATAAAGATAGAGTAGGAAGTGATATATAGAGAGAGATGAAGTGATAACGAGATAGAGATAGAGGGAGAGATGGAAAAAGGTATAGAGAGGGAGGGAGAGATAGAGACGGAGAAAGATAGAGAGATGGAAACATAGATAGAGATGGAGAGGGAGAAACATGGAGTGTGTGTGAGAGAGAGAGAATTCAAGAGAGAGATATGTATAAATAGATAGAGAGGGAGGGAGAGGGAATGAGGGAGAGAAATAGTGAAAGGAGAGAGGATAAGTAGAGAGATATAGAAAGAGGGAGTGATAGGGAGAGAGGGGTAGATAGGGATAGAAAGAGGAAGAGATAGGGATAGAAAGAAGGAGAGATAAAGAGGTAGATATAACTTGGGAGAGATAGTGCGGGTGAGTGAGTGAGAGATACATAAATACATAGAGGGAAAGATGGAAGGAGAGAGAAAGAGGAAGAAATAGAGGTAGAAATAGGGAGATAATGAGAGAGGGGGAGATGGAGAGATAGGCAGATAAAGATATAGGAAGTGATATATAAATAGAGGTAGAGAGGGATATATAGAGGGGACAAGAGTGAGAGATAAAGGAGGTGATAGAGACAAGTAATAGAGAGAGGAGAGAGAGATACAAAGGGGAGAGATAAAAAGATAAGGAGGGAGAAACAATGAGTGTGTGTATAAGAGAGACGTGTAGTGATAGAGATAAGGAAGGAGAAACAAGGAGTGTGTGTGTGTGAGTGAGAGGCATGGAAATGGATATATAAATAGATAGAGAGGGATGGATGAAGAGAGAGGGAGAGAAATAGAGAGAGGATAGAGAGGAATATAGAGATAGAGATGGAAAGAGAGAGATGGAGAGAGAGGAGGGATAGAAAGAGATGGGAAGTTATATATAGAGAGGTAGAGAAAGGGATGTGTTTATAGAGAGAGATAGAGATATGTGAAGAGAAAGAGAGAGATCTTTATTTCTCTGTGTCCCTTCCTATCTCTTTGTTTCTCATTATCTCTCAATCTCTCTCTTCCTATCTCTCTCCCCTATTCCTCTCTATATTTGTCTTTTCTTCTCTCTTCCTCTCTCTCTCACCTATTCCTCTATATTTTTCTTCCCTTCTCTCTTCCTCTATGTATCTATATTTTTCTTTCTCTATATCTATAACTTTCAATTTAGATTGTTATTAATATTATTATCTAAAAATATATATTTATTGTTGTAATGGGAAAAGTAGCCTTTTCCCTTACTTGGTTTGATAATTGACATTAAAGTTGAATTAATAATGTCTTGGAGTGGTGTTGTAATGTATTCACACTATTCTAGGACCTTTATTTGACTAAAACATGCCTTAATTGATCCTTTGCAAAGGTTGTGTAAAGTGTTGTAGCACACTTTCACACTTTTCTAGGATGTATTTGATTAAGTAAGCCTAATGGACCCCTTTCTAATAAAATGTACATAATGTGTACCTTGTTTAAATGTTGTAAAGTGTTATAAATAATTTTCACACTTATCTAGGTAGTCTTAATTAATTGAGGGTAATCGGAGTAATTAGCCCCCTTTTAATTCAAATTTAAGCATTAATTTTGACACCTCCCGAAGATCTATCACGACACTTCTACTTTAATTAACAAAATATTTCATTGGGCAAAGTTTGGTCTTGGTAAGTTGATCCAAGACCCATTTTCCCTTGATGGCGAATGGGTCCTCCCTTAATAGGGCCCCCCTTTTTTAGTTGATCCAAAATGGGTTTTCAGCCCTCTTTCAATCCCCCGAGGTTAGGTCCTAGTAAAATGAGCCAGGACCCAATCGCCCTAGATGGAAAATGGGTCCTCCCTTGATGAGACCCCCCTTTTTGAATGTCATTATGGTAGGAATTTAATAATGTTTCTTTCCAGATTTGGTGTCGGGCCTTAATTCTTTAAATTTCGGGGTTAATCTCCTAATTTAGTATAAGGGGTTGATTTACCTAGTTTCATCCTAAACTTTCAAGCACTCAAGCACTATAGAAAATTGGAGTTCACAAGAGCATTGATAAGGCATTTCAAGGCATATTTCAAGAGTCTATTGCAGCAATTCAAGATCATATCATCGTATCAAGGGTTTGATGCATGCATTCATGTTATTGAACTAAAGAAGTGGATGTAGCATTGAAGATCTACTTACAACTATTATTCACCTCATATTCAAGGATCCAAGATAGATACATTATTCATGGCCACTACATGTTAGTTTGCAGATTTGTTTCACACTTGACATCATCCAAGGTGATATCATTTACATATTCCATGTTTCATGCTTCATTTCATCACTTGGTTTGACTACCTACAAGGGGTTTGACTGAGGCAAACCCCCATTCACTAGAAAACAACAATTTTTTTTGCCCTTGAGTGTGTGATTGCAGATTTACAGGTTGAAGATCAAGTTGAGCAAGATTTGGAGCAAAATTATCAAAGTTGCAAACTTGCAAACGTTGTCATTCAAAGTGCAAGATCATGAAAAGAGCTCTACAAAATTGCATGTAGACTTCCAGAAGCTGATAACAAGGAATTTGAGAGTGCAAAAATCAAGGAACAGGATCCTGAAATCAGTTTTCCAAAACCCTAAAAGGACCCATTCGCCATTGAAGGCGAATGAGTCCTTTTATAGCTCAAAAACAACAACTTTTCGACAAGGTACACACCTTTTTATTCTCTAAAGACTTCCTCCATAATTGGTATAATAGTTAGGTAGCATTTATGATTATTATTTGCATCTAATTTTACACATAATTGAGTGTTTAGAGTCTTAGAAAAATAAGTGGTAGATCCTCTTGTTCACACATTTGGGTCTACCCTATTTTTCCCCTATACATCTTTGGTGAACCCGACATATTCAACATTGCAATTTTTTAATTTTTAGAGTCTCTCATTGCATCTTAAGTTAGATCTTGCATTGAATTAAGATCTCATTTAGGGTTACTTGTTTTGCTTAAAAATCTTGCATATCATATAGGGTTTAGATTTGCATTGTTTTGCATCTCTCTAAATCTGAAAATTACAAAAATAATTCAGTAATTTTGTATCTCATTTAGATCTCATACAATTGCATTTGAAAATCAAAACAAAACTGCATTTCAAATTAGGCCTTGCATTTCATCTTTTCATTACATTTTTGCATTGAATTTCTGGAAAATTTGAAGCTGCAATTCTCTGTCTTAGACCTGGAACTGAAAGATATAATTGAGAACTTGAAAATCATTAAAAAATAGTTTTAAAATACCTAACCAAGACCCATTCACCTTTACTAGCGAATAATTCCCTGATCAGGTCTGACCTGAACCTTCTGGCAACTGAAAAAGCATCAAAATTCACTTTGAATTCCATAGAAAAATCTTAGAAACACCTAACCATGACCCATTCACCCTTACTGGAGAATGATTCCTTGTTAGCTACTGCTCTACATTTTCAGGACATTAAAATCTTAGTTTTTAGGTTTTGTTTGGTGCTATTACCTTTCAGTTTCAGTTTCTTGATTTGTTGTTTCATCAATTTCATTACATTTAGCTTAAATTGCTTCATTTTAGTGCATTGTTAAAAGTTAAAAATTGCATCAAAACATTCCCCTTTTTAGTATATTGCATGGTGTAATCAGCAAATTACCTTATTTAGAATCTGAAAAACTACATTTATATATTTCATTGCATTGCATTAGATTAATTTCACAAATTTTATTATTTGTCTTTTACAAGTTTACAAAGAAAAAGTTAGTCAATAAGCATGTTAGTCATTCATTCAATACATTTCCTAGTTATGAGTCTCTCAGTGCAAGAGAGTGAAAGTGTTAACACTTGCCCTAAACCTAAAATCCCTTTTATATCTCCTATTTGTGGGATGAAGTGATAGAAGACGATACAAGCATAAATAATCATGATGATCATAGTTGTTCTTCTCTCGATACCTCTCCTTTTGGTGATGAAAGTATCTTGGTGAAAGAAGATATAACCATTGAGAATCATGAAATTCTTGTTTGTCCTTCTCCTCCCCCACCTTGGGAGGATATTACGACACAAGACGATGAGATCATTGACACTACTTTACCTAGTCTTTGTTCATCTCCCAACACCTCCCCTAGACTTGTGAGAATGATTTAGTGAAAGCGGATACAATCGCGAACGGTCATCACATTTTTAGGAGGATATGTTGGTGTTAAGAGATCCAATGATTGAGAACTATGCCAATCCTACCTCTCCTACTTGGCAAGACATTACAGGACATGAGGATGTAGTTGTAGATAACCGGGACAATCAAATTTATACTTCTCCTAATATCTCTTCTACATACGAAGAAGATAGTTTGGTGTTAGAAGATATACTCATTGGTCCAGTCATGATAATCTTGTTTCTCCCTTTTTGAATTCCCCTCCCACTTGGGAAGATCTATTTGAACAAAAAATTCCAATCATTTGTAACCATGAAACTGATAGTTGTCCTTCTCTTGATGCCTCCACTATGTGTGATGAAGTTACTTTACAAAATCTAAACATGGAATATGATGAACATCTTGTTTGCTCCTCTCCTAAAGACTCTCCTACTAGGGTGGATGTTATGGAACAAGAGAATGAGACCTTAGAGAAAAAGGATGAAATCATCAACAATCATAACAATCAAATTTGGCCTTCTCCTAATATCTCTCCTCTTTATAATGAAGATACTTTTGTGTTAGAAGATCAAATTGATGAAAGTTGTGAGAGTTTTATTTTCCTCTCTTCCCCTCGGAAAAACATTATTGAACAATAGAATTCCATCATTGATAAGCAAGAAAATCCAACCATTGATAATGTATACATCTAAAAATGGTCACATTAAATCAATCCTGATAATTAATTAAATATAAATTATTTAATTAATCTTCTAAAGTCATCTACATATAAATAAATTTAATTATTTATTTATATCGTTCACTTTCTAATTCTTCTAATTTAATTATTACCATTTTCCATTTTCCTCTTAATTAATTAAATAAATTTTATAATTTATTTATATTAACTATCATAAGTTTGGATTTTAAATTCAAATTAAAAAATATTCTTCCAAATCCATTATTTCTAATTCTTCATTCCACATTTAATTAAATATTATAAATATTTAATTAAAACACTTTCCTCACGTCACACATAATTAAATATTTTAAATATTTAATTATAACCCTTTTTCATCTCACACAATTAAATATTAATTATTTAATTATGGAAACTTCTAAATTCATTGTCATAAATAATTAAATAACTTAATTATTTAATTATGGATTTATTCTCAACTATCAACTAACTCCTCATAACTAAAACACACAAATGGCAACTTTCCTTCATTTTTGAATGGAAAAAGTCGTGTAGGAGGAAACATTTCCCATATTCTTCTCTAGCTTCCATCTTTTTCTCAACTTCCAAATCTCTCACCGTTCATCTTGATAGGCTTGATTTCAACCGTTGATCTTTTCCAACTAAGCTTTTGCCTCCAAAAACTCTATAAATACAGCCTCTTTGTACTTTGAAAAGGATCTGAGATCTAGCGAATATAGCATGAGCATTATAGTTGCATTTTATCCAACATTTAGCAATCTTATTTTCTTGAGCATAGTGTGGATGCTGAAATCTGCAAATGAAATCATCTCAAACAAATTTCATGTTGTTAGCATGAAAGTTAGTTTAAAACAGCACATCTAACATCCCTATGAGATACTTAATCATGTCTAAATATGCAACTGATGAGCATAAAAACAAGTTAAACTAGAAGCATGCAAAAGTAAACACGATTAAACCTTCATCCCATAGTGGATTGGTGCCACCATTGTTGTGTAGTAAGCAGCCCTTTCCCAATCCTTGAACAAGTTGAATGATAGTATGAGTAAGATTAATTCTCTAATGAAGAGAATAACCTTGCATGAAGATGTGGAATGTTGAGATGAATTTGAATAGATTGAGTATACTCAAAAGCTGTTTGTGGATGAGATGAAGTATAGTATACTTGCTTGAATTGTGGATGGACGAATTTTGAGTATAATAACTTTACTCAAAAATTGTGGATGAATAATGAGGAGAGAAGCCTCCAATTTATAGATTTCTAAATTGGAAAAGAGAGTGAAATAGAGCAATGTGGGATCATTCAACATCCAATGGCCAAGTGCCACTTGTCAAGATGTGAATGGCTAAAAGTTGTGCACATTTTGGCCAAAGTGCCAATAAATGCAATTAGGTGGCATTTCAAATTTGAGAAATAACATGTGAGAGGGAAAAATGAATGAATTTATTATCACTTGGCTCAAGGTCAAGGACATGTAAGAGGCTTTTAATGCCTTGTTGGAAGGACTAAGTCCACTTGGACTTTTTGAATTCAAAAAAAAAAAATTCCCTTTTTGATGCTTTGTGAGGGAAAATAGAGAATTTAGTAAATCAAATAAATTGATTTATTATGCAACTTGCATTCTCTAGAAGATTTTAGTGAGAAGGATTAACTTAATCAAATGTTTTGATTAATTAAATGAGGAATTAGGAGATGTGACAATTTAAACTCAAATTTATGAATTGATTTAAGTCCAAAATTGAGAGGAAATGATTCATTAAATAAATGATTTGATTTATTTAATAAAGAAGGAATGTGTTAGATTAAATCAAATAAGGTTTAATTTTATTTAATTTAATAGGAGGAATTTTAGAGATTTTAATTAAATAAAATGATTTATTTAATTAAACAACAATGTAGGGTTAATTAAATTAAATTGATTAATTTAATCAGATGAATAATGATTAAGTGACAGAATGTATGATTCAGAAAGAAATGATGTTAGTAATCAGGATCAAATGTGTGCCAAGACGAGCTTGTACATTTTCCATGTCTACATTTTGCCCCTCTTTGAAGCAATGTACTTGTTGCATTGATTCAAAGAATAACTGTTGTTGTAATCAAAGTTCAAAATTTCATCGATTTTTCAGATGCCCCACTATTGCCCCAGTGGAAAGATTACACTGGTATACTGCCCCCTCGGGAGATCAAGCAGAAATGTTCAATTTTCCGATTGAGATCGTGATAAAATGCGAGAGGAGTGGTTCTATTGATCAGAGGACGTAAGATAATTATTTGATGTAGACAAATTTGATGATGTATAGACAGTCATCAGTCATGGGTAGCCTCGTGTATATTTTGATACAGTGCACCAATCTAAGGTAGAAATGTTAGTAAAGATAGAAAAATAAGAAGAATAAGATGGATGGAAGGAGGATCCACACAAGTTCGCATTATGATGATGATGATGATTTGCATTGCTAGGAATTGGGATTTTCAAAGGGCCAATTACATTATGTTTGATAACACACATAGGTACGAGGCATCGAGGTATAAAAGACCAGGATGGCGTTGTACCTAGTGTGATGGACTTTGAATCGTCAAACAGATAGGAGTACTCGTGTTCACACTTTGACAAACATAACCTTATTCAGAATGTAGTTCAGATATTCGAAACATCTCAGGCCAAAACGTAAAAAGGCGAGCCTTCTTATGTGGTCAACAAGATCCTAAAACATCCTCTCTACAAACAAACAAAGTACGCCTGCCGAAGTTATTTTACAAGAATATCCAACAAGCATAGCAAATGAAAAGATAATGATGTTTGCCCCATTCCTTTCTCTCTAAACTTGTTTTGTTTAGGCATCATCGAGAGGTCCTTGGAATGAGTGAAAAATAAGATAAGTCAAAAAGACCAAAGTAAAGTAAACAAACAAACTAATGTTCTTCGTACCGCTAGCCAAGACTAACTACTGTGGGGTACCTGATGCTTATGTCCATTGTAGGAAAGTTTCATCCTAGGACATGTTGTGATCAGGGTTTTGATGGGACTGATTTGGGTGATAAGCTATTGATACTCCGAGTTGACCAACTTGCTTGCTTACTGCCTTAGACTTAAGACTTTGACGATTAAGCGTTCACTTTGGAACTTGCTACACTTATTTCTGACTGACTCACCAAAGGGTGAAAGGGACGATGATTTTTTATGAGTGATGACAATCACGGGTGAAAGCGAGATGAAATGGATGCACCATTTTGGGTTTTTCAAATGTTTTGAGGCTGTTTTTGGTATTTTCACATTTTTCAATTTTTTTGGTATTTTTAAGATTTACAACGAATAGACTAACTTAAAGACCTATCCTAGGGGTCTCACGAGCTAATCCATAGATTAGCCTTGCCTACGTTATACACGCAGAGACCACGTAGTTCGACTAGTGGTGGACTAACTTGATGATAAGACGGATGGGCAAACAGGTTGCCCCCCTTTTTATTGCTTAAAGGACTGACTTATGATGCAGACTAGATGGGAAAACGGATTTCCAATGCGACGGATGCCTAAAGGACTGACCTAACCATCTCGAGGGATGATCAAAGATCAACCTTGCCTACATTCAAGCTTAGAGACAACGTAGTTCGACAAGGTGAAAAACTGACAAGACTAAATGATGAATTTTTGAAGATTTTTTGATATTTGGATGTTTTTGGATTTTTTGATGAATTTCAAAGATCCTGAGAACGTACACAAATCCAATCCAATGTTTGCGAGAATGTTCCCCCAGTGTGGTGTGATAGACTACTTTGATAAAGGCAGGACAGACTGACCTTTGAAATGCCAAGTAGTTGCAATGGTGGAATATGGTACAGACACCAACGCAAGCTATGGTATGGATGTCAGCGGATGAGTGGATGAATGAGTGATGGAATGAGTTGTGCAGATACTGATAGATGGGGAAGGTGCTTTATTTACACTTGACGCCTGTTTGCCAGGTTTTCACCAAGGTACTTATCCAAAGCACCATCGAAGTGGTTTTCACTAGAGGACGATTTTTTTCTTTTTTTACTATTTTCAATCCTTTTTCTGATTTTTTTTTGGATTTTTTGATCTTTTGATTTTTTTGTTGTCACCAAGATGCCTGTTTGCCAAGTTTTCATCAAGGTAACCATTTTTTCAGGACTTTTTCTGATTGTTTTTGTATTTTCTGGTTTTATACCTTGCAAGATTTAGGCATAAAATTTTTTGAGGTGCAAACTGTTCATGGGCTCCTGCAAGGGCTCACCTTCTAGTGTCGACAACTGATATGCCCCCGATTTGTAGCTTGCAGTGATGATAAAGGGTCCCAGCCAGTTGGGTTCAAACTTTCCTTTTGTGTTCGGGTTTTGCACATTCTTTTGGTTTTCTTTCAGCACGAGGTCACCAACTTGGAAAGTGCGTTGTCTAATCTTCTTGTTGTAGCTCCTTTTTAGGCGATTCTGGTACACTTGTAGATGATTAAGGGCATCCATGCGCCTTTCATCTAGTAACTCCAGCTCGTTGAGTCTTGTGACCCTGTATTCCTCATCTGTGATAAGGTTTTGCAGTGATATCCTTAGTGATGGGAGCTCGATCTCAATAGGGAGGATGGCTTCTAATCCGTAGACCAAAGAGAATGGGGTGGTGCCTGTTGGCGTGCATATGCTGGTGCGGTAGGCCCATAAGGTGGGATTTAACTGCAGATGCCAGTCACAACTAGAGTCATTGACTGTTTTCTTGAGGATTTTCAAAATGGTTTTATTTGTAGCTTCTGCTTGGCCATTGCCTTGTGGATAGTATGGAGTGGAAAAACGGTGTTGGATTTTGAATTTTTCACACAAATTACGGACATCCTGATTTTTGAAGGGCGTCCCATTATCAGAGATAATGGATTGGGGAACACCATATCGGCAAATGAGGTAATTCAGGATGAACTTGGATATTTGTTTTCTTATGATATAGGTCATGTGAATTGCTTTGACCCACTTTGTGAAATATTCGGTGGCGGTGATAATGAACTTATGGCCATTGGATGAGGTGGGCGATATTTTACCAATGAGATCGAGACCCCATTGTGAAAAGGGCCAAGGTGTAACAATAAGATGCAGTTCTTGAGCTGGTGCATGAATAAGATCTCCATGCTGTTGACATTGTAGGCATTTTCTGACAAAGTTGTGTGCCTCTTTTTCCATCGTCGGCCAGTAGTACCCTGTTCTCAGTAACTTTTTAGCCAAGGTCATACCACTTGAGTGTGACCCGCATGTGCCATTGTGTACCTCGGTTAGAGCAGTCAGGGCTTCCTCGGGTTTTAAACAACGTAGCAAGGTTCCGTCAGTACTTCTACGAAAAAGGGTTTCTCCTAGGATGACGAATCGTGAAGTCCTTTTGACAAAAGTGCGTTTTAGGTTCGGAGTGATGTCAGTGGGGAGGATTCCTAACTTTAGGTAGGTGTATATATCATGATACCAAAGATCACCGGGACCAACGAGTTCACACGCGTATTCTGACTCTGGTACCTCGAATGTGGTTACGAGAAGCTGTTCTACGAGGAATTCATGTTTGGAGATGTTGCGAGGAATATCTAGCAAGGATCCAATTGTCGCCATTGCATCGACTGCTCTGTTGTTTGTCCTTGGTATCTGCTCAAAGGTAATGTCGATGAAAGATTCCTTGAGGCTTTCCACCACCTTCTTATATGGTGTGAGCTTATCATCCTTGGTTTGGTATTCACCATTGACTTGGTTGATGATAAGTTGTGAGTCCCCATAAACTTTTAATGCCATGATTCGCCATCGTGCTGCAATTTTGAGGCCTATGGTCAAAGCCTCATAGTCTGCTATATTGTTAGTACAAGGGAATGCTAGCTTGTATGATCTAGGTATGCAATCTCCTTGCGGCGTGATGAAGAACACACCAGCTCCTGACCCATGTTGTGTGTGAGAGCCATCAAAGTATAACTTCCAGTGGTCCACTGCACCAAGGTTAAAAAGGGACTCATCTGGGAATTCTGATATGAGTGGGTTATCTGTGTAGAGGGGAGCTTCTGCCAGTTGATCCACAATGACTTGTCCTTTTATGGCTTTTCATTCTACATACTTGATATCATGTTTAGATAATATCATTACCCACTTAGCCATTCTACCTGTAAGCGCTGCTTTTGACAATAGGTACTTTAGAGGGTCTATTTTGGCAATCAATTTGATTTGGTGTGCTAGCATGTAGTGTCTGAATTTTTGAGCCGCAAATACCAGTGCTAGGCAAGCTTTTTCTATTGATGTGTAATTGAGCTCGTGTCCCACCATTGTTCTGCTGATGTAGTAGATAGCCCGCTCGATTCCCTTTTCATCATGTTGGGCTAAAAGGGCCCCTAGGGCGGCTGTTGTTGCAGAGATATATAGGATTAATGATTTCCCCACAATTGGTGGCATCAATACAGGTGGTGTAAGTAAATATTCTTTTATTTTGCTGAATGCTTGCTCGCATTTGTCATCCCATCTAAAAGCTACTCCCTTGTGAAGTAGGTGTGAATAGGCAATCTGTTTATCTGCCAATTGTGCTATGAATCTTTGGATGGACTGGAGTCTACCTTGCAATCCTCTTAGTTGTTTTAACATCCTTGGTGCTTCCATTTCAAGGATTGCTTTTACCTTTGCAGGGTCCACCTCTATTCCTCTCATTGAAACTATGTATCCTAGCAGCTTTCCCGATTGTACCCCAAAGACACACTTCTTCGAGTTGAGTCTAACCTTATATTGTTCGAGCCTGTCAAAGATAGCACTTAGAGTTGTTATATGGTCTTGTCTCTTCTTTGATTTAGCCAGTATGTCGTCTACATAATCTTCAACTGTTTTATGGATCATGTCGTGGAAGATTAGTGTCATGGCTCTCTGATATGTAGCTCTTGCATTTTTCAACCCAAATGGCATTACGTTCCAGCGGTAGGTGCCCCAAGGACATGTGAATGCTGTCTTGTGTTGGTCTTCTTTTGTGATCATTATCTGATTGTACCCTGAGAAGCCATCCATTAGGGAAAGCATCTCATGTCTGGCCGTCATATCCACTATCATGTCAATATTGGGTAGTGGAAAGTCATCCTTGGGACATGCTTTGTTTAGGTCTCTGAAATCAGTGTAGATGTGGATGCCCCCTTTCGGTTTTGAGACTGGCACAAGATTAGATACCCATTCTAGATAGTCAATAGGGCGTATGAAGCCAACATCCAGAAGTTTCTGTAGCTCGATCTTTACAAGCAAGGCTATTTGTGGGTGCATCTTCCTTAGCTTCTATGTGACTGGGTTTGCTCCGGGGTAAATGGCCAAATGATGTACTACTACTTCAGGGTCCAAGCCTGGCATGTCTGCATAGGTCCACACAAAATTTACCTTCCTCTCTTTTAGGAATGCTGCCAATAGTTCTTGTTCTTCTACTAGGAGGGATTCTGCATAGAAGGCAATTTGTGGTTCTGATTCCGTTCCTAAGTTAACCGAGTTGCACTATTCTGCAAATACTGCTGACTTCTCCTGGTGTAGAGCAGCAAGGGGGAGATTGAATCTTTCATCCTCTGGCACCTCAGGGAGGTTTTCATGATCAGATGCATCCTTTATTTTTACTGTTTTATGGTTAGAGATTGCCATAGTGTGGTTTTCAATCAATAACTCTGAGCTTATTCTCGATATTTTCCTTTTGCGACTGAAGGACTCAATCGTCTCCCCATAGTATGCTTGTGTGTCTAGAGTGATATCAAATCCTGCCTTGTGATCTCCACATGGAACAGTATCCCTTAGTCCCAAGAATTCTGAGAGAGCCTCATCATTTTGGAACAAGTCTAGAATTGGCGGTCCCCGTTGGTCGTGATCGATGAGTTGGGGGTATACTAAGTGGATTTGGTGGGTTCGTTGGATTGGCTCAGCAGGTGAGGCACTAATCATTAGTAGGGTGGAATCTTCAAAGAGCCTAGGTAAGCCACCTATGGTGTCATCGTCGTCACTGCTACTACAAACCTCAGTTATGTCAAATGTGAAGTTATCGAGAGGTAGGCCTGTGGATACGGGTAATCTATCTGAGACCCAAGGAGAGGACCTGACTGCCCTATTAGGAATACTTCTGCCACACACGGTTATACTCAGAGGGGTACATCTGAGGCCAAGGTTCCACATTCTTCTTTCTACAATGATGGGATCCAACCGTCCATCATTGTTTCTTCCTAGGCTTTCATTCCTGTTATAGCCCATGCCGAACATCATTTGTAACCCTCTATTTGTTTCCTCCATGGGTAGGGTGGGAGTGGGTCTTTCATTTTGGTACAAAATGTTTGTGATGTCCTCCTCGTCCATATTCTCCCGACTGAGATCCCCCCAACTGTGGAATCCAGTGGGTTTCGTTCTAGTGTGAACAGGCATTTGAATCAATTGTGGTTGCCCATGTGACCTAGGAGATTGTGGTAACTCTCCCACAACAAAAGCATTTCTCCTCATTCTATAATCACCGCATCCATTGTCCTGTATCATGTTTTTGATCTCAGATATGTCGGGGATGGCGGGTGTCTCTGTCACAGAAGTGGAGGCGAGATTAGCTGGGTCTATGTATGAAGTGGATGGTCCTTCATCATTTTTAGGCACTTGAGGGATCTTGTAAAACTTGGCTTCCAAGTTTTTGCAATAGGCGAAAGGTTCGGGATCCCCATATATGGTAACCTCATCGTTTTGATATGAGAACTTAATGCACTAATGATAGGTTGAGGCCACTGCCTTCATTTTGTGTATCCATGGGCGTCCTAGGAGGATATTGTAGGGTAAATCAAGGTCAAGAACTTGGTAGGTTGTTTCCATGGTTGTTGGCCCCACTTGGATGGGGATCTTGATAGTGCCCTGAGACACTCTTTCCTGGTCATCATACACTCTTATGGTGATGCTTTTGTTCTTATTGATGGAATCTTCGGTGAATCCCAACTTTTTTATGAGTTTCAGCGAATAAATATTTAGACCTGCACCACCATCTACTAGGACTCGTTTGACTTTCTTTTTGTGGATTAGGACTTGGAGGTGGAGTGCACGATTATGAGATGGCTGTGGAGGGAAATCTTGGTCAGAAAATGTGATGAGATTTGGAGTAACGATGTTACCCACCATAGCCTGAAATTGTTCTGTGTCAAGGGTGGCAGCAACGATAGACACAGCTAGTGCTTCATCAAGGATCTGCCTATGAGCAGCAGAGATTTTTAGTAATTCCATGATGGAGATTTGTGCGGGTGTTCTTTTCAGCTGGTCAATTACATTGTAATCATAGGGGACGACCTTTGTGTTGGTAATGGGGGTCTTAGTAGGTACCCTGATAATGGTAACTTTTCTGCCTCGTGTGGTGACTCCACAGTCATTGTTGGCTCCCTTGATATTTATGACAGTGACCAACTCATCGATACATCCGACTATCTCCTCGTATACTAGATTAGCACTAGCATACTTTTGTTTACCCTTATTATTTCCTTGGTTATTCCCCTAATTGTTCCCTTGGTTATGATTCGGCATCGAATTCGTGTAGATTTTTAGGTCTTGGTTTCTGGCTGGCTGCTCGATGTTGATGATCTTATCCTCGATGAGGTCTTGGATGATATTCTTGAGTCTCATGCAATTGGCGATGGTGTGTCCTTTGACTTTGTGAAAGTCACATAGGAGATTCTCATTGTACCACGGTGGTTTGGTCATGGGCTCCGTGTATTGTTCGGAGTTAGAGATCTTGATTAAGTTCTCTTTGACCAGTTTCTTCATGACAGACTCAATCGATTCGCCAAGGGCCGTGAACTTCCTCTTGGGGGGAAACTTGTTGCGGGGAGGTGGTCCTCCTTGATTACCCATGTTGTTGACTTGAATGGTGGAAGGTGGTTGTGCCACTACCGCATTAGTCTGCACGTTATTATAATTATGATTTTGCGGTTGATGATGGTTTTGCTTAGGTGCACTAATGACTACCTTAGCATCGACCACGTCGTCGTTCGTGATATTTTTGTTCCTAGACCATGTTCGAGGTTTATCATTGTAGTTGTTAGACAGGCGGTTATCCTGCGGTGGAGTGAATGTAGGTGCAGCTCCTCGCGCAGTAAGGGCTCTTTTGATGTTGAGCGCCTTTGGAATTAGTTGATCGTAAGATGTGATGCACTGCATTTTTAGGTAAAATGCCAAGTTTTCATCTAAATTGGCTATGATGGTGCAAACTTGTTATTCCTCTGGCATGGTCCACTTGCTCTTTGGCCTTGGATCACCATCTTTGCAAGAAGGATGCAAATAACTCTCCTCTTCTTTGTTTGAGTGCAGATAGTTCTTCTAAACTGACATCCGCACCCATATTAAATGCATAATTTTTAAGGAAAGCCTCCACTATTTCCTCGAATGTTTTAATTCCCATGGGTAGGCGAGAAAACCATTCCATAGCTAGACCAGTCAGGCTTTGGGGGAAGAGCCGCATTAGATACGTGTCATTGTATGTGACTTCCATGCAGTGCACTTGAAATTCCCTGACGTGGTTTTCAGGGTTTCCTGTTCCATTGTATTTATCAAATTTGGGGATCTCGAATCCCTTTGGAAATGGTACCATGGTGAGACTTCTATCGAACGGATAAGGGCACAAGTTGCCTGGTGTCCTTATGGTTTTTCCTGCTTGCAAGTCCAACACCTGCTGCGAGAGCAGTTTGATTTGTGTTGCGACATCCTTGCTTGGGTCGGGGGGTGGGATGAATGAGTGGTGAGGTGTTGGAGGTGTTTGATGGGTGGGAGGAGTACTGGTGGGTGTTTACTGCAAGCTCGGTTGTGTGTTTAAGGCTTGTTGGTAAGCCTGCATTTGTGCCAACAACGCTTGTTGTTGATCTTGTTGTTGTTGTTCCAATAGCGCTTGATGTTGGTCCATCTGTTGTTGTTCCCATGAAGCCTACTGTTGGTCAATCTGCTGTTGAGCTAGTAACGCTTTTTGTTGGTCTAGTTGTTGTTGTGCTAACAATGCTTGTTGTTGCTCGAGCTGCTATTGTGCCAATAAAGCTTGTTGTTTAGCTTGATGCTGTGCCTGAAAGTCTTGCAGGGCTTGCTGGTAGGCTTGTAGATGGATTGCTTGCAATTGCGCTTGGTATTGAGCTTGTGCTTGTTGTTGGGCTTGGGCTTGAGCTTGAGCTTGAGCTTGGACTTGAGCTTGAGCTTGTACTTGCTGCTGGAGTACTCTTTGTTGGTTTTCCTTTTGGAAGGTTTGGATTAGAGTGGTGAATGAATTTGTTGTGTTGGCTTTCGGTGGGATTGGTGGTGGAACAGGAATCATGCCAACTGTCATGGCGGGTGGAGGAATTGTGGTGGTGATTGTGATTTGGGTTGTTGGAGGGGTGTTCGAGATGATTGGTCCTTAAGGAGGCATGCTTTGGGAGACTTGAGGACCAATAGATGCATTAACCATGGTGATAGGAATGGTTGCGATTTGTTATGAGGATGTGGGCAAAAGAAGCGGGTTCAAAATGGTAGTCGGATTGCTTGGATTAGCAAAAATTTTGATGGGCAATGGTGGAAGACCTATTCCAAGAGGTGGTGCAGATGCAAAAGGAAGTGGGGGAAGGGATGAGGCACCACTTTGGAATGAGAAAGGATTTATAGCTTCCGTCGTTCCAAACAAGCCATCTTCCTCATGCGGTGGGGCAGTTGGTATGGTCAATTGGTAGGCTGGTGTGGCGTGAAATGAGGATGAACCAGCGGGGTTATGAAATGTGAGTGGGACGTATGGGTGAGATGGGTTTTCTGGAATAAATGTAGCTGGTGTGGGGGTGATGATTGATTCTTTATTAGCCACCAGGCGGTGTTTTTGCAATTCCTAGAACATGGCACTCCCCTTGTTCACATTCGGGCAGGTTGGTGTGATGATTGATGTGGTGCAAGGAACTTCTTGATTGATGTTTGACGATGGGGATGTATCTGTACTAGTGCTTATGTTAAGGTCAGGAGGGGGCATGACCTCTCCTCTTGCTATCGTATTTAGGTATTTGAACATAGCACTAACAACTTTGTGGTTCTTTGGATTTTGAACCATTTCCATGATTTCATTTGGTGTCATCCCCATGTCTTCATTTGTGTCTTCCTCTTGATGACTCTCCTCTTGAGGATTTTGTGATGATAAGGGAGAGTTGCTTGGGGGATTGCTTGATTCTGCTAGGTTCACTTTGGTGCTTAGATGACTCATGTCCATAGAAGCTGATATTTCTTTGATATTCTCCATGTCCTTCTTGTGTTGAGATCTTGTTTGGACCATAAAAATAGGGATTTGTTCGATCCTAATTTTTTAGGTCCAAAAGAGAAGAACTAGAAAAGCTAAAAGATCAAAGATGGTGATAATGGTGATGGGTTAAACAGATGGGGTGAGTGAGTGAAATCTTTGGAGAACTTTTGAATGTATGTGCTAAACTTTGTAAGGGCCTTTGATTTGATTTGATTGTGATAATTTGACTAGATGCGTTAAGTCAAACAAGATTGTTGTGAAGTTGTTTTCCCTAGGAAGTTGTGTTATCCTAAAGGAACTTGCACAAATGGATGAATTGACAAAGTGTGTTATGCCAATGTGTTTGAGAACTAATAGACTTTAAGAAGTTGTGTTATCTCAAAGAAAATTTGTTCAATGGTTTAAGACTATGTTGGCTAAGTGTATTAAGCCAAGATATGATGATGTTGATTTAGCCCTCTTAAGTTTAGCGTGATGTTTGATTCTAGAGTTCTCAAAAGGTTTGATGGTGAAATGAGACTTGACTTGATGGAGGAATGAATGGAAATTACAACTTTGATCTTGAACCTTAACCTAGATGCGACTCTCTCTACAAAACCTCGGTATTAAAGAACATGCTTGACTTCCTATGGGAGAAATGCAAACCTTTAAAAAAGTTCAGGATTTTGTTGACAATAAAATGCATACAATATAGGATTGTTCCTTGAGGCCTCTTTGTAGAAATTGTATACAAGTCTCTCCCTTACTTCAAGGAGCATCTCAAGGCGTTGCTCACGGATTTTTAGACTCACTTTCTTGAACTTTGGCTTTGGGATTTTAATCTTGCGGGAAATCATTGGAAACAACACATGTGTAATTCAATTGTTTTCTTTATCTTGGTTAAATGAGGTTCTTTTTAATCCAAGATACTTGCTTGCTTAGGTTTTCAAACTATATGTCTAGTGTCCCATTCTCTTTCTCATCCCACAATGTCCTTTATGCAGAAATCGAGGAAAGTAGGGCAAAATTTCCTTATGTTTATCCTTATTGGAAACAAATGATGGTAGAATTTGCACACTTAGAAACCTCTAGGAATGTCATTCCTAGGGAAAGCAAGAGTGGGCAAGTTCGTCAATACGTATTTGTTTCCCACAAGGTGTTTGAAATTTCAAGGTTTCTTGTGTATGTTTGTTTCCCAAATGTTTTCAAGATCAAGCAATATGTTCTTTTCAAGCACTTTTACACTCCTAGGTTGATGAGGCAATACCTTGTTGGGTTCCCACTTGGATAAATCCAGCTGCGCATATCTTGTGCGAATGGCTAAATGCTTGACCACACTGGCTCCCCTCCATGGCACTCACTTATTCGGGTCAGCCAAGCATTAGTACCCATGAATCTCCCATGGCATACCTTCCATTTCCACAACAAGATCGCATGTTACGTGGGGCGGCTTCAAAGGACATAACCTTTTGCACCAACAAGATAGACAAGGTTTTGGCCTCTTTCTAAACAAGGGGTTCTAATTTGGGCATTCCGTTCGTGGGGGATTATCCAACATCAACGAGTCCATTGCTGTCCATCTCATCGGAATAATCCTCGTGATATTGGCCTTTCTTCCAATATCCACACTTATATACCAGTTGGAAGTCGCTTGGCTTTAGCGTGTTCTCGGTTGGGTCGTTCCCTTGGGTGATTACTGTTTCCCACAAGGCAGGCCCTCTAAGATAAACAATAGCGAACAAACATTATTCATAGTTTGATCGACTTTTGTTTAAAAACAAAAGGAGGACACTCGCAATAAGTCTATTCACACTCGCATATTGTGTTCAATTTTAAGTGCCCAAATTAAAATGTGGAGGCAATCTTTTTGAAAAGTTAATATCACTAAAATACTTTTGGTTCTCAAGATCATTATAAAATGCAAGAGAAGCGCATACATATTTTAGTGATGTTAATTTGTAAAAAAGTTTGCAAAACATAAAAGACACATGCTCAATTTTACCGTCAAAGCAATGGTGAGTTCATTTTAGAAGCACCAAAGGAAACATGAGTTTGCCTTATTCAATTTTAAGTCCAAATTGAAATCTAGTATATTTCTAAGGTTTAATTTTAACCAAAAGATCAAGTCAAAATGGTTAATTTTAAGCCCCAAGAATAGATGTGAGATGTTTTAAAACTAAAATAAAGATCTAGCTCAACAAGCATTAAAAAATGCTTTTGTGAATTTCTCCCATCTTGCTTTTGCCTTGATTTAATTCCAATATCCAACCTTCAAGAGAACATTCAATGTTAATAAAACATTTCACAAAAATCTCTCATGTTTAAAAAAAATAAAAATTGCCCTTTCTAAAAAAAAAATTATTTATCTCCCTTTCAAAAATGCAAAAAAAATTCCTTCCTCACTGTTCATTTCCTGAACTAAACCCCTCCTGTCATTTTACCGCGGCCTGCGACATCACGATTGGTGGCTTAAAGGCAGTCTGGTGGTAGGCTTTACCGCATTACCACTGACAGTCGGGTGGACAACCGCGGTAACGCGGTGGTGAGTAATGGTTATCGCATGACCGCTGGCGGTTAAGCGGCAGACCGCGGGGATGCGGTGATGGTTGAGGACAAACAGCGAGGCGGTTATCGTGCTAACACAGGTAAGGGAGGGGTAACCGGTGGTGACGAGGTGCGGCCAAATGACAGGCAGAGTCATGGTTAGCGAGTTTACCGCAGTACCACGGAGGATCAAATGACAGTTAAGCAGACAGGTAGTGCACGGCTAACCACACCACCGCGGTCGAGGAAAGTTACCCGGCGGTAATGCAGTGAGCACCGCTCTACCATAGACGGCTGGGATGAGGTGGTGGTAATGCGATTAACACTGCTCTACTGCAGTCAGATGCAGATGAGGTGACGGCTAAGTGGTAAAGGGATGACAAATGACTAAGGAAGTGGCGATGATAACGATACCGCGATACCACGGGTGGTGGCAGAGTAGGCCGCAGTATAGCAATGGATACCACGGTACCGCAAACAGTGAGGATTAGAGGCGCGGTGAAGTGGTAAGAGATAGGAACAAAGGTTGGGAAAGACACCTGACACTGCTATACTGCGAGTGATTGGACTGAGAGGCACGGTAGTGCGGGAGATGGCTAGATTTGACTGCGTGAAAGAAAAAAATGCCAGGAAAAGCACGGGAGAAGGAGAAATCTGCAGCAAAAGGCTCGTTTGATTTATGATTTGATTACTTGAGATTAATTCCTTTCAATATACACAAACAGTAAGCATTTTTTAAGGAACAAATCAAGACTCGTGTTCTGTAAAGGAAAATTTTAATCATAAATAACAGCAAGCACTATTTTTAAAAGAACAATTTACACTTCTATGCCAACATATTTTCCTGCAACAAGATACAAGTGAGATTGTAAAAATGAAATCAGAAATAAAGGCCCTCTTTCTAGCACTAGTCTGTGGATGCTGAAATCTGCAAATGAAATCATCTCAAACAAATTTCATGTTGTTAGCATGAAAGCTAGTTTAAAACAACACATCTAACATCCCTATGAGATACTTAATCATGTCTAAATATGCAACTAATGAGCATAAAAACAAGTTAAACTAGAAGCATGTAAAAGTAAACATGATTAAACCTTCATCCCATAGTGGATTGGTGCCACCATTGTTGTGTAGTAAGCAACCCTTTCCCAATCCTTGAACAAGCTGAATGATAGTATGAGTAAGATTAATTCTCTAATGAAGAGAATAACCTTGCATGAAGATGTGGAATGTTGAGATGAATTTGAATATATTGAGTATACTCAAAAGCTGTTTGTGGATGAAATGAAGTATAGTATACTTGCTTGAATTGTGGATGGACGAATTTTGAGTATAATAACTTTACTCAAAAATTATGGATCCACAATTCAAGCAAGTATACTATACTTCATTTCATCCACAAACATCTTTTGAGTATACTCAATATATTCAAATTCATCTCAACATTCCACATCTTCATGCAAGGTTATTCTCTTCATTAGAGAATTAATCTTACTCATACTATCATTCAGCTTGTTCAAGGATTGGGAAAGGACTGCTTACTACACAACAATGGTGGCACCAATCCACTATGGGATGAAGGTTTAATCGTGTTTACTTTTACATGCTTCAAGTTTAACTTGTTTTTATGCTCATCAGTTGCATATTTAGACATGATTAAGTATCTCATAGGGATGTTAGATGTGCTGTTTTAAACTAACTTTCATGCTAACAACATGAAATTTGTTTGAGATGATTTCATTTGCAGATTTCAGCATCCACAGACTTCTTTTGAATTCAAAAAGTCCAAGTGGACTTAGTCCTTCCAACAAGGCATTAAAAGCCTCTTACATGTTCTTGACCTTGAGCCAAGTGACAATAAATTCATTCATTTTTCCCTCTCACATGTCATTTCTCAAATTTGAAATGCCACATAATTGCATTTATTGGCACTTTGGCTCAAGGTCAAGGACATGTAAGAGGCTTTTAATGCCTTGTTGGAAGGACTAAGTCCACTTGGACATTTTGAATTCAAAAAAAGAATATTCCCTTTTTGATGCTTTGTGAGGGAAAATAGAGAATTTAGTAAATCAAATAAATTGATTTATTGTGCAACTTGCATTCTCTAGAAGATTTTAGTGAGAAGGATTAACTTAATCAAATGTTTTGATTAATTAAATGAGGAATTAGGAGATGTGACAATTTAAACTCAAATTTATGAATTGATTTAAGTCCAAAATTGAGAGGAAATGATTCATTAAATAAATGATTTGATTTATTTAATAAAGAAGGAATGTGTTAGATTAAATCAAATAAGGTTTAATTTTATTTAATTTAATAGGAGGACTTTTAGAGATTTTAATTAAATAAAATGATTTATTTAATTAAACAGCAATGTAGGGTTAGTTAAATTAAATTGATTAATTTAATTAGATGAATAATTATTAAGTGACAAAATGTATGATTCAGAAAGAAATGATGTTAGTAATCAGGATCAAATGTGTGTCAAGACGAGCTTGTACATTTTCCATGTCTACACATAGTATCTTATTTTTCATAGCATTTTAGCTTCATATCTTAGCTTAATAATCTCATATAGTTTAGCAATAGAAATGCATGTTGCATAATCTCGTTCTCTAAGTTGTCATTCTACCAAGCTACTTCTTAAACCAACTGAGATCCAACAACTTACATCGAATCCTTAGAGATAGAGGACAATGGGACGTCTTTGAAGAAGTTGTGTTGAGAGTTTTTTTATCTTTTAACTTTAATATCTTCAATATAATGTCGTATTGGTGAGTTTGTTTATCCTTTTAAGTAGTGCACATATTCACACACACACTTTTGGCACCCACTGTGGGGCCCTTGCCCCGTTTTTAATTTTTTTATTGCAGGTTTTCTGATAGGTTCCAGATTGGACTCACGGTTTAGCACATACGAGATGTGTTTTAGCGCATCCTTGGAAAAGTTTAGCACATACGAGGACTATTTTAGCACATTGTCACTTTGTCTTAGTGCATATCTGTGTTCTTTTAGCACATCCCTAAATTTCTTTTAGCACATTTATGCTCTGTTTTAGTGCATTTATGTGTTCTTCTAGCGCATCCAGGGGACTGTAAATTTGAATCCTGATTCTGACGTGTCCGCGAACAGAGATTAATACTTTCTACATAACGTTAAAATGAAGCAATCCTAGGGTAGACATTTAAATCTGAAACAAACCAATCCTAGGGTAGTCACTAAACAATTGATTTATCTCAGTTAAAATAAATCCCATGTTTTTTGTGAAGCAACATCTTCACTTAGTTTAGCAAATTGTCATTTGGGATTAAAATGGAGCAAAATTATTTGTTGTGATTTTCAGGTGATAGGCCTATGCTCTCCCCTTAACTCGGTGATCAAAAGGCCAGACTCATCTTTTTATTTCATGTATTTCATGTTTTATTACAACCTTTAGTAGGCTTGCTCTTATGGAAAAAAGTATTCACCCAAGAGGAACGACCTAAGTGGGAACCCCTAAAGCCAAGGATTCCAACCCACTCTAATCAAAAGTGAGTTGTTGATGAAAATCCACTCGACAATAGTGTGCAAGATAACCATCCCCAAAGCCTTTTTTCTAAAGTTTGGGAGGTTTCTTGAGGGAGTATATCATTTACCGCACTGAATGGAAACACTTAGTGTAGAAGCTAACCATGCTAGTAACCAAACATTATAATAGTCATAGTGCAAGGGGAGGGAAAAATCCTCCCCCAAGACACTCACCATATAATTTTCAAGGACTGTTTGCTCAAGGGATCGAGAAATCTAACTTTGAGTACATGTCTAGAGAAGATAAAAACACGGGCGCCCTCTAGGGGGTGACACGGCTGTGTGAGTCGACACAATTCTAAGATGTGGGCTGTGATTATTATGATGACCTTTTTGACAATTAAGAGTGAGTATATTTGAAGTGTTTGTTTTGTTCAATACCTGTGGAAATTTCAAAGAACATACACTCATTGTTAGATTTTAGGACTTTAAAAACAACTATTTTCTACTACATGCCATGTTTTTCAAACATTAAATCAGATAAAGATCATCCAATCCAGAAAACTGTCTAAACATGTATGTCTTAGCACATTGACTAGATATTTCAGTGCATCTTTGCTTTGTTCTAGCACATCCCTGCTCTGTTCTAGTGCATCCCAGCTCTGTTTCAATGCATTTATGCTTTGTTATTATAGCACATCTATGTTTTGTTTTAGCGCTTCCATGCAACAGTCCAACGCATCCATGCAACAGTCGAACGCATCCATGCAACAATCCAACGCATTGATCTGATCTTTTAGCACATTCATCAAAAAAATTAGCGCATCCATTGAACAAAGTAGCACATCTGTTATCCGAGTCAAAAGAGTTTTTTTGACGCAATCTACCATCAAGTCTGGTCTTTTCTATGCTCAGGGTATGGAAATTTGCAACTTTTGTTAAGAAATCCCTTTAGAAAAGGATCAAGAAGCCAAAAAGGTCCCTTAGTTACAAGAATTTGTTAAAAAGGAGATGATTTTTATACCAAAGCATCCAGCTTTCATTCATCGATATCACGACTTTGCTAGGGGTTTTATTGTCAATTTTTCTTTAGAGCCATTATCTTCATAAACTTTCTTTCAATGAAGAGCTCTTTCATAGAGGCATAATCATAGTTAGCCCATTCATCCCTCTTTCATCCCACAGCCCGCAATTCAGTATTCCAATCGTCTCAATCAAGTGTTACAATAGAGAACTTGGAAGCATTAGGCTTTTCCAAATTCCTTATTTTCTCAAACTAAGATCAAAACATCGCAAAGTGCATTATCATATCCTTTTTCAATTTCTAGTTTAATTCCCATAACAGGATCATCATCCTTTCAACTAGGTAATCACGAACTAAAAATTAGAAATTTTTCTAGTCATATCAATAGAATCCTCATTCTATTCTGACTAAGATATCCAACAAATTGCACTCTTTCATTTGTGATCAAAGTGTGAACCCCAATCCTATACCTGCACAAACATGAGAAACAAACACATAATTAGATTCATATGCAAGTAAAAACAAGGATTCACCATGAAATTCATTGGCAATATTCAAAAATAAGAAAAGTAAGAACAAAACATGAAAAACAAAAACAATCATAATTAAGCATGCAAATCCTCAATCCCATAGGGTAACTGGTACAAATTATGTGTAGAAATTGACCCTTTCCCAACTCCTTTGTAAACTTGATGAAGATTGATCCACTTGATGGTGAAGAACAATGTGATTCTTTGCCAAAAATCTGCAATAACCTAGCTATGATGATGGCAAATGCTCAAGGAAATGGATGAAATTCCTCTAAATGTGAAGATAATAACTTTGCTCTTAAATTGTGGATGAAGAATGATAAGGAAAACCTCTTATTTATAGATGAGATTGAGAGAAGAAGAGGCAAAATGGATGAATGTGAGATTATTCAACATCCAATGACCAAGTGCCACTTGTCAAGATGTGAATGGAGGAAAGTTGTGCACATTTTGATGAATGAGCCAATAAATGAGATTAGGTGAAATTTCAAATTTATGAAATGACATTTAAGAGGAAAAAAATAATGAAAAAAATGTCATTTGGCTCAATGCACAAGGACATGTAAGAGGAATGAATGTCTTGTTGGAAGGACAAATCCACTTGGAGGGATTTTCAAATTTGGAGGAATATTCTTAAAAGATGTCAAGTTGAAAAAAAATAGGGATTTAATAAATCTATTAAATATATTTTCATGTGCAAGTGGAAAAATCTAGAGAAATTAAGTGAGTGGGATTAAATTAACCAAGATTTAGTTAATTTAATAAGAGATTAGTTGATGTGACTATTTGATTTAGATTTTGTGATTTTATTTAAATCAAAGTTTGAGAAGAAAATGGTTTAGGCTTTTAATTAAATAAAGATTTTGATTTATTTGACTAAAAGGGGATGATGTTATATAAAATTAAATAAGGTTTAATTTATTTAATTTAACCGGATAACTTTAGAGATTTTAATTAAATAAAATGAATTATTCAATTAAATAGAGACATAGGGTTAATTAAATTAAATTGATTAATTTAATCAACAGGGAAGAATGAATTAATCAGATAATAATGATATATTCAATTAAGGGATGAAAGGTGATGACAAGCTAAGAAGATGATTCAGAATGAAATGATGTTAGTAATCAGGATCAAGTGTGTCTGTATATTTTTCATGTCTACATTTTTCCCTCTTTGAAGCAATGCACTTGTTGTGTTGGTTCAAAGAATAAACTGATGTGATCAAAATTCAAAATTTTCTTGATTTTTTCAGATGCCCACCTGCTGCCCCAACAAGAAGGATTATGTCGGTATATTGCCCCCTCGAGAGATTGAGCAAACATGTTAAATTTTTGATCAAGATCACGATAAAATGCAAGAGGAGTGATTCTATTGATCAGAGGATGAAAGATAATTCTTTAGAAAGATTAGATATTTGATGTATAGACAGTCATCGACCATGGGTAGCCTCGTGTATATTTTGATATGACACACCAATTTTAGATAAAAATGTTAGTAAAGTTAGAAGAATAAGAAGAATAATATGATGAAAGGAGGATCCACTAAGGCTACATTATTATAGATGATGATGATGATGATGATTTGCTTACAAAGAGTTGGGATTTTAAAAGGGTCAATTACTTTATGTTTGATAACACACATAGGTACGATGCATCAAGGTATAAAGAACCAGGATGGTGTTGTACCTAGTGTGATGAACTTTGACTCAACAATCAGATAAGAGTATTCTTGTTCACACTTGACATACAACCTTATTCAAGATGTAGTTCAAATATTCTAAATATCTCGGACCAAAACATAGAAAAGCAAGCCTTCTTATGTGGTCAACAAGACACCTAAAACACCTTCCCTACAAACCAAACAAAGCACGCATGACGAAGTTATTTTACAAGAATATCCAACAAAAATAGTAGATAAAAAGATAATGATCGTTGCCCCATTCCTTTCTCTCTAAATCCTTTTGTTTGGACATTATCGAGAGGTCATAAAAAATGAGCGTAATAAGATAAGTCAAAAATACCAAGATAAAGTAAACAAAAAAGCTAATGTTTTCTTCATACCTCTAGCCAAGACTAACTATGGTGATGCTTGATGTTGATGTCCATTATAGGAAGGATTCATCCTAGGACATGTTGTGATTAGGTGATGATGAGATTGATTGGATGATAAGCTATTGATACCAAGAGTTGACCAACTTACTGACCTAGACTTGAGACTTTGACAATTGAGCCTTTACTTTTAAACCTGCTAGACTTGCTTTTGACTGACTTACCAAAGGATGAAGTTGATGATGATTTATTATGAATGAGGTTATTGCAGGTGAAAGTGAGATGAGATAGATGCACCATTTTGGGTTTTTTCAAATATTTGGATGTTTTTGGTGTTTTAAAATATTTTGAGGTTGTTTTTGGGATTTTGAGATTTTTCAATGTTTTTGGTATTTTCGAGATTTATGACCAAGAGACTAACCTAAAGGCCTATCCTATGGGTCTCGAGAGATGATCAATAGATTAGCCTTTCTTACGTTATATACACATAGACCACGTAATTCGACTAACGACTTGACCAATTTACAAGATGAAGATATAAACAATGGATGAATTGTCAGCTTATTATGACAAACTCGTAAAAGACTGACCTAGGGTGTCTTGGGGGATGATCAAAGATCAAAATTTCCTACGTTCAAGCTCAAAGATGACGTAGTTCGGTTGGATGACTCTATTTTTTATATTTTTTTGATTCTTTTGGATTTTTTGGGTTTTTTGATGTTTTTTAATTTTTGATGTTTAAAGAAGATCACAATAATATACACAAATCCGATTTGATGTAGGTATAGGAACATGCCCCCAATGTGATGTGATAAACTACTTTGATACAGGCAGGACAAATTGACCTTAGGAATATTCCAAGTAGTACTAGGGTGGATCATGATATGAACACAACATCAAGCTATGGTATGAACGCAGATGGATGGATGGATGGGATGATAAATGAGATGTAATGGATAAGTGAGTGTGCAAATTAAGCCACGAAGATCTTGGTGGATGGAGAGTTCTTTATTTACGCTTGGCGCCTGTTTGCCAGGTTTTCACCAAGGTACTTGTCCAAAGTGCCACTGAAGTTGTTTTCACTAGAGGATGATTTTTTTTTCTCTTTATTGTTTTTAATCTTTTTTCTGATTTTTTTTTGGATTTTTGTATTTTTGTATTTTTTTGTTGTCACCAAAATGCCTGTTTACCAGGTTTTTATCAGGGTGACCATTTTTTCAAGAAATTTTTTGATTTTTTTTGTATTTTTTGGTTCTATACCTTGTAAGATTTTAGGAATTTTTTTTTTTTGAGATGGGAGTTGTTCATGGGCTCCTACAGAGGCTCACCTTCCGGTGTTGATAACTGATGTGCCCTTGATTTATAGCTTGTCATGATGATGAAAGGTCCCAACCAGTTGGGATCAAATTTTCCTTTGCTTTCTGGGTTTGGCACATTCTTCTAGTTCTTTTTTAGTATGAGCTCACCGACTTGAAAGGTTCACCTCTTGATCTTCTTGTTATAACTCCGCTTAAGTCAGTTTTGATATACCTATAGATGGTTTAGGGCATCCATATGTCGTTCATCCAGTAAATCCAGCTCATTCAGTCGTGAGACCCGATATTCTTCATCTGTGTTGAGATTTTGTAGTGATATCCTTAGGGATGGAAGGTCGATCTCAATGGAGAGGATGGCTTCTGATCTATAGACTAGGGAGAAGGGGGTGGCACCTGTTGGTGTGTGAATGATGGTGTGATAGGCCCATAAGGTGGGATTTAGCTGCAGATGCCAGTCACGACCAACGTCATTAACTATTTTTTAAAATATTTTTAAGATGGTTTTATTGGTGGCTTCTGCTTGGCCATTGCCTTGGGGGTAATACAGAGTGAAAAAGCGATGTTGGATTTTGAATTTTTCACATAAGTCACAAACGCCCTAATTTTTAAAAGGTGTCCCATTATCTGAGATAATAGCTTGAGGGACACTGTACCGACAAATGAGGTAGTTCAGGATGAACTTAGATATTTGTGGTGATGATGAATTTGTGGCCATTGGATGAGGTGGGGGTGATTTTTTTGATAAGATCGAGTCCCCACTGTGAAAAGGGCCAAGGTGTAACAATGGGATGAAGCTTATGAGTTGGTGCATGGATGAGGTCCCCATGCTGCTGACACTGTAAACATATTTTGACAAAGTCATGTGCGTCTCTTTCCATTGTGGGCCAATAGTATCCGGTCCTCAACAATTTCTTAGTTAAAGTCATACCACTTGAGTGCGAACCAAATATGTCGTTGTGTATCTTAGTTAAAGCAATCAGGGATTCCTCAGTATTTAGGCAACGCAACATGGTTCCTTCAATGCTCCTATAGTAGAGGGTTTCTCATAGGATGACAAAGCGGGTTGACTTCTTGACGAAGGCTCATTTAAGGTTCAGGGTTATGTTGGAAAGGAGGACTCCTATTCTTAAGTAAGTGTAGATGTCATGGTACCAGGGATCACTGGGACCAACGAGTTCACACACAAATTCAGACTCTGGTACCTTGAATGCTGGTATGAGAATTTTCTCTACAAGGAATTCTTGCTTTGGGACGTTGTACGAGATTTCCAAGAGTGATCCAATTGTAGTCATTGCGTCTGTTGCTTTGTTGTTTGCTCTAGGTAGTTGTTCAAATGTGATATCAATGAATGACTCTTTGAGGATTTCCACCAATTTTTTGTATGGAGTTAGCTTTTTATCCTTCATTTTATATTTATTGTTTACTTGATTTATTATGAGCTGAGAGTCCACATATACCTTTAGAGCCATAATATTCCATTGTACTGCAATCCTTAAGCCTATGACAAGAGCCTCATACTCTGCTATGTTATTCACGCATGGGAATGACAACTTGTAAGATTTAGGTATGTAGTCTTTTTGGGGAGTTATGATGAAAATTATTGCTCCTGAACCGTGTTGCGTGTAAGATCCATCAAAATACATCTTCCAGTGGTTTGCTACATTTAGGCTAAAAATTGATTCGTCAGGGAATTCTGAGATAAGTGGGTTTTTTGTGTATATAGGTGCCTTTGCTATTTGATCTATAATCACTTGTCCCTTGATGGCCTTGCACTCCACATATTCAATGTCGTGTTATGTCAATATCATGACCCACTTAGTTGTCTATCCTATGAGAGTGGCTTTGGAGAGTAGGTACTTGAGTGGATCTATCTTTGCAATTAGCTTGATCTGATGAGCCAACATGTAGTGTCTGAACTTTTGAGGTGCAAATACAACTGCTAGACAAGATTTTTCAATAGGTGTATAGTTTAGGTCATGTCCTACCATGGTTCTGTTGATGTAGTATATTGCTCTCTATCTTCCATTTTCATCATGTTAAGCTAAGAGAGCACCGAGAGCTGTCGTTGTTGTTGATATGTATAGAATCAATGGTTTGTCTGGAATTGATGGCATCAGAACTAGTGGTGTGAGTAGGTATTCCTTGATTTTATTGAATGTTTGATCATATTTGTCATCCCATTTGTATGCTACCCCCTTGTGAGTAAATGAGAATATGGGATTTGTTTATCTGCCAACTATGCTATGAACTTGCGGATAGACTAGAGCCTACCTTGTAGACCTCTTAGCTGCTTTAGTATCTTGGATGCTTCCATTTCGAGGATTGCCTTGACTTTGGTGGGATCTACCTCGATTCCTCTCATTGACATGATATACCCCAGGAGCTTGCCTGATTGTACTCCAAAGACACATGTCTTTGGGTTGAGGCAGACCTTATACTTTTCCAACCTATCAGAAATGGAGCTCAAAGTAGATATGTGGTCCCGTATTTTTCTTGATTTAGCCAATATGTCATCCACATATTCTTCCACTGTCTTATGAATCATGTCGTGATATATCAGTGTCATCGTTCTCTGATAAGTTGCTCCTGCATTCTTTAGCCCAAATGGCATCATGTTCCAGCAGTAGGTTCCCCATGGACATGTGAACATTTTCTTGTGCTGGTCCTCCTTTGCTATCATGATTTGATTATATTTGGAGAACCTGTCCATTAGTGATAGCATCTCATGTTTGGTCGTCATATCCACTATCATGTCGATGTTGGGTAGTAGAAAGTCATCCTTGGGACACATTTTTTTTTAAGTCTCTAAAATCAGTGCAGATATGGATGCCCCTAGTGGGCTTTGAAATAGGTACCAAGTTGGACACCCATTTTGGATAATCAATCGAGTGTATGAAAAAAACATCCAAGAGTTTCTGCAATTCCATTTTGACTAGCAAGGCTATTTGGGGATGCATCTTTTTGAGATTTTGTCTCACAGGTTTTGCTTCAAGATATACAACCAAGTGATGAACTATGACTTATGGATCTAGCCCAGGCATGTCAACATAAGTCCATGCAAAATTTACCTTTCTTTCTTTGAGGAATGCAACTAAGAGTTCTTGTTATTCCGTGAGAAGTGATTCAACATAGAAGGTTATGTGTGATATTTCTTTTGTTCCCAGATTGACGGGGTTACACTATTCTGCTAGGACTGTTGATTTTTCTTGATGAAGTACAGTGAGGGGAAGATTGAACCCTTCATCCTTCGGTGCCTCAGAGGTTTTCATCATTGGATGCATCCTTTATTTTTACTATTTTATGGTCAGATAGTGCCACAGTGTGGTTTTCACTCAAGGACCTTGATATTATTCTTAATTTCTCACTTTTGCGATTGAAGGATTCAATTGTCTCCCAGTAATAGGCTTGAGTGTCTAGTGTGATGTCAAATCTAGCCTTATGATCTCCACATGGTACTATATCTCATAATCCCATGAATTTTGAGAGCGCCTCATCATTTTTGAATGTTTCCAAAATCGGTGGTCCTCGTTGGTCATAATCGATGAGTTGGGGGGAGACTAGGTTTATTTCATGATTTTGGTGGTCTGACTCAAAAGATAGGGTACTAATCATGAGTAGGGAGGAGTCTTCAAAAAACATGGGTAGGCCAGTTATGGTATCCTCGTCATCACTACTACACACATCGGTTATGTCAAATGTAAAGTTATCTATGACTCGACCTGTGGACACGAGTAACTGGAGGGCGATTTCTGATAGCTAAGGGGGTGTCTTGACTGTATTAACTGGGGGAATTTTGCCATGTATGGTTACACTTAGAGGGGTACACCTAAGGCCAATATTTTTCATTCGCCTTTCATCAATGATGGGTTCCAATCGGCCGGTGCTATTTTTTCCAAGACTTGCATTCTTACTGTAACCCATGCCCAACATCATTTGCAATCCTTTGCTTCTTTCATCCATGGGAAGATTAGGCGTGGGCCTTTCTTCTTGATAGAGGAGACTGGATACATCTCTCTCGTCCACCACTTCTCAGCCTAGATCTCCCCAACATCTGAATTGGGAGGGATCTGCTCTGAAGGTTTGAGATGTTGTATCAATGGGTTGTGGCTGTCCATGGGATCTAGTGGATTGAGGTAACTCCCCGACTATAAAGGCTCCTTTCTTCATTGTGTATTCCCCACACCCATTGTCTTGGATTATAAACTTGATGTCGGATATGTCAGGGATGGAGGGTGTCTTTGTCCCATAATTGGAGTCAATGTTGGATGGGTCAATATATGGACTGGAGGGGCCTTCATCATTCTTCAAGACTTGGAGAACTTTATAGTACTTGGCTTCTAGGTTCTTGCAATAGGTGAAGGGCTCAGGATCACCATTTATTGTGACTTCTTGGTTTTGGTATAAAAAATTGATAGATTGATGGAAATTTGATGTAACTGCTTGCATCCCATGGATCCACGTGCGTCCTAGAAGGATGTTATAGGGTAGGTCAAGATCAAGCACCTAACAGGTAGTTTCCATAACAGTTGGCCCTACTTGAATAGGGAGTTGAATAGTGCCCCGAGACATTCTTTCTTGATCGTTGTAAGCTTTGATTGTGATGCCTTTACCTTTTTCAATGGAATCTTAAGAGATTCCCAAATTATTGATAAGCTTGAGTGAAAAAATGTTGAGGCTTGCAACTCCATCCACCAAGACCCTTTTGAATTTATTTTTATGAACCAAGACTTTAAGGTGGAGTGCATGGTTGTGAGATGGCTGGCCAAGAAAGTTCCAATCAGAAAAAGTGAGGAGATTTGGAGTGGTGATGTTACCGACCATAGCTTGGAATTTCTCTATATCAAGGTTGGCGGAGATGGTGGATGAAGCCAATGCTTCCTCAAGGATTTCTCTGTGGATGGTTGAAATCTTTAGTAACTCCATGATGGATATTTGAGCAGGGGTTCTTTTTAACTGGTCAAGGAAATTGTAACCATTAGGGATGGATTTTTGATTTGAGGTGGGGGTCTTAGTTGGTTGTGGTGCCCCAACAATAGTGACCTTACCACTGCGTGTGGTGACTCCATAATCATTGTTGGCTCCCTTGATGCTAACAATAGTGACTAATTCATCTAGGGAGGTGACAACTCCATCATACACATGATTTACATTTCCATACTTTTGCTTCCCTTTGTTGTTTCCTTGGTTGTGATCGGGCATCAAATTCGTGTATATTTTCAGATCTTGGTTACCATTTGGTTACTCAACATTTATTATTTTGTCATCGATTAGATCCTAGATGACATTCTTCAATTTCATGCAGTTGACGGTCGTATGCCCCTTGAGCTTATGATAATCGCAAAGGAAATTCTCGTTGTACCAAGGTGGTTTCACCTGGGGTTCTTGGTAATTATCATAGGTGGGGATCTTGATGAGGTTCTCATTGACCAAATTTTTCATGATGGAATCAATTGATTCCCCAAGGGCTATGAATTTCTGCTTGGGGGGATACTTTTTTGTGGAGGTGGTCCTCCATGATTATTCAAGTTGTTGACTTGATTGTGAGGTGGTTGTTGGTTTACCACATTTGCTTGCATGTTATTGCAATTATTGTTTTGCAGTTGATGTTGTGTTTGACTATTTTTCTTTGGACCAATGATGACGACCTTGGCATCGACCACTCCATCGTTGGTGACATTCCTATTCTTCGCCCATGTGTGAGGTTTCTCATTGTAACTAGTAGATGGGTGACTGTCTTGATGTTCAGGATAGGTAGGCATGTCCCCTTGTGTAATAAGGGCTCTTTCAATGTTAAGCACCTTAGGGATCAATTGGTCATATGTGGTGATGCATTACATCTTTAGGTAGAATTCCAAGGTTTTATCCATATTTGCAATGATGGTGTAGATTTTTTGTTCCTCTGATATGACCTGCTTGCTCCGATTGGCCTTGGATTGCCATCGTTGGAGGAAGGAGGTGAATGATTCCCCCTTTCCCTATTTGAGAGCTAAATTTTTCTTTAAACTAACATCCATGCCAATGTTGAATGCATAATTCTGGAGGAATGCATCTTTGATTTCTTGGAATGTTCTGATGCCAGTAGGAAAATGAGAGAACCAATCCATAGCGGGACCAACCAAGCTTTGAGGAAACAACCACATTAGATATGTGTCGTTGTATGCGACTTTCATACAATGTATCTAGAACCCCCTGATGTGATCTTCAGGGTTTCCTATCCCACAATATTTATGAAATTTAGGGATTTTGAATCCCTTTGGGAACAATACCATTGCTATCTCATGTCGAAAGGATAGGGACATAGATTGTTTGGTGTCCTTGTTGTTTTTCCTGATTGAAGATCAAACACTTGTTGCGAGAGCAGTTTGATTTGCGTTGTCACATCGCCTTAAGGATTAGGAGGTGGGGTGAACATGTTTTGAGGTGTTGGATTGACGAGTGGGATGTTGGTAGGAATTTGTTGTAAGCTTTGTTGAGTGAGTAATGCCTACGTTTGTTGTTGGCTATGTTGTTGTTGTGCCAATAACGCTTATTGTTGGGCTTGTTGTTGTTGTGCCAACAATGCTTGTTGTTGTGCCAACAATGCTTGTTGTTGTTGTGCCAACAATACTTGTTGTTGGGCCGCTTCCTATTGTACTTGATAATATTGCAAGGACTATTGATATGATTCTTGTTGGGCTGCTTGCAATTATGGTTTGTATTGTGCTTGTGCTTGTGCTTGTTGGGCTTGATATTGGGCTTAGGCTTGAGCATGCGCTTGTTGGATTGCTTGTGTGATTTGAGTAGCTTGTGCAGCTTGGGCGGCTTGAGCTGCTTGCACAACTTGGGCAGCTTGAGTAGCTTGAGTTGCTTGGGCAGCTTGAGTAGCTTGAGCTTCTTGTGCAACTTGGGTAGATTGTTGTTGTTGTAGTAAAGCTTGGGATTGAGCAGCCTATTGTGCTTGCTGAGCAACCTATTGGTTTTGGAGTGCCTTTTGATGGGCGGCTTGTCGAGCAACTTGTAATGTGATGGTGAATGAATTTTCCATGTTGTGTTTTGGTGGTGGTGGTGATGGGATGAGTGGAATGGTCATGTTGATGATCGAGGTTTGAGTTGTGGATGGTGTGATCGAGATGATTGGTCCTTGGGAAACCATGATTTGAGAGATTTGAGGAATAATGGATGTGTTAGTTGTTAGGGTCGCTTGGATGGTTTCCATCTATTGTGATATTGATGGCAAGACATGAGAATTTGATATGGTGTTCTGATTTGATTGATTGATGGCGGGTAGAGGAGGAAGACCCAACCCAAGGGGTGATGTGGATGTAAGTGGTAAAGGTGGAAATGGTGGAATGATAGGTGGTGCATTCCCTTGAAGTGATGATGATAGATGAAAGATTCCTCTGGCTCCAAACAGACCACCTTCTCCTTGTGATTAGGGAGAGATGTTTGCGTGTCCAAAGGATAATTTGGTGTTGCATGATAAGAGGTTGGATTATCAAAATCATGGAATGTAAGTGGGATGCAACGGTGTAATGGATTTACTAGAATGGATTGATTTGATGTGGTGTTTGCATTCAACTCTTGATTGCTCACAAGGGGATGTTTTTGGAGTTCTTGAAGCATTGTGCTTCCCTTGTTAACAATTGGCGAGGTTGAAGCAATGGATGTTATGATTTGTGGGATGTCTTGGGTGATGCTTTGAAGCGGAAGCATGGATGAGGTTGAGGGCATGATCCCAAGAGGTCTTTCCATAATAGTGCTTATGCTAAAGTCGAAAGGGAGTTTAGCCCCTTCTTTTGCTAACTCAAGCATGTATTGGGAGGGATATAACCTCATCATAACATTGACAATTTGATGATTTTTGGGATTTCACACCATCTCTAGGATTTCATCTTGTGTCATGCCTAAGACATCGATGATGTCCTCTACTTGACCATATTTTGTGATGATAGAAGGAAATTTCTTGGAGGATTGCTTGATCCCACAGGATTTATTTTGGGAGTAGTTTGACTTAGATCACTTAAAGTTGATGTTTCGTTGGCGATTTCCATATTATTCTTGTGTTTAGATCTTGTTTGAACCATAAAATAGAGATCAATTAATCTAACTTTAGGTACAAAAAGATAAGAACTAGGATAAATTAAGGATCAAAGTGATGATGAAAATGAAAGATGGATGATATGGATGATGAAAAATCTTGAAGAACCTTGATGGAGATGCTAAAATTTAGGGCTTGATTTGATTTGATTTTGATTAATTTGGTTAATGAACTTATAAAATCTAGGAGGGTGTGTTATCCTAGAGTAAACTCATACACAAGAGGATAATTTGACTAAGTGTGTTAACTCAAACAAAGTGATTTTGGATAATGAACTCCTAGACCCCAAGATGTTGGATTTTATCAAGAGATAAATTTGTTCACAAGGATTGATAATTTGGTCAAATATGTGGAGAAGGATTTATATACACATATCTAACCAAACAAGATGATTTTGATTGTGCCTAGAAGTTTAGCATAAATGATGTTTTCAAAGTTTCCAAGAGTTTGTTGGTGAGATTTGATTTGAATTCGATGGTTGAGGGATGGGTGAGAGTGATGATTTTGATCCTAGACTTGACCTAGATAAAACTATTTTTTACAAGACCTCGGTTTTGAAGAACATGCCATACTTCCTATGTGAGAAAATAAAACCTTTGAAAGAGATTAGGATTTTGCTGATAATAAAACTCATACAAGTTAGGGTTGTTTATTGAAGCTTTCTTATAGAATTTGTAAACCAACCTTTCTCTTACCTCATGAAGCCTTGAAAGACGTCCATCATGAGCTTTTGGACTAAGAATTTTGAACCTTGGTTTCTAGATTTTGATTTTGCAGGAAATCATTTGAAAGAGCACATGTGTGGGGTTCAATTGTTCTTTATTTTTCTTAGTGAGTTATTTTTACCTCAAAAAATTTCTTGATTGAAATTTCAAACTAACTGTCTATGTCTCAATTCCTTTTCATTCTACAAGGTCCCTTATGTGAAAATCGAGGTTTCAAGAGCATAGTTTCCTAGGTTGACTTTAGAGAGAGAAAATTGTGATTAAGTCCAAATAATTAGAAGCCTCTAAGGATGAAATCCCTAGGGAAAGCAAGAGCACTTGAATTCATCAAAGGTATTTCCTTCATCCAAAGGGTTTGAAATTTTGAAGATCTTGTGAATGTTTGTTTTCAAATTTTTTAAGACCCAAGCAAGGTGTTTTTGATTCCAAGAACATGTACAATCCTAGGATGAAGAGACCATATTTGTTGGGTTCCCACTTGGATAAATCCAGCTGCATATATTTAATGCAGATGATTAGATTCTTGACCACATAGGCTCCCGCTTACAGTGCACTCACTTCTTGGGTTAGCCAAGCATCAATACCCATGAAACTCCCATGACATATTTTTCATCTCTACAACAGAACCACATGTTACATGGGGCGGCTTCAAAGGACATGACCTTTTACACCAACAAATAGTTAAGGATTTTGGCATTTTCTAAATAAGGGTTTTAATGCGAGCATTTCGTTCATGGGGGACCATCCATGCGGTGAGAGACCATTGTTTCCCTTCTCGTTGGAATAATCCTTATGATTCTCAAACTTTCCTCGAGAATCCACACTTATATACTGGTTGGAATTCGCTTGGATTTAGTGTGTTCCCAGTTGGGTCGTTCCCTGGGGTGATTAATTTTTCCCACTAGGTAGGCCCTCTAAGATAAATAAAAGCAAATAAGCATATCCCATAGTTTGATCAACTTTCATTGAAAAACAAAGGGAGAACAATCGCAATATGTTGTACTCACATTCGCAAGATTGGTTCAATTTTTTAATCCCAAATGAAATGTGAAGGCAATCAGTTACACAATTTAAGATCACCAAAAAGACTTTTGATTCTCAAGATCACTATAAAGCACGAGAACAGTGTATATGTACTTTTAGTGATATTAGTTTGGGTAAGTAATTACAAAACAAAGAAGCACTTGTTCATTTTAAGTCCACAAATCAATGATTTGATTCCTTTTAGTGCACCAAAATTAAATATGGAATTTTCCTTGTTCAATTGTTAATCCTCAACCAAATCTAGTGAGTTTGTTCTAAAGTTCATTTTAACCCTTTGTTCCAAAATGGAAAGCTTTTGTAATGTTTTTTTTAGAGCCCAAAAGAAACTTTAGTAAACTTAAAAGCATAAAGGCAATCAAATCCTTAGGAAGGGAGTATAAGTTCTCCCAAAGTGTTTAAAAACACTTAATACAACAAGACAATAAATGTCATAGTGAAAGATTCTTCTTTGTTCCCCCCCTTCCCTAAACCTGCAAAACTTATTAGAACCAAGAAATACAGAGACAACAAAATAGGTTAGGAGTCAAAAAGTCAGCAACAAAAAAATACATGTCAATTTTTTTTTTCAGATTTGACCCTTTACTCCACCCCAGTGGCATAGTTTGCAGGTGTAGCGAAGTTTAGAAACTCCAGCGATGTAATATAGCACCGCTAATTTCTAAGAGTGACACTCTGCAGTGAAACAAATATCGCAATTGCAACTTTGTTTTACCAATGACACAGTTTGGAATTAGGAAAGTCCGCAATCGATTTTAAATTTAAAAAATTTAGGCAAGAAAGCAAAAGCGGTGGAGTTTAGAAATTCAAGCGGTGCAATATAGCGCTGCTTGATAGTTAGTGGCTGAGTTTCCTGGAACCTGCAAAAAAACACAAAAACACAATTTTTTAAAGGAAAACATGATTAAAACTTGAGATTTCCCCTCCTAGCGCCAAAATGTGAACCCCAATCCTATAATTGCACAAACATGAGAAATAAACACATAACTAGATTCATATGCAAGTAAGAACAAGGATTCCCCATGAAATTCATTGGCAATACTCAAAAATAGGAAAAGTAAGAACAAAACATGAAAAAAAAAAAACAATCTTAATTAAGCATGCAAATCCTCAATCCCATGGGGGAATTGGTGCCAATTATGTGTAGAAATTGGCCCTTTCTCAACTCCTTTGTAAACTTGATGAAGATTGATCCACTTGATAGTGAAGAACAATGTGATTCCTTGCCAAAAATCTACAATAACCTAGCTATGATGATGGCAAATGCTCGAGGAAATGGATGAAATTGCTCTAAATGTGAAGATAATAACTTTGCTCTCAAATTGTGGATGAAGAATGAGAAGGAAAACCTCTTATTTATGGATGAGATTGAGAGAAGAAGAGGCAAAATGGATGAATGTGGGATTATTCAACATTCAATGACCAAGTGCCACTTGTCAAGATGTGAATGGAGGAAAGTTGTGAATATTTTGATGAATGAGCCAATAAATGATATTAGGTGAAATTTCAAATTTATGAAATGACATGTAAGAGGGAAAAAATAATGAAATAAATGCCACTTGGCTCAATGCACAAGGACATGTAAGAGGAATGAATGTCTTGTTGGAAGGACAAATCCACTTGGAGGGATTTTCAAATTTGGGGGAGTATTCTTAAAAGATGCCAAGTTGAAAGAAAATAGGGATTTAATAAATCTATTAAATATATTTTCATGTGCAAGTGGAAAAATCTAGAGAAATTAAGTGAGTGGGATTAAATTAACCAAGATTTAGTTAATTTAATAAGAGATTAGTTGATGTGACTATTTGATTTAGATTTTGTGATTTTATTTAAATCAAAGTTTGAGAAGAAAATAGTTTAGGCTTTTAATTAAATAAAGATTTTGATTTATTTGACTAAAAGGGGATGATGTTATATCAAATTAAATGAGGTTTAATTTATTTAATTTAATGGGATGAATTTAGAGATTTTAATTAAATAAAATGAATTATTCAATTAAATAGAGACAAAGGTTTAATTAAATTAAATTGATTAATTTAATCAACATGGAAGAATGACTTAATCAGATAAATAATGATTTATTCAATTAAGGGATGAAAGGTGATGACAAGCTAAGAAGATGATTCAGGATGAAATGATGTTAGTAATTAGGATCAAGTGTGTCTGTATATTTTTCATGTCTACACAAAGTTAGTAAAAATTTGTTATAAGTTTATGCTTGTTGTCACAAGATCTCAAAAGCACATAGAAGAAGACGAAAGGGAAAATCCACTTTGCAATATGGGTGATAGGGAAGAAAATCCTTTTCACAAGTTTCACATTAGGAATAATTCAAATAATGATGAAGTAACGGAGGAAATGCTTCAAGAAGCATAACATGATCTGCAATTTCATACTCTCTTGGAAAAGATTTTAGATAGGAATAAAGAAAGATACTTTCTTTTGTTAGCAAACCAAGGAGCTAAGCTACCCTCTAATTTTGATACTAAGAAAATTTGAGAAGATCTTGTAACCCCTTTAAATGATTTTAGTTCTCTTACTCAGCAAATAAGATCACTACTTGTAAGGAAAAATTACAGAAATACAAGGGGGAACAACCAAGAAATATGTTTTGGAAGATATCTTCCCATATCCCTTCGATAGGAATCTCAACATGATTCATTTTCCAAAACATTGTGAAATCTTGAAGTTTGACAAATACAATGGGAAAACTGATCCCATTGATCATGTGAGGGAGTTTCAAAATATGCACCTAGAGTTTTCTTGTGAAGATACATACCTGATGTGATTGTTTCCATGAAGTCTAGGTGGACAATCCATGGAGTGGATTTCCAAAATCACTCCCCCCATCAAAACGTTTGAGGAGTTAATCAATAAATCCATATCTCAATACTCATATAATATACAACATCAAATAACCATGCTTGATTTGTGCAAAGTGAAGCAAAAGACTGGGGAACCCTTCATCACATTCCTACAAAGATGGAGAAGGTTATTTGCAAGATATTTCCATCCTTTTCCCGAAAAGGGAAAGATGGAAATCTTTATTGACAGTCTAAATCAAGAGATAAGTTATAGGCTCAATCTTCATTGTCCTCAATCATTTGAGAAATTGATTGAAAATGCAATCACCATCAAAGGATCCTTGGTCAAGAGAGGAGTCCTAAAGCTTGATAAAGATGGTCCAAATTTGTATAACAACAACAACAACAATGATAAATCATGATTCTGGACTAGAAATAAAAATGTTGTAAATGATGGGCTAGTAGATGCCAACAAAATGAATGCAAAGCCAACCATTCTCAATTCATCAGGTGTCTAACACAACAACAACAATCTTGGAAATTCCACTAACCAAGGCGATAATAATTCTAATTAGGGAAACAACACCAACCAAGAAAATATGGCCAATAATCGTGGTAATAATCTCGAAAGAAATCAAAATTCAAATCCTCCTAGATCATAATTTTTCTCCAATCAACAGTGTTTTACTCCCTTGGGCCAATCTTTTGAATTGATTCTCAAAGAACTTTTGAATCAAAATGCCATCACGTTGCCACCGTAGAGAGATTATGAGCCACAAGTTAAATTACCATCATGGAATGAATCGTATTATTCTGATTACCATAGATTTAAAGGTCATAGGGTGAATAATTTCCAAGGTTTGAAGAATTTGGTCCAAGATTTAATCGAAAATCGCACCATAATTGTTGAGGGACATAATACTAACGAAGATCATCAGGTGTTCAAGGATCCTCTCCCCAATTATCAAAAGGGGAATCTTCAGGTGACAAAGGAAAAAATGTAAATTATGTCTATGACACCACCATCAATCATATCTACACTGATGACCAACAAGTTAATGTCATCAAATTCAAAAGAAAGCAAGAGTATCAAGAAGTTAATGCAAAAAAAAGGGGACAGGCCAAAATTGTTGTAAGAGGAAGTTCATCCAAATCAATTGTCCCCCCTCCAAAGTATTACAATTTAGTCTATCAACTTTAGAAGACATTGGCTCAAATTTCTATCTTAGAGCTTCTTAAAATATCATCGACACACAAGAATATTCTAGAGAAGGCTCTCGTGGACACAACCATATCTCTTGATTTGGATATCGACAAATTTAAAGCCATGATGGGACACTTTTCCTCACCCACACATGCCTATCCTTTTCTGAGAAGGATGATGCCTCTATGAATCATCCCCATAATTCATCACTTTATCTAGAGGTCTTGGTTCATAAAACCCAAATCAAATATGTCTTAATAGATGAGGGAGTCGATCTAAATATTTGTACTTTAAAATTGGTTCTTGCCTTAGGGTATTCTAAAGAGTCTATTGATCCGAGGAGAAAGATAACAATCAAAGCATATGATGATGAGGAAAAAAATTCTAAAGGCCTCATCATGCTACCTATCAGAGTGTGACCTATTATAAAGAACACTTTTTGTCAAGTTCTAGATCGAGACTTATCTTATAACATAATTTTGGGTCGCCCATGGATCCATGAGATGCAAGCAGTTTCATTGACTTATCATCAATGTCTAAACTTTCCATATGACGAACAAGAAATAACCATACCAGTGGACCATAACAATAGTCAGATTTGTTCTAACCTTAGAAAAACTTAGGAAACCTTTGTCTTGCATAATAGGGAGGCTCTAGCAGTTTGTGCTTCTAAACATAGTGATCAAACAAGGGAATTGATAAAGAATTTCAGCACAAATCTACACTTGAAGGATGATGGGGTGGGAGAATATTCACTATGTCTCTCTAACCTACCTTTCTCTCCAAGGTCACATGGTCAGCCTACAACCTCCACACATCAAGTTGCAGTGGCTTCCATGTCAGGAACACAAGCTTCAGTTCCCATCACCAAATTTAATGGAAGATTCATTCAGGAAAACACTCAAGAAAATGAAGCTGAAGATAGAGCTATTCTTGATTGGATTTATAAAGATGAAGATGAATATGTCCAACATGTCAAATTACCTACTGAGCAATATGGGAAGGGTTATACAATAATGCAATGAATGGGTTATGAAGGTATTGGCCCCATAGGTAAGAGAAAAGAAGGAATTGTTGAACCTATCCAACCGAAAACAACACATCCAAAAGATAAAATCGGAATTGGATATGGTGATGAAGATGCAAAAGAAGTGGTTCAAAAGAAATCCAATGAAGAGATAACTGAGACAATTATGAGATTGTAGGACAATTATGACATCGATTCCAATGAGTATGAATGGGATACCATTTATAATGATGAATTTTGGAGAGAAAAACAGGTGGATGTTATACAAAAATATACACCCATGCTCACACAAGGGGAAATCTCAAGGACTCCACTTGACTACGTACTTCAAAGCAATCATGACTCAAGTGATGATGATTCGATTCAAAGCGAGACAAATAATCAATAGGAGGATACCATCATAGATCTTCCCCATAATGAGAATGATAACCGTGTCATGACCTTAACTGCCAGTGACCTTACCCAACCAAACGATCCCTTGCCCATTGTCTATCTTGACCTCATTGATTGAGAACAAACTAAACCAATTGATATCCCAACCTTCCTCGATGATGAAACCATTGTAAATTTTCTTTGTTCGTCCAACTCGGAAATAGGTTCCACTAGAGAATCACATGATCAAAATCTCAGTTAGGAGAGTGCCAAGTTTTTCAGCTATAAAATTAACAATATAAAAGATACATCTAATGGTGAAAACCTGAAAATGGTAGTATTAGATCATGAAAAGAGAAAAATAAAGAGTGTATTTGAAGGTGAAAACCTTTCAAAGGCACTAGAGGATGGGAAAATTGACACTCTCCCTGAGAACTATTAGGGAAGATCTTCTATTTTGATAGAACCTACAAAAGAAATCAATATAGGCATTGCGGAACAACCGAAGATCCTCCAACTTGCTGCATCACTGACAGAGGAAGAAGTCCCAAAATTCATAGAATTCCTAAAGAATAATTAAATCAAATTTGCATGGTCATACATAGATATGCTTGGATTGGACCCAAATCTTATCATGCACCATTTGTCCATCATGCCAAGGGAAAAACCTGTGAAACAAAAGCTCAAAAAGATGCACCCACATGCTGCATTGCTAGTCAAAGAGGAATTAAAGAAGTTGTTGGATGTAGGATTAATTCGGTCTATTGAATATGCATAATGGATCTCCAACATTGTACCTATGTCAAAGCCAGATGGACGAATCAGAATTTGTACAAATTTTAGGGATCTAAATAGAGTGTGTCCAAAAGATGATTTCCCTCTGCCAAAACTTGACAGGATTGTGGATTTGATAGCTGGGCATGCTATGTATTCACTGATGGATGGAATTTTCAAGTATAATCAGATAAAAATCACACTTGAAGATCAAGATAAGACCGCATTCACATGTCGTTGGGGTACATATTGTTGGAATGTTATGTTGTTCAGCCTCAAAAATGCAAGAGCTACATATCAACGAGCAATGACTATAATTTTTCATGACATGATGCACACATTCATGGAGGATTATGTAAATGATCTCTTAGAAAAATAAAACACAAGGGAGGGACATCTAGATATCTTATCTAATATTTTTGTCAGAATGGAAAAATTTAAGGTCAAATTCAATCCCAAGAAATGTGTCTTTGGGGTAAAATTCGAAAAGCTCCTAGGCTATATTGTATCAGAAAAAAGGAATTGAAGTTGATCCAACGAAGGTCCAAGCCATCCTAGAGATACCACCACCAAGGAAAAATAGTCAACTACACTCATTACAAGGACGATTACAATCCATTAGGAGATTCATCTCACAACTGGAAAACAAGAGTTTGTCGTTCACACATCTTACATAAAAATGTCTTGTTCAAATGGGAAGACAAGTGCGAAACAAAATTTGACTAGATCAACCATTATATAATGATCCCACCTATATTGATCCCACCAGTAGAATGAGAACCACTCATACTATACATTTCTACCACATAAGTATCCCTGTGGGCATTATTGGCACAAGAGGACATAACGAGAAAAGAGCGAGCAGTATATTACATCAACACAACATTGACAAGCCATGAGCTAAATTACACTTTCATTGAAAAGGCTTGTTTGGAAGTAGTGTTCACTTCCCAAAATTTGTGGTACTATATGTTAGCTCATACAGTCAAACTTGTGGCTAAAATTGATCCCTTAAAGTATCTTCTGAGCAAAGCAACCTTAACAGGTAGACTGGCTAAATGGGTAATGATCCTAAGTGAGTTTGACATTCACTATGTGGATCAAAAGGAAATTAAAGGGCAGGTCATAGCGAATCAGTTGGCAGAGGCACCTCTACAAACAAACCATCCAATGCACATCAAATTTTTAGATGCAGATGTGTTCACAAAAACTAAGCAATCATGGACACTTTATTTTTATGGGTCCTACACACAACATGGCTCGGGGGAAGGAATTATTTTTTTCACACCTCAGGGACATACCATTCCAAATTCTTATCGGTTGATGTTTCCTTGTACAAATAACATAGCCGAGTATGAAGTACTACTCATTGGAATGAGAATAACATTGGATTGGAAGATCACTAAGCTACAAGTTTTTGGTGACTCGCAACTTGTCATTAATCAAATAAATGATGACTATCATACTAAAGATGACAAGTTAATGCCTTACAAAAACATGGTAGATAACTTCAAGAAGTATTTTTTTGAGATCAAGTTCAGACATATTCCACGGATCGACAACAAAGCTACGGATGCCATGGCTACAATTGAGTCACTATTGCAATTAACAGAGAACCAAGTTCGATACGAATTCCTGGTGGAACAACTATTTTCCCCTGCCTATGACAATTCTAAAACCCAGGTCATTTGCCACTTGACTAGTTCTGATTCCCCCTTATACAAATAAAATCTATGCCTATCTGAAAGATACTATCTTACCTCCGGATTTGTCCCAGAATCATAAAATAAATCTCATACACCAATCTTCTCGCTATACCCTAATCGCCGACACCTTATATCGACGTGGTCTTACTGGTAGCCTCCTTAGATGTATTGAACGTGATGAATCTATAAAGGCCTTACAAGAGGTTCATGGGGGTATTTGCGAGACTCATTCAAGTGGAATAACCTTGGCCAAGAAACTTGTTAGAATGGGTTACTATTGGCCAACCATGGAAAATGAATCATTCATCTTTGTGAAGAAATTTCTGAAATGTTAGGTTCATGGAAATCTCATTCATGCTCCTGCTCAGGAACTACAAACCTTCACTACAACATGGCCTTTCACTTAGTGGGGACTAGATTTGGTTGGCAAAATTCACCCATCCTCATCAAATGGACATAAGTTCATAATCACAACCACTGAGTATTTCACCAAATGGATTGAAGTTGTTCCCTTAACAACAGTCACCGACAAAAAAATATCATCTTTCATTTTGAACTATATCATATGTCGATATGGCATTCCCAACTCCATTATCACGGATAGTGGGTGACCTTTTAAAAATCAAGATGTTGATGAACTTTGTGAAAGATTTTACATCCAACATAGGTTCTCTACAACTTATTATCCATAGGGGAATGGCCAAGTAGAAGCTTTAAACAAGAAAATTCTGAAGATCCTAAAGAAGACAGTGAATGATGTCGGTCGTGATTGACATGTCCAATTAAATCCAACTTTGTGGGCATTAAGAACCAACATTCACATGTCGACAGGTGCCACCATATGCCTTGGTCTATGGAGCAGAAGAAATATTGCCACTAGAAGTTGATATTCCCTTGCTTCGAGTCTCACTGAAGGGACTCATAACTGATGAGGATTACAGAGTTTCAAGACTGCAAAAACTGGAGTTACTTGATGAGAGACGATAAAATGCAGCCAATCATTTGAAGGGTTATCAACAAATTATGTCTCGTAGCTACAATCATGGAGTCATACCACACAAATTTCAAGTGGGTGACTTGGTCCTCAAAGAAAACCCTCACAACCAAAAGGATCAGGAAAATAAAGGAAAGTTTGAGCCTAATTAGCTGGGTCCATTCATCATCATTACAACATATGGTTCAGGGACATATCAACTATCTATGCTAGAAAGGGACTTGCTTGAAGATCCAACCAACAACATCCATATGAAGAAGTTCTATGTTTGAAAAATACAAAAAACATTATAAAAAATCTTGGAAAAATACCAAAAACAACATAAAAAGTCATGAAAAAATCCATAAAAATAAGAAAAAATCCTAAAAAAAATTGTCATCAGGGTAAAAACCTTGCAAACAGGCATCCTTTTGACATACAAAAAATCAAAAAAGAGAAAATACAAAAAAATCAAAAAAATCATTGCATTGATGAAAACCTAGCTTATAGGTGTCTTGGTAACAACAAAAAAATCACAAAATCTAAAAAAGTGCAATAAAACAAATGGTGAAAACCTGGCAAACAGGTGCTACTTGTTATTTAGTTGGCTCTTCCATCTATTAGGTTACATCCTACATCGTTCATTTATAGCCATTTTTATCGAATCCATAACTAGCCATCACATCTGGATCATGCACACACCATTTCCTTGAAACGACAAGGATTTCATCATGGCTTGATGATCATTGTTTATATTCCTAGTAGTAGGTTGTGTCTTATAGGGAGTCAAAGTGCAAGCTCACTAGGGGCAATTAGTTTTTAAACTTTTTGGTAGAAAAACGACAAAATGTGTCAAGTATTAGAATATTAGATCAACAATCAAATATCCTATCAAGCCTGGTAAAAGAAGCTATCAGATATGTCACACATAAACTGACACAAACTGGTTGATCGTAATCTGAATAAAATGATTGGAACACTTAAAGCATAAGTTGAACTGTTGTTTTGAAATTTGATGAAATCATATCTCTGGAGTGACTCAATGATGTACTGAACTAGATTCGCAAGGAAAGAGTATGATTTTTTTTTATTGTTGTCTATAATTTAATCATTATTACTGTGCAAAATTGTCATGAGACATGGTTTACAAAAGTATCATTGATGACATTTTGGGATTTGCATAGGAAAAGGATTAACTTCTGTTTGTTTATGAAAGCAATACTCAAGCCATCTCGGTTTAATTATACCTCGATGCTTGGATTAACTTGCTATATTGAACATCATGAAAGTTGTACTCAGGTCATCATCAGGGAAAATCTACCCTATGATGCTTGTACTAAATTTCAACATATCAAAAGGCTCAATGATGATAATCAAGCATTAAATTGGTTCACAAAATGACAACAGGGAGTAGTTCATTTTGCATGGTTAGGATTGCATTCATTTTGCGGTTGTATAAAAGCTTTTTGGAGTTTGGAAAATATGCATATCTCTTTTGGAAACAAAGATTGAGTACACTTGGACATTAGCAAAAAAAAATCATTTTTCATCTTCATATCATTATCATCAGTAGTTGCATATCACTTTTCATATCATCTTTTGCATTTCATTTTTACATCATTTTCATATCATTTTCAAGTCATTTTTATCAATCTTTCATTTCATATTCATCTTGTATTATCATTTGAGTTATTATTTGCATTATTAGTTTCATATCATTTTTCATTCCATTCTTGCATTATCATAATATTATCATTTTCTCATGCCATTTTCACATCTTTGCATATCAGGTCATTATCATTATCATGTTTTTCCCAATAGATTCATATCATTTTGCACATATTTTCATATCATTTTTTATTCATTCATCATCCATTTTTCATATTCATATCATGATTCATTATCATTATCATTATTCATTCTCATATTGTCACATCATTTTATCACATCTTTCATATTACTCTTATCATTTCATTATCATATTATCTCATGATTTCATATCATTTTCACATCATCATTTATCATTCATTATCATTAACCTGGCATTTTCACATCATTTTCATTTTGCAGTTAATATGTCCATATCATTACATCACTTTCATAAACATACATTGAAAAGAATAAAATGCATCCATTGCATCCATTTCATCATTTTGCATCCATAATCAGTGCATTTTTCCATACAACATACAACATCATAAAATCCTACACATTTCATTTTCATCACCCCTCATAATATATGTTGCATATTCATCAATCATAAAGCATACAAAATTCATAAACATCATCATCCTTCATATCATGTGCATAAACATCATCACAATCATAAGAAAGATAGCATCATGCAAAAATCATTACCCATAAATATGCATAATCACAAGCAAACATGACATATAGAATAAAAATTCATACATAAACAACCATCATAGCATAATAAAAGACTCATGCATATCAAAACCATCACCACATATCATATATAATCTCATCAAAATAAATGTCCAAGGGTACAATGATATCAAATATCTGAAAGAGATACATAAAATATGATAATAATGGTGTATACAAAATCATCATGGAGGAGCATATGTGTGGGGGCCATGACTGCTGCTACCGCCGAAGGTGGTAGGTCTCACTAGATCTCTACCGCTAGTTCCCCCTATCTTCCATCTGACAGGTTGACCAACACTCCTAGTAGAACTCTTGATATGACTATGAGAGTGGGTACGGGACCTAGTGCCTGACTAGGTATAGGCTGCCCTCTGCTCAGGAGGCACTGCCTCATGATATCTTTATCGGTAGAACTCACACTCTCTGACAGTCTCCAATCCCTCTGTGACAACCTCTCTGATAGAGGTACCTTGCACCGATCTCAACAGCCTCTCTGCTATCCCCTCCACTTGTAGGCACCGCTGTTTGAAGCTATCCCTCTCAACCATTAGCTAGGCTATTTGTGGGTCTAGGGGTGGTGGTTGTGCCATTTGTACCTATAACTATGCAATGGTGACCTGAGCTTGTACCTGTGTCTGCAAGGTGTCAATCTATCCCTACTGCTCTCATGATGGAACCTTGATGGTAATATGTGAAGGGCCTATAGCTGGCTACTCCACTGCTCTCACTATCTTGGGCCTGGTACTGAATGAGACATCAAAGAAGAATCTCTCCCTACCACCCTCGTCATCCCCATCATCATCATCATCATCATCATATTCATCATCATCATCATCATCATCATCATCACTGTCCTCCTCCCCCTCCTCCTGGTTAATTTCCATGGCCACACTGCCACCCACATCCTCTCCTCCTCCTTCGGTGGGCTGCTCTGCTTGTGCCCCTACCTATGCCTGTGCTTATGGCTGCTGTCATGCTCACTATAATGTTGGTCCCTCTAATAATGGGACAAGCTCATCTGGATTGGTCAGCCTTGGGAATGGATGCATGTGGAAGTATATTGCATACTCCTTAATCATCTGTGCATCTGTGATATCTGACCTATAATCCCAAAAATCTAGTTGTAGGCCTAGGTACTCTACCCTAGCTACCTCATAGGGGATAAATTTCCCCCACTCTGCCACATCCTCCAGTTGTCTGGAAAAATGGGCAACACCCTATGGAATGACCTGAACTCTGCCAAACTATCTCAGAACCCTCATAACCAAAAACTACTCAATAATGAAAGGGGTTCGCCCAATCAGATAGCTAGATATGCCACAATACGAAAACTCCATGTCATCCTCATCCCAGGCCTCACAATCAACATAGGGCCTCCAAATCATTGTATCCATATCATCCAACACTCTCCTCCAGTACTCTAACTTTCCTAGCTTAGGCTGGACAAGTGGACCTGTGTAAGCATAAATGTAAGGACGACCGATGGGATGATCTCTCCCTACAAAAGGGTGGGTGATAGCGATATGCTCCCACCCCCAAATCTAAAGTAGTGTGACCTTAGAAGATATACTCTTCCCATCTGTATATACCACCTGATGAAGATCATGGTATAGATGGGCCAACATACAAGAACCCCAGACATATCTAGTTTGATGAAGGATCATGTCCTCCAGTACTCGACCCCAACTGATTGACAATCCCTTCGACCTACGGTCGGGACATAGGAAACCACCAATGAAACCAACCAAAACTGAAGGCAGTGGGGCATAACCCTCGACCATATCCCTCCAAGGGATCTCATATCTGCAAATGCACGGATCTTGAAATACTCTCCATAGTGCCTCGGTACCCCCATTCTCCTTGTGGTCATTGACCACAAACTCACCTACTACGAGGATCCCTAATATCTTATAGACATCCTCAAGTGTAATGATGATCTCTCCAATAGGCAAGTGAAAAGTATTATGCTCACTATGCCATCGCTTAGCTAAAGCAGTCAATAGTGCCATGTTGACCCTATACTGTGGGATCCTCATTAGCGAACCCAAACCACATTTGGATATAACCCCAATCTCTGGTTGGGACAATCCAGGAATCATCTCCCATGTGTGGGGAAACCTCTCTCTGATCTAGAGGATTTTAAAATCCTCCTATACATCATATCCATATCAATCAATCAATCAATCATGCCAAATCATATCAGGCAAGCAAATCATATCATCATTTTTTTTTCATCAAACATGAAAGCAAATTTATTAGAATCATAAAAATCAAATCATCATCAACAACATATTAGACTATCATTACTATTTGTTCTCCAAGCAGGAAGACAAATTTATCATCTCTACTATTTGTTTTTCATCAAGCATGAAGACAAATTTAATAGCCAATCGGCTCACATCAACATCTTTACTATTTGTTTTTCATTTCAGAAAGAAAATTTATCAGAATCAACGTCATTTTACTATTTGTTTTCAAACACAAGAACAAATTTATTAGATTAGTATCAAAATCACATCAATCTATCCTTGATGCTACTCAAATTCATGAAATCAGTTGTCTAATATAGCAACAAAAATAAAGCAATCATCAAATGTTTTTTTAAAAATTCAAAATCAACTAAAATTCATGGATGCGCTAAAACAAACTATCTATGCATTAAATCAACAAATGCGCTAGTTTATCTATGTATGCACTAAAATAGAGGGTAGATGCGCTAATTCAGCGTATGCGCTATTCTACTAGGTGGATGTGCTAAATGATCAAACCTATGTGCTAATCTAGCAAATGCGCTAAAGACCTCCATCTATGTGCTAATTGAGCATCCTATGTGCGAGATTCTAACCTATGTGCTAATCTATCACACCTATGCGCTAATCTGGTCGATGTGCTAAACTAACAACTAAATGTGGTAGTCTGTGGCTTGGATGTGCTAACTTAGATGCTCTATTCTACCTATCCTATACGCTAAAAGACGACTCGCATGCGCTAAAACGTGTTCCTATGCGCTAAAGCAAAATTTCAATTTTTTTTTTCTTTCTAAAATTCATGCAAAATTCATCAAAAATTCACAAAGAGGGGTTTTTGCAATCTTACCGAAGGTCCATATCCTACTGACGGCTGATGACATTAAACCCGCTTGAATCTGTGGCGCTCGTAATGTATCGACATCTTGATTTATTCTCTCACAGAGCTCTGTTTCACCAAATGCAACTATTCAAATGACAATGACTTTTTACCTTTTTCCACCTTTTAAGGGGGTAAATAAGGTTGAGTTATTTTCATTTTTCATCATGCGAAACGCTATTTCGGGAGATAAATCGATGAAACAACTTGAAATCTCTCAAAATCTTCAAATCATCATCAACATCTTCAAAACTCACAATTTATCTCCCGAGGGGGGATATAGCATCATCAGTCAATTTTTCAAAGTCAGCGGCAAAATTTTCATTATTTGAATTTTTCTTTGAAGCAATGCGTAAAACACATCACTTCAAAGAGGGGCAAAATTTGTACATCTAAAAATGGTCACATTAAATCAAGCCTGATAATTAATTAAATATGAATTATTTAATTAATCTTCTAAAGTCATCTACATATAAATAAATTTAATTATTTATTTATATCGTTCACTTTCTAATTCTTCTAATTTAATTATTACCATTTTCCATTTTCCTCTTAATTAATTAAATAAATTTTATTATTTATTTATAATAATTATCATAAGTTTGGATTTTAAATTTAAATAAAAGAATATTCTTCCAAATCCATTATTTCTAATTCTTCATTCCACATTTAATTAAATATTATAAATATTTAATTAATAGACTTTCCTCACTTCACACATAATTAAATATTTTAAATATTTAATTATAATCCTTTTTCATCTCTCACACACAATTAAATATTAATTATTTAATTATGGAAACTTCTAAATTCATTGTCATAAATAATTAAATAACTTAATTATTTAATTATGGATTTATTCTCAACTACCAACTAACTCCTCATAACTAAAACACACAAATGGAAACTTTCCTTCAGTTTTGAATGGAAAAGGTCGTGTAGGAGGAAACATTTCCCATATTTTTCTCTAGCTTCCATCTTTTTCTCAACTTCCAAATCTCTCACCGTTCATCTTGACAGGCTTTATTTCAACCGTTTATCTTTTCCAACTAGGCTTTTGCCTCCAAAACCTCTATAAATATAGCCTCTTTGTACTTTGAAAAGGATTTGAGATCTAGCGAATATAGCATGAGCATTATAGTTGCATTTTATCCAACATTTAGCAATCTTATTTTCTTGAGCATAACATATCTTTCATAGCATTTTAGCTTCATATCTTAGCTTAATAATCTCATATCATTTAGCAATAGAAATGCATGTTGCATAACTCATTTTCTAAGTTTTCACTCTACCAAGCTGCTTCTTAAACCAACTGAGAGCCAACGACTTACATCGAATCCTTAGAGATATAGGACAATGGGACGTCTTTGAAGAAGTTGATGTGTTGAGAGTTTGTTTATCTTTTAACTTTAATTTATTCAATATAATGTCACATTAGTGTGTTTTTTTATCCTTTTAAGTAGTGCACATATTCACACACATATATAAACTCCCTTACTTGTGATGCAACTATTGTAGAAGAACCAAACATTGAATTTCATGAAAATCTAGTTTGTTGCTCTCCTAAAAACTCTCATACTAAGGAAAATATCATGATGTAAGAAAATGAGAACATTGAGACATTTCTTTCAAACAATAGTGATGTGACTTCCTTATATGAAGATGATGAAGTGACATTAGATTCCCCTTCGCTAAGAAATCATGAAAATCATAACAAGTGTGTTGAGGTTATGAACATTAGAACTCCCTTGGGTCCTCTAATTATTGAACCACCTAAGCCTCAACTTATCATTCATCCACCCTCACAACAACCACAAGTTCAAAAGAAAATTGTGCTCATCTTAAAACCACCTAAAAGGAAACTCGATGATGATAATGTTTCACAGCAACCGAGTTACAATGGCATTGCTGACATGTATAACAAGGTGTATACAATCAAGACCGATCCTGAACCCCAAAGTTCTTTGCATGTCAAGAAAGAAAAAGAAAATTTTATTGAAGAGGTCACAAAATTATTGGAAGATGCTTCGAGTTCCTTTGTTTTCATACCTACATCCATGGGAGAATACAAGATCATAACAAAAGAGTCTGACAATTGAAAATAAAAAGCAGTAATGTCAACACAAAATTCAAAAGCATCCAACTCAACCACTTTAAAAAATCAAGCCAATTACACAACAAACTTTGCCAAAGTTGATTATGAACAACCACCGAATCCTGAAGAAATGAAAAATCTTTATGAAAGAGGTTATGAACTTATGAAGCAACTTGGTTATAGTGGAAAAGGATGAGGTACCAGAGAAGAGAAAAATTTATATGTGTCCCTATAGAGCCTAAAATGCAAGAAACAACTCATGGTCTTGGTTATTGTCCTTTGATAGAAAGCAAACCATCAAACAAGCCTTCACTTCATATAAACACTATTACAAAAGACTCTTCCAAGATAAATTTAACTTTGGTGCATCCTAAATTGATAGATACGACATGTGGAAATATTTCAATAGATAGGCATCAATTTGATACTTTCTCTACTCATTATAGTTAATAAAATTAGTTGGTACTCCTTGCCATGCAATAGTTTTAGGATTATAGCATACTCACTATTGCATGTTTTGCATTAATTGCAAATCATTTTATTATTGCAAGGGGTGACATATCATCCATCCTCGGCTCACCCTTGTCCCGCACTTAGTGGGGGAAAGGGGTTTGGTAGCCTTGTCCTAGTATGCCACTTGTGGTGCGGGAGCACCTCAAGTTTCATTAAATTGTAATAACTTAAGCCTTTAGCATTTCGGGGGACCATGTTAAATGGTTAGGTATTGAAATTTGCAAATGATAGATTCATGTAAAAAGTAAAATCAAGTTGTAACCGATCGGGTAGAGGAATGGTTTGTTAACTACCCTACCCTATAATCTCTATTAAAACAAGAAGATGTAACTGAATGAAATAGAGAGGGATTAGAGAAGAAATAGAGAGTGCGAATAGAGAAGAAAGGACAGGAGAGAGTAACGAGAGGGGAAGAAATTAGGCTCTCTGGCTTTCGACCAGAGAGCCATTTAGTGTACAACTGTTTTGCAGTGTTAATATATGCTTATGTTTAAGTGAAGTTTCTATTTCCTATCGAATTGTATTATTCTCTATCGTTTTCGGTGTATTAGTTGGTAATTGTGAATGTAGTTTGGTTCAGAGATCAGGTGGAATTGTTTCGAGTAGTCCCATGCTATGTATGGGTCGGGTTCTCTTAAGACAGTCTAGAATGGAATGGTGAGTAGGTGTCCATGCTATGAGGACCCGCAAGAAGCTTGATAGTGGTGTCCATGCTGTGGAAGATATGGAGTTTCCATCCTATGCCATGGATGACTCACAAGGTCATGTTAAATAGTGAGATAGAAGACTGGTTATCGGTTAGTTTTGTGTCAACTGTTTAAAAGGACATCCTGTATTGTTCTTGGGTTGGTTCTTTGTGACAGTCCTGTGTGTTCAACCTTTGAATAGCAGTATGGTGGAGAAAGAGAGTTGGTATATGCAGATTTTGAGGATGATTCCTTTATGACAGTCCCAACATAACCTTTGCTCGACAGTCACCCAGGAGATCGAGGGAGATATGCCTACTGGACCGAATGCTAGCAAGCATCATCTCTGGGGTGACCGATGAGCAGTGTGTTTAGCCTTTGCACAATGGGAAGGTGGTGGACAAAGTTTCGAGGAGAACGATGGTGGATGCTACCCACGTCCATGTTCGGGTTTTGACCCCTGTGGTGAAGGCAGTCGTCCATTCAATGTTGTGAAGACTCGCAGGGTGTAAGGGAATGAGAGAACAGGGAGGATAGTTAGTATATGCCGAATGCAGGAACTTGACATTGTTACCATATGTCTTGATCAGTAGCGGTCAATAGCTATTAGGATTCTGTAGATGCTTTGTTGGTGAGAAAAGTGTGAAGGTGTCGATGCTGCAGGATATCTTGTGTGTGTGTTTTGTGTCTGTTTTATGATATCCAGAATGTTTGAGACTAGCATTTGAGCTATACCATATCAGAATGTTATAAGAGCTCAGAAGGTTCTGAGTGTGTAGAATGAAATCTACACCAGGCAGTAGCATGAGTTCTTGGTTGCAAGTTGATCCATCCAAGCTATAGTAAGGACGCTGTGAAGATCTCAAGCTGGGGTCTTCATATTGTCTCCACCATGATGTAGCTGGGTAGAAGGTGCATTGAGAGCAACCACTCAGAGAAGGGTGGGAAGCATCTTCCAGAATCGTGTGTGGGTGAGATGGCAGTACGGTGGTGGTGTGAAGCAGTAGCATGAAGAGTGGTGGACAGCAACCAGTATCAACTCCATGTATGGGAGTCATGTGATAATAACAACGGAAGTAGCAGAGGCATCAATTCAGTGCTGACGACCCATAAGTGAACGATTTGATTTGTAGTAGTCTCACCTCGACATTTTCATGGGACTTGGAAATTTGTTAAGTCTAGGAGTATGGTGCGGGAGCACCTCAAGTTTCATTAAATTGTAATAACTTAAGCATTTAGCATTTCAGGGGACCATGTTAAATGGTTAGGTATTGAAATTTGCAAATGATAGATTCATGTAAAAAGTAAAATCAAGTTGTAACCGATCGGGTAGAGGAATGGTTTGTTAACTACCCTACCCTAGAATCTCTATTAAAACAAGAAGATGTAACCGAATGAAATAGAGAGGGATTAGAGAAGAAATAGAGAGTGCAAATAGAGAAAAAGGACAAGAGAGAGTAACGAGAGGGGAAGAAATTAGGCTCTCTGGCTTTCGGCCAAAGAGCCATTTAGTGTACAACTGTTTTGCAGTGTTAATATATGCTTATGTTTAAGTGAAGTTTCTATTTCCTGTCGGGTTGTATTATTCTCTATCTTTTTCGGTGTATTAGTTGGTAATTGTGAATGTAGTTTGGTTCGGAGATTGGGTGGAATTGTTTTGAGTAGTCCCGTGCTATGTATGGGTCGGGTTCTCTTAAGACAGTCCAAAATGGAATGGTGAGTAGGTGTCCATGTTGTGAGGACCCGCAAGAAGCTTGACAGTGGTGTCCATGCTGTGGAAGATATGGAGTTTCCATCCTATGCCATGGACGACTCACAAGGTCATGTTAAATAGTGAGATAGAAGACTGGTTATCAGTTAGTTTTGTGTCAACTGTTTAAAAGGACATCCTGTATTGTTCTTGGGTCGGTTCTTTGTGACAATCTTGTGTGTTCAGCCTTTGAACAATAGTACGGTGGAGAAAGAGAGTTGGTATATGCAGATTTCGAGGATGATTCCTTTATGACAGTCCCAACATAACCTTTGCTCAATAGTCACCCAGGAGACCAAGGGAGATATGCCTATTGGACCAAATGATAGCAAGCATCATCTCTGGGGTGACCGGTGAGCAGTGTGTTCGGCCTTTGCATAGTGGGAAGGTGGCAGACAAAGTTTCGAGGAGAACGATGGTGGATGCTACCCATGTCCATGTTTAGGTTTCAACCCCTGTGGTGAAGGCAGTCATCCATTCCATGTTGTGAAGACCCGCATGGTGTAAGGGAATGAGAGAATAGGGAGGATAGTTAGTATATGCCGAATTCAAGAACTTGACAGTGTTACCATATGTCTTGATCAGTAGCGGTTAGTAGCTGTTAGGATTCTGTAGATGCTTTGTTGGTGAGAAAAGTGTGAAGGTGTCGATGCTACAGGATATCTTGTGTGTGTGTTTTGTGTCTGTTTTATGATATCCAGAATGTTTGAGACTAGCATTTGAGTTATACCACATCAACTTGTCATTGTCTCTTTTGGCTAGTTGACTGTCTTCGATGTATATGTAAGAGCAAGCTTGGGATGTGGATGACATACCTTAAGTTGGCTCTCATGTGACATAATTTTAGCATTGTATTTGTGGGGGCAACCCTTCCTTTCTATTTCATGACACATCTTATTTCAGAAACATAGGAATTGGCATAGGGTTTTTCGAGGAAGGGTCTCATGTCTTAGGCTAAACACATTGGCTACTTTAAACCAATTTATCATAGTGATGGTGTAGCAACCGCTTTAAAGTGGGGGCATACATAGATGACATCTTTTAGAAAAATTTCATGGCATGATTTTCCTTTTTTCTTGTGATGTGTCCTCTTCTTGGTGTTGTCATTAGGTTTGATGTCATCTAAGAGTGTACGATCTACTATCATGGCATGATGCAAACGAGGCATCCCATGGGCAATTATCTAACACTTTTGACTTGTCCTCTCTTGGAGATATTAGGCACAATGCTCCCTAAGAAGAAGACCTTTACATGAACAAAGAAAAATCCCCTTTAACATAATGTTTACATAGAAAAATCATTTACAAAAGCATTTACATTGTGGTGCCTTATTAAATTTATCAGGAGGATAAATTTGGTATGGTTAGTATGGTGGGAAGCCGATACACTGGCATGATTTTCTCATTATACGATGGGAAGTCGATACATTGGCATGAATTTCTCACTAAACCACTTCTTTGGGATAACTCACCTAGTGGAGAGATTGAGGTTCCACTACCCTGGAGTGAGCATACATATTTTGGGACAAATCACCTAGTGGACAAACTGAGGTAACATTACCCCAGAGTGAGCAACATGTGTTATGGACAAACAACCCCGTTCCACATCGCATTGAAACTGTTGTGCTTGACCCTTTTTTTCTTTATTTTTCTTGGCCTTTGACATGGTATGATAATGTATCTTTGTTATTGCTGCATACTTAAGTATCTTGAATGCCTACTTTAGTGTGAGTTTGACTTGGGGTCATCCTCTCACTAAAGTAGGGGAAAAATGTAGTAATGAAAAAAAGTAGCCTTTTGCCTTACTTGGTTTGATAATTGACATTAAAGCTGAATTAATTATGTCTTGGAGTGGTGTAATAATGTGTTCACACTATTCTAGGACCTTTATTTGACTAAAACATGCCTTAATTGATCCTTTGCAAAGGTTTTGTAAAGTGTTGTAGCACACTTTCATGCTTTTCTAGGATGTATTTACTTAAGTAAGCCTAATGGGACCCTTTCTAATAAAATGTACATAATGTGTACCTTGTTTAAGTGTTGTAAAGTGTTATAAATCACTTTCACACTTATCTAGGTAGTCCTAATTAATTGAGGGTAATTGGAGTAATTGACCCCATTTTAATTCAAATTTAAGCCTTAATCTTGACACCTTCTGAAGATCTATCCTAACACTTATAATTTAATTAACAAAATATTTCATTGGGAAAATTTTGGTCTTGGTAAGTTGAGTCAGGACCCATTCACCCTTGATGGCGAATGGGTCCTCCCTTAACAGGACCCCCCTTTTCTAGTTGATCTAGAATGGGTTTTTAGCCCTCTTTTAATCCCGCGAGGTTAGGTCCTCATAAAATGAGCCAGAACCCAGTCGCCCTAGATGGCGAATGGATCCTCCCTTAATGAGACCCCCCTTTTTGAATTTAATTATGGCAGAAATTTAATAATATTTCTTTCTAGATCTGGTGTCATCCTTAATTATTTGAATTTCAGGCTTAATCTCCTAATTTAGTATAAATAAGGGGTTGATTCACCTAGTTTCATCCTAGAATTTTAAGCACTCAAGCACTATAGAAAGTTGGAGTTCACAAGAGCATTACAAGAGCATTCACAAGGCATTTCAAGGCAAATTTTAGGAGTCTATTGCAACAATTCAAGATCATATCATCATATCAAGGGTTTGATGCATGCATTCATGTTGTTGATCTAAATAAGTGGATGTAGCATTGAAGATCTGCTTGCAACTATTATTCAACTCATATTAAAGGATCCAAGATCTACATTATTCATGGCCACTACATGTTAGTTTGCAAATTTGTTTCACAAGACATCATCCAAGGTGATATCATTTACATATTCCATGTTTCATGCTTCATTTCATTTATCTCATCACTTGGTTTGATTACCTACAAAGGGTTTGAATGAAGAAAACCCCCATTCAATAACAAACAACAAGTTTTTCTACCCTTGAGTGTGTGATTGTAGATTTACAGGTTAAAGATCAAGTTGAGCAAGATTTGGAGCAAAATTGTCAAAGTTGCAAACTTGTAAAAGTTGTCATTCAAAGTGCAAGATCACGAAAAGAGCTCTACAAAATTGCATACAAAATTCCAAAAGCTGATAACAGGGAATTTGAGAGTGTAGACATCAAGGAACAAGATCTTGAAATCATTTTTTTGAAACCCTAAAAGAACCCATTCACCACTGAAGGCGAATGAGTCCTTTGTAGCTTAAAAACAACTTTCCAGCTAGCTACACACCTTTTTATTCTCTAAAAAATTCCCCCATAGTTGCTATAACAATTAGGTAGCATTTTTTATTATTATTTGCATCTAATTTTATACATAATTGAGTGTTTAGGGTCTTAAAAAAAAAGTGGTAGATCCTCTTGTTCACACATTTGGGTCCACCCAATTTTCCCCCTATACATTTATTAAAAACTTGTTATTATGTATTTTTAAAGTTAAATAATAATGTTATTTAAATTTCCATATAACATATATTAAAATCAATTATTTATATATTATATATGCTATAGTATAATGATTATTAAAATAAATTAAAATTTTCAAATTAAAAATCTTTAAACATATAATTTACTATTTATATATTATATTTATTATATTATAAAATAATCATTATTAAAATCATAAAAATAAAAATATATAATAAATAAAATATATAAATTATATTAAAATATATTATTTATATGTTAAAATGAATTATTTCTATAGTATATATTATAATATTAAATAATTAATTTTTTTTTTTAAAATAAATATATAATTATTATTTAAAAAGTATGAAACCCTACCATAGAAAAAATGAGATGAACCAAAACCAATATCCATACAACCATTATTTCAATTTGTTTGCATTAAATGAAAATTCAATCTTAATATATTTCCAAAATCTTCAAGAGCATTGAGGGCACTACAAATCGATAAGGAAAACCTATTGACTTCATTCTCCATTGATGATATAACTTCATGTTCCATTGTAATGACATAAAATATAAATGAAGAATAATGTCCTATGTTTCAATATGGACTAATTAGGGTTAGTGTGATGTCAACGGTGTTTGTAGATGTAGTGTCGACAAATGATGTCAGAGACATTTTCACACTTGTTTGGGCCCTCTTTGTAGAATTGAGCCTATTGTTGCCTTGATTTAGTGTTGTAATGTGGTTGACACATTCACATTAGGTCTTGGGCCCTTGTGAACTAATTAATTTAAATGGTACCTTGCTAAAGTGTTGTGAAGCGTTGTATCACATTTTCACACTTTTCTAAGGTTTTATTAATTAACTAAACCTAATAAACCTCATTTTTAATCAAAATAAATCTTAATATTACCTTATTTTACAGTGTTGTGAAGTGTTATAACACACTTTCACACTTTTCTAGGCTTTTCATTAATAGTTGGGCTTCTTTATGCTTCAATTGGCCTTATTTTGCATCCACAAGCCTCATTTAATGCATCTTTTCGAGGATAATCTTGACACAAATCATTAGCCAATCATAATCGAATAATAATTCAGGTGTTTCAGGTTGAATGGCCCTAGATTTAGTGATTTGGGACTCATTCGTCACCTTGGGTGAATGAGTCCCACCTAGGTTTTTGGGTCCCAAATTTGGTTTCACACATTTCTAAGCATTTTTTAAAATGGTCCCATAAATTATCCCTAGTGGGACTCATTCTCCATCTTGGGCGAATGAGTCCCGTTTGGCCCAAAATCAAAATTAATTCAAAATTTTGGCGAGATTTTATCCTCCTAGATCTGATGTCATCTTGTACTGTTATGATTTCATGAATTCTTGCATAATTAAGTATAAATACAAGTTTCTTTTATTCATTTTTTACCTAGCAAGTTGAATGAGCATGCTAATAGAAAGTTTGAGTTCACAAGAGAATTCAAGGGTAGATTATCAAGCTTTCTAGAGCAACATTCAAGCATCAACCATCATGTCAAATAATTCATGCATCGTCTTTGTTTTTGAGCTAACAATTGTGATGTAGGATTTTATGATTCAAGCAAGCATTTCATTCAAGATCTATCACCTTCAAGAAAAAGTCAAGATATACATCCATTGGAGCCATCTCATACATGTTTGTAGCCTCTTATTGCTAGGATTTGGTGAGTTTCAACATCACATTTTGTTCATTCATCATTCTCCATTCATATTTCATTTTATTTCAAGGTTTAATTACCAACAAGGGGTTTGACCAAGGAAAACCCCTATTCTCTAATCCAACAACATTTTTCCCTCTCCTTTATGTGTGATTTGCAGGTCTAGGTTGTAGATTTCCTAAGGAGCAAGATTGGAGATTTTTTTTCAAAGTGCATAAAGTTGTCAAAGTTGTCATTAAGCCTTGGAGAACATTGGAGAACACCTACAAGTTGCAAATCAGGGTTTCAAATCCAAAAACCTGAAGAAGTAGATTGAGCAGATAGATAAGAGCAAGATCAAAATTCAAAGCTTTAGAAAACCCTAACTAGATTGATTCACCACTTCTGGTGAATGAGTCCCAATTTTAGTCAAAACTCAGATTTTTATAGATTCAGATACCCATTTGGTAGATTCTTGTTCCCACACAAAAACCTAGATTTTGAATTGATTCGCCCAACTTGGAAAATGAGTCCCAGTCAGCATTAAAGTCAAAATTTCTAATGTTTTAGAGCTCCTTCCAGTCATTCCCAAATTTCTAGGTGCACACCATTCATCTTACTACTTTTCTGTTATGTTTCATTTACTTTTGTAGGTCATTGCATTGAATTAGGGTTTAGTATTGCATCTTGCATTTCTTTTATCTTTCCAAGTCTAAACTTGGTGATGAACCCCTTATTAGCTTATATTCAACACTTAGAATAGCCCTATTGCAAGATCTCTTTCTCCTTTGCATTGATATCTCAATGGTTTGTTCTTGAGTGAAAGTTAGTGAAGATTTTCATTCTAGGTCCTAAACCCTAGAAAAAGCAAACAGTTTTCCACCTTTTAGTAGGTTGTCATCATTTTGGTTTCCCTATTTCCTATAGGGTAAGTGCACCAAGATGTGATACAAAATGGGGTCTTAAGATGCCACTTTTTTCTGAAACCAACAAAGTCTGATCTTTGATGAGAAAATGAAGATAGTTACACCCAAATTTTGAAGATGCAACAGGAACAAGAGTTGTATTACTATGAATCTAATTTTGAAATTACTATTTAAAAAAAAATGGTGAATATTAAGGGTTTTAAAAAGGGAGAGAACACAAAGTGTTCCCATTTTTTCAGGATGTTTAAGAGTGGTTTCAGAGCTCTAAGAGTTACAATGAAAATTCTAGTTTTTGGAAGATCTTATAATTTTTTAGACACTCAAATTTCAATAATCAACATGTCAAATTTTCATAATCAAGAGGTAAAATTTAAACAATCATCAAGTTGTATCATCTTTCTCTCTCCCTCCCTCTCTCTCTATATATATATCTTTCTCTTTGATTATATATTATTCTCAAGAACCCTCTCTCTCACTATCTCCATCCCTTTATCTGAATCTCTCTCCCTTGACCACAAGAACTACCTCTCTACCTATTCATATTTCTCTCTCTCTCTTTCCCTTATCCCATATCTAATTTTCTCTATCTCTCTCTTCCTTACTCCCAACCACTTTCCTCTATACCTCTTTCTCTCTCCCTCCCTCCCTCCTTCCATATCCCAATCTCTCCACCTTCCTCCTTCCCTCTCTACTTCTCTCTACTTCTCTCTATCACCTCTCTCTCTCACTTCTCCCTCCCTCCCTCTCTACTATCTCTCCCTACCTCTCCTTCACTTCCTCCTCTCTCCTCTCTCTATCTCTCTCTCTCTCTCTCTCTCCTTCTCCCCCTCTCTCTCTCTCCCTCTTTCTCTCTCTCTTTGCTTCCCTGTATACTTCTCTTTATCTCACCATTCTCTCTCTACTTCTCTCTATTTCACCTCTCTCTCTCCACTTCTTTCTTCCCCTCTCCCTCCCCCCTCTTTCTCTCTCTCTCTCTCTCCTCCCCTCTCCCTCCTCCTCCCTCCTCCCCTCCCCTCTCTCTCTACTCTCTATCTCTCCATTCTCTTTGTATCTCTCTCTCTCTCTCCTTCCCTCTCTACTTCTCTCTATCTCTCCATTATCTTTGTAACTCTCTCTCTACTTCTCTCTATCTCTCCATTCTCTTTGTATCTCTCTATCTCACCTCTCTCCCCCCTCCATCACTCCTTACCTCTTTAATTTTTATCTATCTCCCCCTCTCTAACTTCTCTCTCTCTCTCTATTTTTCTCTATCTCTCTTCCTCCCACCCACTTTTCCTCTCCACTTATCTCTATATAACCTATCCCTCTATCACCTCTCTCTCTCTCACTTCTTCCATCTCTCTCCTTCACTCTCTACTCTCTTTATATCACATCTATCTCTCCCTACCTCCCTCTCTCCCCCCTCTTTCTCTCTCATTCTCTCATTCCCTATCTACTTCTCTTTATCTCGTCATTATATCTCTCTCTAATTCTCTATATCACCTCCATCTCTCTCACTTCTCTCTCTCTCTCTCTAATTCTCTCAATCACATATCTCTATTGCCTCTCTCTCTCCTTTCCTATATACATATCTATCCCTCCCTCCCTCCCTCCCTCCCTCTCTCCTTCCTCCATATCTCAATCTCCCCACCATCCTCCCCTTTTATATCACATCTTGGTGCACATTAGAGAGAGAGAGGCAAATAAAGAGACAAAGAGAGATATGAGGGAGGGTGGGAGAGAGAGAGGCGAGGGTGGGATGGAGAGGTGAAGAGGTATAGGTGAGATAGAGAGGTATGTATAGAGGTAGGGAGTTATAGAGGGATAGGTAGTTAGAGAAATGGTGAGGGGAGATAGAGAGAAGTAGAGAGGGAAGGAGAGAGGGGGGAGAGGTAGGGAGGGAGTTAGGGAGGGAGGGATGGAGGGAGGGAGAGAGAGGTGATATAGATGAGAGAGAGAGAGAGGAGAGGGAGGGAGAGGTGAATAAGTATAGTTGAGATAGATAGTAGAGAGGGAGATATAGGTAGAGAGGGAGAGGAGATATAGAAAGAGGGGGGTAAAGAGAGGTAGATAGAGAGAGAGAGAGAGAGATGTGATAGAGAGATAAGGAGGAAGGTAGAGATATTGAGAGAGGGAAGGAGGGAGTGTGGGAGAGAGAAAGAGGTATATAGGGATAGGTTAGATAGAGAGAAGAAGAGAGATAGAGAGAGATCTCACCTCTCTCTTCCTATCTCTCCCTCCCTCCCTCCTCTTTATCCCTCTCTCCCTCCCCCTCTTTCTCTCTCTACACTCTATCTCTCACTTCTCCCTCCCTCCCTCCCTCTCTAATTTTCTCTATCTCCCATCTCTCTCTATCTCTCCTTCCCTCTCTAATTTTCTCTATCTCCCATATCTCTCTATCTCTCCTTCCCTCTCTACTCTCTCTATCTCACCTCTCTCTCTCACACACACTATCTCTCTCCTCTTATCTCCCTCTCTTCATTTCTATGTCTCTACTCTCTATCTCCCTCTCTCCTCCTCCCACACTCTCTCTCTCCTTCCCTCTCAAATTTTATCTATCTCCTCCCTCTCTCTCTCTCTCTCTATATATATATATATCTCTCTCTACTATATGTTTCTCCCTACCTCTCCCTCCCTCCTATCTCCCTACCTATTTCTCTCTCACTCTCTCCTATCTCTGTCTCTAGTCTCTATATCCTTCCCTCTCTACATCTCTCTATCTCCCCTCTCCATCTCCTCTCTCTATCTCTCTCTCTCTCTCCATCTACTCTCTGACTCACTTCTCTCTCCCTACCTCTCTCTCCCTCCCCCATATCCCTACCTCCCTCCCTAGAGAGAGATTCATGTGATAGAGAGAGAATTAGAGATGTAAGGAGAAAAGTGGAGGTTGAGAGAGGGAAGCAAAGAGAGCCAACAAAGAGCAACAAAGAGAGCTAGGTAGAGAGAGGGAGGGGGATATAGAGAGAAATAGAGGGAAGGATAGAGAGAGGGAGAGATAGAGAGAGGTGAGAGAGAGGTGAGAGAGAGGGAGGGGGAGATAGAGAGAAGGATAGAGGGAAGGAGAGAGGGAGGGAGATAGAGGTGACAGAGAGGTGAGAAGATAGAAAGTGAGATAGGAGGGAAGGGGAATTGGTAGAGAGAGAGAGCGAAGGTGGGTGGAGGGAAGAGAGAGATGAAGGTTGGTAGATAAAATTATAGATGAAAGGAGGGTGGGAGGGAGAGAGAGGTGAGATATAGAGTTGAGAATGAAGGATAGAGAGAGGTGAGATAGAGAACTAGAGAGAGAGAGAGAGAGAGAGAGAGAGAGAGAGAGAGAGAGAGAGAGAGAGAGAGAGAGATGAACAATGAGTGAGATAGATAGAGAGAGAGAAAGAAATATTATACAACTTGTTGATTACTAAAATATGGCCTATTGATTACTGAAATTTGACATACTGATTATTAAAATTTGACTGTCTAAAAAACCGTGAGATCTTCCAAATATAACTTAAAGTATATACTAGAATTTGCATTATAACTCCAAGAGATTTGAGACCACTCTCAAACATCCTAAACTATATACATGAAATATAAGTTAAAGTATAAGAAAGTAAATGTACATATGTAAATTTCAACTTATACTTTGAAAGACAAAGACAAATAAAAAAGAAACAAAAAGAAAATGCATTAATCATCATTCACATTTGGCTAGCACCAAATTTGGCGCTCGTCAAATGGATTACATTGGGAATCACCAACCCTTTGGGTTGGATTTGCCTTGGGAATTCAACCCAAAGCGTTGAACGACCATTTCATGCCAATACATGATTTTCTAAAAGGGTGACAAATTTTCACACATTTTTGGTCGTGCTCTCCATAAGGTTTGCATGTGTTTCAATGCAAATTTATAAAAGTGTTGGAATGACATTATGATCTCTCTTATCTATCTAAATATATGTTTTTTATGTTTTGATTATGTTAAGGTTTTCATCTATAACTTCTCTTGTTACTGCCTCCATTTTTTGTCAAAAACCAACATGTTCTAGTTTGGGTATAAATTTTACTCGTTCATCAAATTTTGAAACAAATTACATTTTTAGAAACTAGACTCCATTCTATAGATAATAATAAAAAAAATTATTAGTTTTCAAAAAATTGAGGAGGGAGCATGCTCAAATTTTAGCTTTTTAGGATGTGTCCACTTTGAAAATTAGTAAAATATTATATATTCATTAAAAAATTCGTCGAAAAAACTAGCATAAAATACATGGTGTTAGCTAATTTCTCACCATTTTGATTTTTGAAATTTAAAAAGAATTTAACATTTTAGGGAGGCCACAATAGATGCTATGTTGTTTTTTTAATAAAAATAGGACCAGTTTTTGTGGCCCCCCTTTTTCAAACCCTTAATCTTCATTATGTTCAAAAAAATAGTAGCTTAGAAAGTAGATTCAAAGCACTACAACTCTTGTTGTTGTTGCATCTTCAAGTTTTGAGCATAACTATCTTCATTTTCTCATGAACATTAAAATTTTCTAATTTCAGAAAAAAGTGGCATCTTAAGAGCCATTTTTGTGTCACAACTTGGTGCACATACCCTAAAATGTTAATTTTTTTTAGAATTTCAAAAATCACTTCAGTGATAAAATAGCTAACACTATTTAGTTTATGCCCAATTTTCTGGCTAATTGTTTAATGAATATATAATTTTTTACTAGCTTTCGAAGTGGACACATCTTGAAAAATAGAAATTTGAGCGCGCTCCCCTCCATTTTTGTTGAAAAATAATAAAAAATATTGTTTTCAATATGTGTAGAATTCAATCTAGTTTCTAAAAATGTAATTTGTTTCAAAATTCAATGAACAAGTAAAAGACCCAAAATACCACATGTTGGTTTTTGACAAAAAATGAACACACTAACAAAATAAGTTAAAGATGAAAACCTTAACATAATCAAAATGTAAAAAAAATATATGGTTAGATAGCTAAGAGAGATTAATGTCACTGTGGTATTTTTATAAATTTACAATAAAACATGTGCAAAACTAATGGAGAGCATGACCAAAAATATGTGGTAATATTGCAAGTGTGTTGCAAGTTCTCTGAACTAATTTTACAAATGTGGTGCACGTAATTAAAAATACTACTACAAGTGTGTTGCATATCATATAAAATACCTCAGTGGTAAATATAATACTTTAAAATTCCATGCAAGTATTTGAAGACTCTATTCATTATAGTCTAATTCCCCTTTTGTAAATTGAACATTACTTGACTAGTATTCCAACGATTAAGTGATGCCTACTCTAGTGTACATACCATAGCATACATAAGAATACGAATTATAATAATATAGGTGTTGCGGCTTATGAATTGTATCCCATATAGATTCTAAGGGCACTACTCTACTAGAATATTTCTTCCCAAAATAATGAGAGAGTTAACTACTTTATAATTTTATAAATTGAACCAATATAAATTTAGAGTTAACATACTTCTTCTAATTGATCCAAAGTTTTATGTTACCTCTATTCATCCTGATTTTAATTCCAAAGATAAACTTAGTTGCCCATGAATCCTTTATATTAAACTATAAATAAAGTTGAGATTTAAGATACTTGATCATTTGCTTATTATTACTAAATAAAAAGGTCATCAACATAAAGTCAAATTAGTAAATAGTAATAAATTAAAACAATCACAACAATTTGAATTATCTCTAACAAAACCCACCCTTAAAAAATTTAATCATTTTTTTATACATCCTAGGAGGTTATTTTATACTATAAAGAGATTCCTTTAATCCTAAAACCAAGCCATCCATACCCTTCACCATAAAGTGTTCTAGTTTTGGCATGCATATATCCTCCTCCAAGTCTTTATGAAATAAATTTTATTTAACATTTATCTACTCAATCTCAAGGCCAAACATAACAAAAATAATAATAGATTTAAGCTTTTACAATATGAGAGATCTTATCAAAATAAATTCTCTATTCTTTCGAATATTCCTAAGCCACTAAATTTTCCTTGTACTTCCAAATATTTTCATTTGAATTCAACATCTTGTTGAAAAATAGTTTGTAGCTAATAAGTTTCACTAAGTTTGATGTACTATTCTTCTCTAATGGCATTTTTCTGAGACAAGTCTTATTTGTAGACTTTTTTACCTCCTTCACAATTGTAGGTTCATCATCATTAGTAGACAAATTATAAATTTAGATAAAAAATTAGGTGGTATATATTTTTTTGTTTTTTTCTCTATTATTGGACCTCCTTGTGAATGGGGTATGAAGATTTTATTCTTCTTCTAAATCCTTTGGTGCTCACTCTTTGATCTATCCTCTTCATTTCTCTTACTTACTACATCTCTAGTTTATCCTCAATCCTCAACATGTTTAGATTCCATTTTTCTACTGCATGTGATATGCTTGAAGGCCCACACCTGAAGAAGTGTACAATGCACTATACTATGAAGCTCTCAATAAAAAAAGTGACCAAGATCATAATAAAGATGAGTGAGCATACTACGATCCCATGCATATAAAGTATGATGCTACTCCATATCATGAATGGTATGAATGAGGCCTCCGACGAGGTGTGCACCTCATCCATCATGTACAAGTGCTAGTGCAATGGTAACACACATAATTTTTCAAAGCAATAAAGAGAAAGCATATGGAAGCGATTGGATCTCAATGCAAGCCTCAATATCCTCAAGTGCAACAGGGAGGCCAGTAGAGTACTAAATGTCATGCCTCATCTATTGATGTGTGTGATCCTCCTATAAGTGGATGATCTCACCCTAGATTTGTATCCTAAAAATTTGATGTACATCCTCCAAAGTCACTGTCATATCCCTTGTTGGGAGACAAAAAGTGCAAGTATCTGGGTCCCATCTCTCTATGAACAACATTAGCATCACATCATGATACCTCATGGGTGGCATGAGGTATATCCAAAATAGACCAGTAGTGCAAAGTGTCTCCTCCTCTTCCTCAATTAGCCGAGTAACCTACTCATGGAGGAAAGATAATATGTCTCCTCCTAATCGTTGTTGGGTGCATGGTGGAATCTGAAATAAGACAAGGAAATTATCAGTAAGATTATAAAAATAGTCAACTAAATAGTTAACAAGAAAGCAAAACTACCCTTGGAATGTTTTCCCAAAATCAGACAGGGTTGCCATTTATGGATGGGGGGTCTAGGACAAGGTCACCATTTCAAGACAAGGTTGCCAAAATGGGATAGGGTTTCCATATTGGGATGGGATCCTGATGATGTTTAAAAAAGGAATAAAGAGTGCAAAATGTATAGGAAAATCAATGGGAGAAGGTACAACTAACTCACCTCTAGCAGGATGTGGCCATTTGCAATCCTAGATCATAGAACCTCTAATCTCAGGGGCTCATAAGGTCATTGTCTTGGCATATTCACTCCTCTGAAACAAGGTCATCTTCAAATGTTAAATGTTAAATGTGAAAATGACAATCAAAATGTGATTTTGCACTAGCATATAGTAAAGTTTCTTAATAGTACATTTCACTCAAATCACTATAAAGGGGGCTAGAGAACTCCATTTTTGATGCTATTTGTTGCAATGAATTCATCGTTCTATTCCCCATCTTATTAAATGTTTATTGATAGATAGTGTTGTCATATCATAACCCTATTGTAAGCATTCCATCAATAAAACCCTAGAAATTTGATGAGGTTAGATTGCTACCCTGATTCCACCTCCATAACACAAGTAGAATCAAGGGGGATAAATCTACCCTCAAATTTGATTTTCCATAGAAGTTTGACATGTTTTAAGATAATTTTGAATAGCTAATGAATCAATTTCATAGGATGCAGTTGCTAACATTGTGGTTTTGCAGATAACTATAATGGGGGCTTCATTCTCCCTATTCACAAATGAATTACAATATCCATATGAGTATTTCTTTTATGAAGCATGATTTACTTTCAAATACTTTAGCTCGCATATACACGTAGCGTCATATGAATGCTAAAGTGGGGGCTAAATGTAGCATAGAAAACTATACTGCCTTGTAGATAGTACAATTTTATGCTTAGTTTGGACCTATTTATTGACCTTACATTTATGCATTTTCACCTTTCCTAAATAGGCCCTAATTTCATTTATTATGCATCCCAAGGCCTATTTTTATTATTTTCTGACACTAAAACACACATGAATAAATGCATTCAAAAATAAATCTGCCTTGGATCATGTGTGTCTTGGACTTTTGGGCCAGGACCCATTTGCCCAAGGGAAAATGGGTCCATTTTAAGTGCCAAGACCCATTTTTTAATATATTTTTGTTGGTATTTTATTGATTCAAATTCAACTTGCAAATGTTGGCTATCAGGATCTATTATTTGGGAAATTAGACAGAAGCCTATAAAACCTAGTCTTTTCACCATTTCAAACTAGATGTTTTGAAGAGGAAGAAATCAAGAAAGGAGATAACATTCAAGTAAGAAAATTTGTATTCTTGGAGCAACATTGTTTGTAATTACATGTTTTCAAGTTCATTTGTAGATTTTGATCAGTTTTGTGTCATATGATTGAAGGTTGATGCCGATAGAAGGACATGATGGATTCTAGGTGTGGGAGATGCATTTAGCCATTTCCTTTAACCTAATGAATTTTTTGCTAGTGTTCTCATCCTCAAGATTCATTCTAATAGCAACCTACAACAAGGTATAATTGTACTTCAAATTTATTTGGGGTGTTTTGACCTTTCCCTAAGTGAATCTTATCATTGTCATATATATGAATCATACTCTAACACACTTGAGTAGGGATTCTTTACATATTAGCTCATAACAACCTTAGATGCACTTAAGGTTAGGGCTCACATATTCTCATTTATCAAATCATTGTCATTTATCAATGTTTGATTACAAAAATTGGGGTTTGATTGAGGAAAACTCCCATACAAACAAATAAACATTTTCTATTTCTAGATGTATTACAGGTCCAAATCCGGAAACAAATATTTGTAAGTATAGGATCAAAGTGCAGAAAAAGGGCTACAACTTGAATTTTTATAGTTTTGGAAAGGACTACTAGGACCCATTCACCCTAGGGAAAACCGTCCTTCAATAGATATTGTTGACGCAAAATTTTGCATGTAGTAGCAGCCTTATGGGAAACTTAGCTATTGGGGGACATTGTGCGCTAGCTAAGTGACCTCTGGGATTTTATCGAAGCCGGTTCTTCATTTAGTGGGGAGAAAAGGGTTAGAAAGATAGCGAGAATGCAAAAACTACACTACAGGCGATGCGCCAAGATGATAGACGAATTTCAACAAAGCACAATGCAAAATGCAAAGGTTCGAACCACTAAAATGCTGCTAGTTAAGTTATTTTTTCTCAAAAGCATTCATCACATAAAATACCCTCTAATTTGCATAATACAATCAAGCATAACCTTATCCAACATAGAGGAGTCGAAGAAACATGATCTGCATTCATTGAGTTATGAAAGATTATAGAAGTTGAAGAACAGGCATTGATATGAAAAGAAGATAACAACACAGACTAATAGTTGTAACAAATGCTTGAAAACAGAAAGGCCGAATTCATTTGGCACAGTCTAAGGTCTTTGAATTTAAAAGAAAACTATTACAAAAGGATTTTGTCCCAGCGCTCGGGAGTTTTGTAAACTTAACCAACCAAAAATAAAAGAAACATGACTGTATTTATCGGCCAACCCATAACCTGAAGATGCCCCAAGAGAAAAGCAAACCATGCATAGCGACCGATGGCCCAAATCCTCTCTAGCCACCATAGCAAACATCAATCGATCAGCAACATGCCAGAAAAGCCATGACATATAACAGAAAACCACGCAGCTGTAGGAGAGAACACGTGGCACCATAGCAAGAAATGCTGTAGCAGGGGAGGACAAAAAGGTCTGACAACATTTCCAAGGTAACTGGCACATAAACAAAATCACCACATGTCGCTCAGACAGAGCCCAGTAGAAAGCCTCGAGGGAGAGCCACGTGGAGTGCTCCAAGCAAAATAATGTATGAGGCGGGCCCAACTCAGAAAACAGCCAGAGTGAGCCACGCGACACGCAGACGGAGATTGCTGAAAAGCGAAATGAAGGAAAAGTGAAAAGCTTCACGAGGAATCCACGTGGAGTGCTCTGAGGTCAGTGAGCATTTGAAAAATAAGGTGCAACTGGGAAGGTAAATATAAAACTGCAAAGGCTTCGGTAATTTTTGTTGAACAGATACCAAAACCTACTTTTGGTTATTGGTACATGTGTGATTACCCTTCTTAGATCTACCTAAAAATTGTGGTTTTAGTTTTTGAACTTTCAAGAATTTCCATTTCATGTTCTAGGTCTTATAATTCATTTAGTTTGAGCATTGCATGCCATTTTAATTTGGTCTTAGATCTATCCTATTATCTTAAGGACTGAGATCTTAGTCTAATTGACTCACCATTGAGGTTGAAAGTCAATCTTTACACCTTGTGATCTCATTCGTAATGAAATACCTTAGCAAAAGGTACAAATAGATAGAATTACCCCTTATTGATTAAGGGATCCCTTTCCCTTACATTTCAAGAATGTTGGAGCCAAATTCTTTTTCTCTTTCTCTCTCTCTCTCTCTCTCCCCATTTTGATTAAGGCTTAGAGTTAAGGGTTTATGATTGATTATGGATAGCTGAGGTTTTACCTTTTACTCCCTCTTTTCCTCCTTCCCTCTCTATCAATACTTCCCTTTCTTTCTCCCTCTCTTATCTCTCAACTCTCTCTCCCCTCTCTAGGACTCTCCCACCCTCTCTACCTCTCTACCTTGCCTTCCCTCCTTACCCCCATCCATCCAAGACATGTTGAATAAAAAATATTTTAAGTTAATGGAATATGGGATGTGATGTATAGAATTTGCATGTATAATTTAGTAATTTCAAGTTTTTTCTGCTATTCTTTTAAATCAATTAGATATTTGTACTACTTTATGTTGATAGTTTTGTGTGATACAAATCAGGAAAAATGTTTAAAAGTGATTTCATTGTTTTAACCAAATTAGAAATTGAATTCATTACCAAATAGATTAATTATTTATTTTATTTTATCTAAACACTAGAATTTTAATATTGGGTGGATGCAAAAAGTTGGGGGGGCAAAAAGTGGCCAATTTTGTTTTGTTTTGTTTTGAAAATTCATAACATGAGCCGTTTTGAGTCTTTAAAAGAAAAGAAAGCAAATCTAAATCATTTTACACTATCATATTTCTTCATTTGCAGCCTGCAAACCCTTTCAAGGCACACTCATGTTGTGGATACCTTAAATTAATCCATTTTCTTCACTAAATTGGTGCTATTTCTTTGCCAGAATGTCGCCATGTCGACGAGAAGCTCAAAGGAGCAATATTTTATTGGTTTTTTGTGAATTTGTTGTTAATTAGGTAGATTTAATATGTTATTGATGTTAATTTATTTAATTATCAAGAGTTGAAATTCCACCTTCTCCTCCTCAAAATCCTTATCCTCCTCATGAACAAGCACACCAAATTTTTTTTGATGAACAACCAAAACAACAAACTCCTCCAACAATTCCTCAACATCCTCCTAGAACTCAACAAAATTTAATGGGGGAAATTGAAAAGAACAAAAAATAAATTGAGGAGTTAATTGGGAGGTTGAACGATCTTGTAAGTTCAACTTTAGAAAGAAACATGCTTGCAAGTTCACTTCAAGCCATGTTAACACATGTAGGTGCAATTAGCAAGCAATTAAGTTGTTGGGTGGATAAGAGGTAGGAGTGTAGATATTTTTATGTAGATAACCTATCATATAAACAAGTAAAAAATGAAAAAAATACAAAATATGACTTGTGCTCACTATTCACTAACCCACGTACAAATCAAACTCTCAACCTTAATAATAAGAGGTTTCTTATCCATTGGTGTAGCCACCAAGGGATTAAGGATTTTTTTTGGAAGAGGCGGTGGATAGTTTTTGACCATCCACCATGAAACAATAACGAGGTCCCCTAATATTTCTTGAGGAAACTCTACTGTGAGTTTGTCCTCAACAAAATCCCCAACTATTTTGATATGCGAGAATTTTAGGGGAGAGGTGGTGGGCCAACACATGATAGACCAAGTGCATGTTAGGATCCTCAGCGGCAAGGGATATGAGCACTCACTAGGCCAGCTTATGAGCATGTTGCTATCCCTTCCATCATGAAGGAGAGTGCGAAGGTGGATACTCTATAGTATATTAGCTCTCTGACCCTGAGTATCATCCAATGCATGAGTCTTGTAGTACAACGCTAGCTAGGGGAGAGTTCAAGGGGTAGGGTTCCACCCCATTCTTGTTAGGTTTACAGGTTAGCCTATACATATGACCCCAAAAAGTCAGGAGGCTGGTGTGTAGGATATGTCTGCAACTGCTCGGTTGGCGATGACAGATGTCATGAATGAGGCTTTTGGATTCGATAATTAGGTAAATGTTAGCATGTGCATGTGCATTGAATTGAATTTATTAAATTTAATTTTTTGAAATGCAAGATTAACTAATTTAGTTTAATTATTGTAATTTATAATTTTAGGGTCATAGTGTTGATACTATTTACACCGGCTCTCCACCTAGTTTTTATTCCACTGCATCTACTGCTAAGGTATGTAACTAGTAAACAATTATAAATATTACATGTGAGTAGTATTTTTATATGAATGATATTATAATATCTAGTTTTAGAAGTTGAATAGTTCAATATTGGAGGTTTCAAAACAACACTTCCTAGTGCCAATGGAGTAAAGACCTTCATGTAGGTAATAGAATAAAAAGTTTAACTAATGAATTGTACTTAATAGATTTATGTAGTTTATATTCATATCGTTGATTACATTGCATTGTGCATCTTTTAAACTGAAATAATTAGTTCACATTGCATCACTAATAACTAGATGTTGATAGATGACAAAATTTCAATTACAATATAGGTTTTTAGAAAGTCAATATAAGCAGTGATGCAATTACTTCACATAGCATTAGTAATAACTAGGAGCAATGGCCAAGTGCATTTTCTTGTAATGGCATTCCATGAGACAACATTTTATTGAGGAATTTTTTCAAATAGTTCACTACCTTGTCTGTGCTATGGATGCTTGGAAAAAATCTATGAAAGCATAATAGTAAGCAATAACATAGACAAGGCAATGAGTTGTTTGGAAAATTGCCTCAAAGAAATGTGGACTCATGGTGATGTCCATCACCATGACACCCAATTTCTTTGAGGATTTTTTTCAAACAACTCACCAACTTGTCTATGCTGCCACATTCTTCATACATGTCTACCAAAGAATTTTATCAAATAGTTCACTTCCCTGTTGCTATGGCTAAAAGGAAAAAATAGGTGCTTTCCAACAAACTATGGATGCTTGGAAAAAATCTATCAAAGCATAATAGTAAGCAATAGCATAGAAAAGAAAATGAGTTGTTTGAAAAAATTCCTTGAAGAAATGTGGTCTCATGGTGATGGAATGGCATTCCATCACCATGAGACCACATTTATTTGAGGAATTTTTTCAAACAAATCACTCCCTTAAGAATCAAAACCAAACCTTTAGCCAAAATTCCCCTCCAAATAATTTTCAAGGCCCTCATCCTCATCCTCAATTTACGAATCTATGGAAGCTTCCACTTTGTATTCCACTTTCATATCCCACATCTTTAAAATCTACATCATCCCACTATTACCAAGCAAAGTCATCCCATGTCACTTGTAATAACTTTCTCCAAGGACTATTTGTAAAGGTGGTTGTTTCCCCATGGAAAAACAAAGTGGTGAAATCTTCCCATATCATGGATCCACCTTCATCACCCCCACATCAAGATAAAACCCTAATACCCTAAATTTTAAATGAATCCGATATCAATCCATCTATCCAAGTTGAAGAGTCTATAAATCCTTCCTCCCTCATGTCACCATGCATATCAAATGAACTATGTCCATCTCCTAATCCAAAACATGCTAACATAGATTTACCTCCATCATATGATCCCCTTACATCTCATGATCCCATTTCCAATAAAGAACAACATATCCCTTCCATCTCATCAAATTATATCTTTCCATCTCAAGAGAAAGATATCCCTTCATCCCCCCTCTCACAATCCCCTCTCCCCCATTTCATCTAATGACATCCTTATGTGTCCATATCAAAGTACCTCTTCCACTCCATTGTATGATTTCTCTCAAAATGTACTCTTAAAGTACACCTTCCACCCCATCTAATGATCCTCTTCCCCTTGTGATCAAAACACCCATCCCTCTTCATCTCATTATCCCCCTCCATCTTATAACCAAGACCACACTATACCAGCCACCCCATCCTAGCATAATAGCTTAGAGAAGGCAATGAAATTTTTGAAAAAAATGCCTCAAATAAATATGGTCTCATGGTGATGCACACCATGAGACCACATTTTTTGAGACATTTTTTTGAATAGTTCACTGCCTTCTCCATGCTACCATATTTTTCATACATGTCTACCAAAGAATTTTATGAAACACTTCACTACATCAGTGCTATGGATAAAAGCCTAAAAAAGGTGCTTTCGAACAAGCTATGAAGAGGGAAAATAGTAAGCATAATAGTAAGAAAAATATAGTTCAATAAGTACTCAAAATTTTGTTGATTATCTTATACATTATAAGCCATGACCTGCATCACTTCTCTATTTTTTTTGATTGAATAATTTGTTTTGTTATTTTTAGATGTTCGAAGAAGAATCACCTCCATATGTGGATAGGGTAATGGAGCAAGGAGTATCTAGTGCAATAAACAACTCGATGCCTCTCATGGGGGTATGAGGTAGATTAGTAAATTTCAAATTAAATTCGTTGTTATAACTATTAGTGAAAAATCAAATGATTATTGATTCATAGTTTAATTTCTATTTGGATGGTTTCTATAGGACTTGGGCACACAACAATATGAGCATGCAAATATTTCGCATGAGGAGAGAGATCGTCTAGTGGTGGTAAGTGACTATTTTGTTAAATATATCATTTTTTATAATGTAATAATTTTTTTTGATGGAGGTCATCCACAAATTATTTTTTGCTACATGATATGGGAGCATGAGCCTTCTTGGGTTGAAAATATTCAGCTAAGAGCCAAGGACTGAGGGGTATCCATTCCGCCAAATTCACCTGGGGCACAATCTCGACCTCATCCCTTTTTTAGTGTCGGAGCGTTTGCACTCAACAAGACTTGATCCCTGGTGGGCTCATTTAGAACCTTTCAAATTCACCAGTAGACCAAGGGCCCATTGACATAATGTAATATTAATATATTAATGTATTTACTTGTTATTGTAACACTCAAAGCTTGATGATGAACTAAAATAAGAGGAGCAACCCTTGAGTTTAGGGTAAATGAGTGTCATACACATCGTCATTCACCTGGCCATCAAAGGCCACCTGTTTGTTTCATTCACCTAGAGGGAAATGAGTTTTGATTGGGGTCCTTTGTTGTATGCATATACAAAAAATTTGGAAATATTTTGTATTTCATATACTTGATATTGTATTCCTATATGACATTCTTGTAATCCTATATGGCTATTTTGTATATATTTTATACTTATATTGACATATATTGATGTATGCCTACATGGCTATTTGGTTAATACAAATATTTTTTATTGATGGTGTCCATATTTGCATTATAAATCCACACTTCAATAGATATGAGTTACATGTACTCAGGTGTATACTTTATAACTTACGTGTATACTTTGTGACTTACGTGTATTCCAACGTATACTTTGTGACTTACCTATTTTCATGCGTATACCTTGTATTCATGCGTATAATTTGTATTCATGTGTATACTTCATGGCTTACATGTATTTGAGTACTTGTGCGTCACTTATTCACCTATGTGCTTCACTTATTCACATGTATGCTTCACTTATTCCAATGTATGCTTCATTCTTCCAATGTATACTTCACTTATTCACACGTATACTTCATGTATTATGTGTATGCTTCATGCTTCCAATGTATACTTCACTTATTATGTCTAGGTAAGTGCAAAAAGATGGGGGGGCAAAAAAGGGGCTTAAGTGGCCACTTTTTTCTAAAATAAGGAAATATTGACCTTGGATGTGAAATTGAGGATAGTTACACTCAAAATTTTGAAATGCAGAAAAAACAAGGATTGTAGTGCTTCGAGTCTACTTTCTAAACTAATAATTTATTTTGAAAATGGTTGAGATTAAGGAGTTCAAAAGAGGGACCCACAAAAAATGGTGTTGGTTTTGTTAGAAAAATAGAACATAGCAAATTTTGTGGGAATGTAGCACGGTTAATATTTTTTAGTATTTTAAAAATCGCTTCAGTGAGAAATTAGATAATAGTATGTAGTTGATGCACAATTTTCCTAATATTTTTTTAATTAATATTTGATTTTTTACTAATTTTCAAAGTGGACACTTCCTGAAAAATAGAATTTTGGCTATGCGACCCCTACAAATTTTGGAAACTAATTGATTTTTGTAAAATATTTGTAGAATGGAGTCTAGTTTCTAAAAATGTAATTTATTTGAAGTTTTGATTAATGGTTAATTTATAACGAGAAAAACACCAAACACTTTTTTTTCCCAAAAAATAGACACACAAACAAAGTAAATTATATATCAAAGGCTTAACATTGTCAAAAAGTGAAAAAAATTACATCGTTGGATAGCTAAGAGAGATCCTAGCATTACCCAAGTGTTCTATTTGTTTGACATTAAAACACGTACAATCTTGATAGTGAGCACGAACTTGATCATGTGAAATATTGTAGAATTTTCAAAAACACATCTCTGGTAGTTGGGAAGGCCCTACAAGCCTTTGGGTTGGTATTCAAAGGAAAATACCAAGCCCAAGGCTTGGGGATTCACAAAGCAAGATATAACGCGAGCGCATTATAATGCGCTCGAGTTATATCTTAGTTTTGACATGGTTTTTTCATTTGTGCGAGACATGTCTAGCAAGACATAATGTGAGCGCGTTATAACGTGCTCACATTATGTCTTGCTTTATTTTAAATTCTACTCTATTGAATGCATGTTTATATATTTTTATGTTTGTATGTACATGTATGCTTGTATGTCATGTATGTATATATGTATGTATGTATGCATGTATGTATGTATGTATGTATTCCTATATGTATGTATGTATGTATGTATGTAAGATTGTATGTACATATGTACATGTATGCTTGTATGCATGTACATATGTATTATTCTTGCATGCATGTAAGTATGTATTTATTTATGCATGTATTTAGAGGGAGGGAGAATTTTAAGTGAGAGAGAGAGAGAGAGAGAGAGAGTCTTGAGAGAGGGAGAGGGGTGGAAGGGAGAGACTAAGAAAGAGGGAGTGGAAGAGAAGGGATTGGAGTGAGAAGGTCTTAAGTAGGTAGGGTGGGAGAGAGAGAGAGAGAGAGAGAGGTTATGTAGGTAGGGTGCCTGAGGGAGAGAATTGAGAGTGTGAGGGGGGGGGTGTGAGGTAGAGACTTGAGAAATAGGTAGTGAGATGGAGTGTGAGAGAGAGGGAGTGGGAGAGAGAGGGAGTGTGAGAGTGAGAGACCTAAGAGAGGGAGAGAGTGTAGGAGGGAGTGACCTAAGAGAGAGGGAGAGAGTGTAGGAGGGAGAGACCTAAGAGAGAGGGAGATAGAGAGGGGGTGGAGTGAGGGAATTATATAGGTACGGTGGGAGGGATAGATAGAGAGAGGGGGGGGAGAGAGAGAGTTACCTAGGTAGGGTGCTATAGGTAGGGTGGGAGGGATAGATAGAGAGAGGGGGGGGAGAGAGAGAGTTACCTAGGTAGGGTGCTAGAGGAAGAGACCTGAGAGGGAGAGAGGGTGGGAGGGAGAGACCTGAGAGATAGGGAGAGAGGGAGTGATGGAGAGGTAGAGGGAGGGAGATAGATAGAGGGAGTGAGAGAGAGTGGTAGGGAATGATTGAACGAGAGGTACGTAGAAAGAGGGAGAGGCTAGATAAAGACAATTAGAGAGGGTAGGAGAGATGGAGGGAGAGAGGTGAGATGTATAGATAGAGAGAAAAGGATAGGGGTTGAGCATATAGGGTTGAATGATTAGGGTGGAGGAACTATAGGGTTGATGGATGAGGTTATTGGGTTGAGGGTATAGGGTTAAGGGATTAGGATTGAGGGTAGAGAGTAGAAGGTTTAAGGGTTTAGGACTAAAGGGTTTATGGTTGAGGGTTTAGGGTTTAGGTTTGAGGGTATATGGTTGAAGGATTAGGTTGAGGGTCCAATGTATAGGGTAAAGGGTATAGGGGTTGAGGGCTTAGGGTTTAAGGGTTGAGGGTTGAGGGATTAAGGGTGTTGAGGGTTGAAAATTGAGGGTTGGGGGTTTAATGTATAGGGTATAGGGTAGAGGGTAGAGGGTTTAAGGGTTGAGGGTTGAGGGTAGAGGATTGAGGGTATAGGGTTGAGGGATTAGGGTTGAGGGTCCAATGCATAGGATATAGGGTATAGGGGTTGAGGGATTAAGGTTTAAGGGTTGAGGGTTGAGGGTAGAGGATAGAAGGTTGAGGGTGTAAGGGTTGAGGGATTAAGGTTGAGGGATTAGGGTAGAGAGTTTACTTGGGTTTAAGGGTTTAAGGGTTGAGGGATTAGGGTTGAGGGTAGAGGGTAGAGGGTAGAGGGTTCAAGGGTTGAGGATTGAGGGTTTAGGGTTGAGTGTTTAAGTGTTGAGGGTATAGGGTTGAGGGATTAGGGTAGAGAGGGAGGGATGGATGGAGGGAGAGATGGAGGGAAAAGTGAGATAGAGAGAAGGAGAGAAGAGGAGGGATGGTTGAGGATTTAATGTATAGGGTAGAGGGTTGATAATTGAGGGTATAGGGTTGAGGACCTATAGGGTTGATGGTTGATGGTATTGGGTTGAGGGTATAGGGTTTAGGGTATAGGGTTTAGGGATTAGGGTTGAGGGTAGAGGGTAGAAGGTTTAAGGGTTTTATGTTGAGAATTAAGGGTTGAGGGTAGAGGGTTGAGGGTATAGGTTTGAGGGTATATGGTTGAAGGATTAGGGTTGAGGGTCTAATATGTAGGGTAGAGGGTATAAGAGTTGAGGGTTTACGGTTTAAGGGTTGGGGGTTGAGGGATTAAGGGTTGAGGGTTGAGAATTGAGGGTTTAATGTATAGGGTAGAGGGTAGAGGGTTTAAGGGTTTAGGGTTGAGGGTTTAAGGTTGAGGGTAGAGGTTTGAGGGTATAGGGTTGAGGGTCCAATGTATAGGGTAGAGGGTATAGGGGTTGAGGGATTAGGGTTTAAGGGTAGAGGGTAGAGGGTAGAGGGTAGAGGGTTTAAGAGTTGAGTGATTAAGGGTTGGGGGTTGAGGGATTAGGGTAGAGAGAGTTTACTTGGGTTTAAGGGTATTAGGGTTGAGGGATTAGGGTTGATGGCAGAGGGTATTGGGTTGAGGGTGTAGGGTTGAGGGTCCAATGTATAGGGTAAAGGGTATATGGGTTGATGGATTAGAGTTTAAGGGTTGAGGGATTATGGTTGAGTGATTAGGGTTGAGGGTAGAGGGTATTGGGTTGAGGGTAGAGTGTAGAGGGTGAAGGGTTTAAGGGTTGAGGGTTGAGGGTTTAGGGTTGAGTGTTTAAGGGTTTAGGGTTTAGGTTTGAGGGATGGATGGAGGGAGAGATGGAGGGAGAAGTGAGATAGAGAGAAGGAGAGAAGAGGAGGGAGGGAAAAAGATATATGAGGGTTAAGGATCCAATGTATAGGGTAGAGGGTTTAAGGTTTAGGGTATAGGGTTGAGGACCTATAGGGTTGATGTTTTAGGGTATTGGGTTGAGGGTATAGGGTTGAGGGATTAGGGTTGAGGGTAGAAGGTAGAAGGTTTAAGGGTTTACAGTTTAAGGGTTTATGGTTGAGGGTTAAGGGTTGAGGGTTGATGGTTTAGGGTATAGGTTTGAGGGTATATGGTTGAAGGATTAGGGTTGAGGGTCCAATGTATAGGGTATAGGGTATAGGGGTTGAGGGTTTATGGTTTAAGGGTTGAGGGTTGAGGGATTAAGGATTGAGGGCCCACTAGCTTGGCAATTCAATGAAATTGGCAACCTAACTTAGCCTATTTGAAAAAATGGGTCCAAGAAATGGGGTCTCCCAGTGATGTAAATCATCAAGAGACCCCATTTCTTGGACCCATTTTTTAAACATGCCACTACATTGCCAATTTCATCGAATTGGAAAGTGAGTGGGTCCACTAGCTATCTAATTTAGTGAAATTGGTAAGATAACTTGGCGTGTATGGAAAAATGGGTCCAAGGGAGACCCCATTTCCCATTTTTCAAATGGGCCACTACATTTCCAATTTCACCGAGTTGGCAAGCTAGTGGACCCACTAGCTTGCCAATTTGGTGAAATTGGCAACCTAACTTGGCCTGTTTGAAAAAATGGGTCCAAGAAATAGGGTCTCCCAGTGATAAAAAATGGGTCTAATAAATGGGGTATCCCAGCTGGGAGACCTCATTTCTTGGGAGACCCCATTTCTTGGACCCATTTTTTCAAACAGGCCAAGGTAGGTTTACAATTTCACTGAATTGCTACATCACCGAGAGACCCCATTTCTTGGACCCATGTTTTCAAATAGGCCAAGTTAGGTTTCCAATTTCACTAAATTTCCAAGCTAGTAGGCCCACTAAAACACCGAGATACCCCATTTCTTGGACCCATTTTTTCAAATAGAACAAGTTAGGTTGCCAATTCAGTGAAATTGGTAAATGTAGTGGCCTATTTGAAAAAATGGGTCCAAGAAATGGTGTCTCCCGGTGATGTAAATAACCCATTTCTTAGACCCATTTTTTCAAACAGGCCACTACATTTCCAATTTCACCGAATTGGCAAGCTATTGGGCCCACTAGCTTGCCAATTTAGTGAAATTGGCAATGTAGTGGCATGTTTGAAAAATAAGGTCTACCGATGATTTACATCATTGGGAGACCCCATTTTTTAAAACAGGCCACTACATTGCCAATTTCACAAAAGGAGTGAGTGGGGGAGAGAGACTAGAGAGAGGGAGAGGGGTTAGGAGGGAGAGACTTGAGAGAGAGAGGGAGGGAGTGGGAGAGAGATAGAGGGTAGAGGGTTAAGGGTAGAGGGGAGAGAGATAGGAGTGAGTGAGTGAGAGAGAGACTTGAGAGAGGGAGAGGGGGAGGGAGAGACTTGAGAGAGAGAGAGAGGAGGGGAGAGATAGAGTGTAGACGTTTTAAGGGTTAATGGTAGAGGGTTGAGGGTTAAGGTTAGAGGGGAGAGAGATAGGAGTGAGTGAGAGAGAGATACTTGAGAGAGTGAGAGACTTGAGAGAGAGAGAGAGAAGGGGGGAGTGTGAGAGAGATTAAGGGTAGACGATAGAGGGTTTAAGGGTTAAGGGTAGAGGGTAGAGGGTTAAGGGTAGAGAGGAGAGAGATATGAGTGAGTGAGTGAGAGAGAGAGATACTTGAGAGAGGGAGAGGGGGTTAGGAAGGAGAGACTAGAGAGAGAGAGAGAGAGTAGAGGGTAAAGGGTAGAGGGGATATAGATATGAGTGAGTGAGTGAGAGAGAGACTTGAGAGAGGGAGAGGGGGTAAGAGGAAGTGACTTGAGAGAGAGAGAGAGAGGGAGGGTGTGGGAGAGAGATAGAGGGTAGAGGGCAGAGGGTTTAAGGGTAGAGGATAGAGAGAAAGAGAGAAAATTAACCTATAAATAATATACTTTCTCATAATGTGAGCATGTTTTGAAGTAGTAGAGATATGGCTATTTGTTTAGAAAGAAATAGCGTGCTCACGTTATAACGCGAGTGCATTTTGTCTTGCTCTAAAAACGGTTAAAAACTCATTATAATCATGATGTCAAGGCCCACATTCTACATATTCTCCTGGTTATGAGCATGTTGCGACAAAAAAAATCTTTTTGATGATTTTTTGAAGTGTGCATGCATGTTTTTCAGATTCCACCACCTTTTTCATGATCTTTCAACCACCTTTGCATGAAATAACAAAGATTTCACATTGAAAGTCTTATAATATCAATTCAAGTTTGAATTCCATTCAAGAGTGATATACAATTGAATTTTGGAGGGGAACAAGCTTTTGAAAAAGTCAAATTGTTGAGGAGTTTGAAAAAAGAAGAAGAAAAGGCTACATAATTAGGTACAACTCCTCCATTCGAAACTCTGATTTTTTAGGTATGTGAAGTCTTCACACATTTTCTTTCATTCTATTTTGGATTTCTTTGATTTTGTTATGTTGCATATTCCATGTTGATCATTGTGTTGGGAAAATATGGGGTCATCTCAGAAAGAAACATCCCAGATCAATAGTGCCTTCAGTAATTTTAATTTCTTCAAATCACCTCAAATACGCGTACTACTATGCCATAAAGTGGAAATAGACATAGTTCATTTACCACATTAATCCTTAGAGAGAAGTTAATGCTTTACCAGTTTCAACAACACCATTTATAGATTCAACAAATAGAACCAAAAACCATGAAAGATGAAAAAAAAGACATGAACACACAAATATACATAGGGAAAACCCTTTCGGGTAAAAAAATCCACACTCCAAAAGCCCAAATCATCATTGTATTAATTAGCAACAAAAAATAGTTACAATACAATATCAAGCTCATGACCTTTACAAAGTTTACATATTGTTCCATTTTGGATAATATTTAGTAGCATAACCCATCGAGACCACCTCTCTCAGTGAGAGACATCTCGCTCGGCTACATAGCCTCATGACTTGACCACCGATCTCTCAACCTCTCTTTCACATAACCGCCCGACCTTCACCTTCTACGAGATTCATCTCTCTCTCGGCTCATGACAAACCAACCTCTCAATTGCTCTGGTTACTGTCATGCTCTCTCAACTACCCAACCTCTCAGACATCACCCTGGTTCTTGACTTGCATCTAGCCTCTTGGCCTGCACAACTCCCCAACCTCTCGACCAATTCGCTGCCCAACCAGGTAACCACCATGCTCTACCTTCAAAAACTCCACTCTAAGAGATACTTTTTCCTCTCCTCCAACTGTTCAACTACCACAACCCTTTAGGGTTACAAATCGAGCCACACACCATCATCTATCATTTTTGGTTGTCAGATAAGCAATTGAACAAATCTCTAGCATTGAACTTAGGGTTATCCACCTAACACCATGTCGCCCATTCAAAGAGACATTTATTACTGTCTCACCAATATTCATCGAGCACATGGGTCCACATGCCATCTCCTCCACATCATCGCCACCTTTCAGGCTTCAAAATGATCCACCATCCTATCAGGTCCCACATCTACTTTCTATGGTGAGAGGTCCACTAAGATACACGTACACCGCTTGTGCAAATCTGGAAAATCAAAAAGGGAATCTACAATATTATCAACAAGTCTCCCAGAAAAGACTTAAATATTAACTACCAACACTCCAAGTGGTCCCCACAACTGTTAACATCCAAGTCGCTTCCATACAATTGACATCACCATCCATGCAGATGGGTCCCACCAACCATTAGTTATGTCATTGAAAAACCAAACTTCACAACCTCAACATCAGAGGTTATGAAATTTTCAAAACCCGTGACATGCCGATAACGAGGTTGCCAAGTCGAGAGAAACACAAAATTCACAACCTCCATCAGAGGTTAGGAATTTCCTAAAACTCGCAACTCACCAACTACAAAAGGATCACTTTGGCGCTCAAAACCCAAAATTTTGAACCTCAAGATGGAGGTTGTGAAGTTTTCAAAAGCTATGACATGCCGACAATCACCTCCACTTCATATTCACTAAGTCGGGAGGTTATGAAACTTTAGAACCCCATGAATTCAGTTAGAAAAACTTGAAAACCAATGAGTTAACTCAGGCTGATGATGGAGGAAAACACAACTGCTTCAGGAAGTCGATCAAGCCAGTAACTTTGGATCACCTTTCTCAAAACTCTCGCAATTGATGAAGAACTTATTGGCTGCTTCCAAAGAAAACTCAAGAATCTTAAAAAATTATTTTGTGCTCCAACCAAGACACCTGCACCAACATCCAAGATGTCCACCAACTCAAGAAAAAATTCCAACCATCCACCACAAGAATAAAAGGAATGAGCCAAGGCGTATATGGACCAGTCTCAAGAACACAAACATCAAATCCTATAGATGGAAAGGGAATCAACACTACCACCACTCCACTATGCTCACAAGGCATACATAAGCAACACAACATCAGCTTCAAATCCCTCAATCATGAACACAACCATGAAGTAATTGTCTAGAAACAAGATAGAACATCGACTAGAACAACAACTAGAAAAAATGATTGCTCCCATCCGACTGATCAAACTACATAACTAAAAATAGTACACACAACAAGTGCTAATCCATCTAATCACACATACCTCCAAGGTATCCACATCAATAGACTCATGCCACTTACATAGCCAACCCATCAACAAAAGAATACAAGCTCCAAGTTCCAACTAGTCGAAGAAGACCAAACACATCCAAGAACTCCCATTGCATGTGTAATGCCTATGTCGCCAAAAAGTTTAGATGTTGATACTTTTTCGCTCATTTGGACCTTTGCCTATGGATTTTGGACCATTTTCAGCCTCTTTTTACCCCTTTCCAAGCCCTGTTCCAAAGTGTTGTAAGGTGTTGTAAAACATTTTCATGCTTTCCTAGGCTTGTCATCACTTAATTAACCCTTTCTTTTGCTATAATGACCCCTTAATAAACTTGTAAGTCCTATCTCAGTGTGTTTTCAGAAGGCAATCCTAATAAGCAATAATAATAATACTTTAATCCCTGAAAACTAATCAAAATTTCCCAGGTGGACTAGGTCGCCACCTTGGGTGACCTAGTCCCATGTGGCATAAAATTAAAATTTAACTTAAGTTTCTTTTAGGATATTGTCTCTAAAACCCTAAGGTTGACTTGTATGGTGTTATTTTAGGAAAATTAGGGCATAAATTGTATAAATAATCCTAAAAACCCTAATTTATCATTAGACACACTCATTATTCACTCTCCTCTCAACCTCTCATCTATCCTTCTTCTCAAGCAAGCTAGGGTTTTGAGTATTCTAAGTCACCAAGACATCATCTCTCAAGGAGCATCCAAGTGTTGAATCTCTATTGCTGCAACTCAAGATCAATCATCAAGGCAAGGTAAAATCTATCTCTCCTTTGTTTCATGTTTCTTTACATTCTTTCATCATTTTGGTTTGATTACTCAAAAGGGGCTTGACCAAGGCAAGCCCCCATAATCTAACAATCAACAAGTTTCCCTCTTTGTGTGATTTGTAGGTCTTTTAGGAAGATTTGGAAAAGAACTAAGGTGGAAGATTCTTCAACAAATTTTCCAAGATCTCTAGGGTTGAAGAAACCCTAGTTGAAGCTTGGAAGACCTCCATAGATCAGATTCTGCACTTTCGGGACCAGACACCTGGAGAAGCAGAAAACACAAACCTAGGGCTCCAGATTCCATCTTCTAGTTCAAAAAAATTTAGAAGAGGACTAGGTTGCCACTTTGGGTGACCTAGTCCCATTGGAGCTATTTGCCAAGGATTTTGGTAAATCTGGATACCCTTTTGGCTGAAAAAAGCCCCAGAGCAATTTTCTAAAATTTTCTCGAAGAAGGACTAGGTCGCTCAACTTGGCACAAGTGTACCTTTCAAAAGGTTGATCAAATTCAGTAACATTTCCAGCCCCTACAAGTTTCCAAGTGAATATCCATTTCATCTCCAACATTCTATTTTAGTTTAGTGTATATTTCTCAGGTTACCTTGTATATACTTGTATTTATCTCAATGTGTTTTCTAGCATAGTTACATTTCTTAAGTTTTATATTACTATTTAGTTTATTTTTTTCATTGAAAAACTTAGACACATTCACACCCCAAACCCTATTTGAATTAACACCAAGCATATCATTAGGTGAAAGAGAGTCATTCTTCCAAAGTTAGCTTCTAGGTGAAAAACCCCAGAAGCTCATTGGGGAATCCTCTTTCCCTTCTTGTATCATGTTTTTGGTGGTTCAATGCCAAATCTGAAAAGATCAAGACATAATGAGTCTACCAATAGAATAACACAATGATTTTAATTATGTAGTTTCAAGTAACCATCCACAATGATATGCACAACCAATACAACCCTCACCACAAGTCTCCAGAACCAAGACCATAGAGAGAAAATTATGCACATCATATACCTGTAGAAAAGACTTCTACACACACATCTGATTGCCAACTATTTCACCTTATTCTCCATGTATCCATGAGCACCTATAACTGATCATCTTATGGTAAACTTTGAATGCATCACTACATTATCATGAAGTTCTCAAGCATATGAAAAACAAACCTAAAACACAAAGAATTACCTGACCATTATCAAAGCTCCAATTATCTGAACTGAGAACTTGTCATGAAATCATGATCTACACATCCCTCTTAGGAGATCTCATGCTACAAATGAACATACCATGGTCTCAAGAGAAATGCATCATGCCAAAACTCTAATGTGAAATCGAGAGTCTACCATGACATGAAACAAAAAAAATCTAAACCAACATCACCTGCCAAGCACCACCAACACCTCAACCAAAGACTCCAAACATCCTCCATGGCTCCAGGATGTTGTACATATTCAAATATTGTCCATGTACATTCAAAATAACCCTTTTGCAACAACATTATCTAAGAGTCCCTCCTAGTAACATCTGTAACCCTAAAGAAGATCACTCACCACCAAGTGATGAATCCACAATCATTGCTAAAGCTCCCACTGAACTGTGACACCTGAGCTCTCCAAGCATCATGACCAAACATCCACCAATCTAAAAATACTTCAGGTCCACACAATAACATGTCCATATGACAACAATACCAAGTGACACCAAGATCTCTAAGCCAAGCAAGCAAAACCATCACTATTAAAAGTTTACACAAAATTGTGTATCCAAGCTATCCATGACATTGTGATACAACATGCTACAGGTCCCCATAACTGAATATCCAGGTACTCAAAACCATCCATCCTCGCATCTCAAAATAGCTACACCAATGTATAAGTGACCTTAGACAAGGCCAACTAACAAGTTTGCACCATCACAAAAGAAAATCTCGTGGATATAGATAGTTCACAGCTGAGTTATCTCACATCAAACATGTAGGTAAAGACAACCCATAACATTGCACAACCCATAGATCCATTCAACAAAAACATGCAAACCCATCATTGCACTAGAAACTACAAAAATAAGATCTCAAAGAGAATAACCACATAGACAATGCGACTCAAACACCATATCAAGCTCATATCTGATTCACTCATCATGTCCACAATGAGGACCATAGTCTAGGAACCCAACAAGAAATACCATAAGAATGTTGAGTGAAAAATCACATACCAACAATCCCATGCAGAGAAGACATCACACCTCCTCAAACCATACCAAATTGCAACTATCTCATCCAATCACACCCCAAAATACAGGGTCTAGAAAATAGCTTAACAACAACTCCACATAAGCACAAGTTTTTCTTGACCATGTAAAACCTGCAAAACCATAGAGCGATGCAAGTACAAACCATCCTTAAAAGGAAATAACAGTTTAGGAACTCTAGGCCCATTTCAATCCAACTCAAAAACCACTAGCATGCACATGCATTTGAGAGATACAAGCTATTCCAAAAGCTTCCAAATAATCCAATGATCAAATCCATAGCCTACATGCATTTAGGGTACCAGAAAAACTATGCCTTCCAATACCAGGAAAAAAACCCAGCATAAGCACATTACTCCATGACTAAACAAAAACCTAAGCTTCTCCATATCATCAGGGAGCCTCACACATAGACACCCAATATGAAATCTTTTTCTTTAACACAACCACAGAGCAAAAAAAATATTCCACCCCATGCATGAGGCTTATACCACTGCCAACTCATGAGCTTCAGGTCACATCATTTCAATATGACCAACTCAAGTTTCTCCATCTTCTCCGTCTTCCATACTGCATGTTGTTTTAGAAACTTAAACAGAAAAGAAAAAACTTCAACTCATCAAAGGATCAATACATCAACCGATTCTTTCAGATTTCCTCAAGCCTGATAGACTAAGACATCTTCACAAAGGGAGTACCCAGAACCAACATTTCCAGGGAGGAACAAAACCCAAAACAAGGCTCTGATACAACTTGTTGGGTAAATATGGGGTCATCTCAAAAAGAAACATCCAAGATCAGTAGTGCCTTCAGTAATTTTATTTTTTTCAAATCACCTCAAAGACACGTACTACTATGCCATAAAGCAGAAATAGACATAGTTCATTTCCCACATTGATCCTTAGAGAGAAGTTAATGCTTAACCAGTCTCAACAACACCATTTATAGATTCAGCAGACATAACCAACAACCATGAAAGATGAAACAAAATACATGAACACACATATATACGCGGGGAAAACCCTTTTGGGTTAAAAACCCCACACTCCAAAAGCCCAGATCGCCATTGTATTATTCAGCAAAAAAAAATAGTTACAATACAATATCAAGCTCACGACCTTTATAGAGTTTACATGTTGTTCCATTTTGGAGAATATCTGGCAGAATAACCCATTGTGATCACCTCTCTCAATGAGAGACATCTCAATTGACTACATAGCCTCACTACTTGACCATCGGCCTCTCAGCCTCTCTATCACACAACTACTCGACCTTCACCTTCTATGAGATTCATCTCTCTTTCTCAGCTCACGAAAACCCAACCTCTCATCCGCTCTAGTTACCACTGCAATCGCTCAGCTACCTAGCCTCGCAACCAACACCCTGGTTCTCAACTTGCATCCAACCTCTCAACTTGCACAACTCCCCAGCCTCTCGACCAGTTCGCCACCCAACCAGGTAATCACCGTGCTTTGCCTTCAATGTCTTCACTCCAAGAGAGGCTTTTTCATATCCTCTTACTATTCAACTACTACACCCATTTAGGGTTACACGTCGAGCCACACACCATCATCTAGCATTTCTATCCATCGAATAAGCGTTTGAACAAATCTGCAACATCAAACTTAGGGTTATCCACCTAACACTATATCGCCTAGTCAAAGAGATATTTAGTAGCATCTCACTAATGTTCACTGAGCACATGTGCCCACATGCCATCTATCTTCCATCTCATCACCATCTATCAGCCTTCATGATCCACCATCCTATTAGGTCCCACATCCGCTTGCCATGGTGAGATGTCCACCAAGACTCACGTACACCACTTGTGCAATTTTAGAGCATCAAAAAGGGAATCTACGATATTATCAACAAGTCTCTTGAAAAAGACTTAAATATTAGCTCTCAACACTCTAAGTGGCCCCACAAACATTAGAATCCAAGTCATTTCCGTACATCTAACATCACCATCCACATTGATGGGTCCCACCAACCATCGGTTATGTCTCTATGTCACTCAAAAACCAAACTTCACAATCTCAACATCATAGGTTATGAAATTCTCAAAACTTGAGACATGCCGATAATGAGGTTGCCAAGTTAGGAGAAACTTGAACTTCACAACCCTCAACAAAGGTTAGGAATTTTCTAAAACTCGTGACTCGCCAACTACAGAAGGATTGCTCTGTCGCTCAAAACCTGAACTTCAGAACCTCAAGATGAAGGTTGTAAAGTTATTAAAATCCGCGACATGCTGAAATTCGCCTTCACTTCACAATTGCTAAGTCAGGAGGTTATGAAACTTTAGAACCCCGTGACTTCAGTTAGAAAAACTTGAAAACCAATGACTTAACTCAGGCCGATGATGGAGGAAAACACAACTGATCTAGGAAGTAGCTCAAGCTAGTAACTTTGAGTCACATTTATCAACACATTGTTTGTTTGTCATTATAACCTTAGCTTGTAAATGCACATTTGAAAATACACAATTCTTTGCACTTTCCAATTACATTTTTAAACCACATCTCTTCGAGGCATTTTGTTAAACAATTGACTTACCTTGTGTATTCTTCCACATTTTGTATACACATGTATATGACATAAGTTATAAGTAAAATAATACATCATTTCTCAATCCTTTACTATAGATGTGCATACCCCTCTTTAAAGCTTTGATTTTGGTATAGGTATGGGAGATGTTGGAAAATGTAGTGGAATTTGGTTTTACACTTAGAAATTTCATATGCTTGAAATTTTCTAAAGCCTTTTCAATAAATCTATTTTTTTGCATGTCCTGCAATCATTCTAGTCCACGAGGACATATCACATTGAGGTATTCTGTCAAACTGTTGTACCAAGCAACTAATTGCCTTGTCTATTCTACCAAAATTTCCATACATGTCTACCAAAGCATTTTATCAAACAACATAGAAAAGGAAATCAATTGTTTGAAGAAATGCCTCAAAAAATGGGGTCTCATGGTGATGTGCATTTTTTCAAACAATTGATTGCACTGCCTATGCTACCAAATTTTCCATACATGTCTCTACAAAATTGGAAAATACTCCTCCCACATTGATAGATCTTTGAATATATTTTGGTTTTCATATCTATTTCTAAATTTACCTCATGACGAAACTTACCTCATCACTAATGTTGTGATATATTTTAAAATTTTCCTTGATTAGTATACCTACAAGGGATTCTAACCCTTCTCTTCACTGTTTCAAGACTCTTTATTCAAGGCTAAGTTAGCAACATGTAGAAAGGTGCAACCTATCTTGCAATCATGGAATACCACAAGACCAAATTTCTTTAAGGCATTGGATCCAAAAATAATGTGAGCATTGAGAAGCCAGTGAGCTCACTAGCTTGTAATTCAATAGGGTTGACAACGTAGGGGTAATGTGGAAAAATTCCTCATAGAAATGGAGTCTCACAGTGATGTTACATCGCCATGAGACCCCATTTCTATGAGGCATTTTTTCACGCTGCCCCTACCTTGTCAACCCTACCGCATTGGAAATATAGTGAGCTAAATGACTATGAGACCCCATTTCTATGATGCATTTTTTCATGCTGCCCTTACCTTGTCAAATCTACTGCATTGGCAAGCTAGTGAGCTCACTAGCTTGCCAATGCTCTCATGATTTTTTGGATGGAATGCCTTAAATAAATGTGGTCATGTGGCATGCTATGATTGCAAGATAGCCTCAAAATGGAAGCATGGACATGGCATGTGAATTGTTTCACAATAATGTTTTCATAGAAATGTATGCAAAATGTGGTAGCATTAAGAAGCTAGTGAGATCACTAGCTTGCCAATTCTCTCATGATTTTTTGGATGGAATGAATTAAAGAAATGTGGTCATGTGGCATGCCATGATTGCAAAATAGGCTCAAAATGGAAGCATGGACAAGGCATGTGAATTGTTTTACAATAATTTTTTCATAGACATGTATGCAAAATGTGGTAGAATTTGAGAAGCTTGTGAGCTCACTAGCTTACCAATGCAGTAGGGTTGACAAGTTAGGGGCAGCATGAAAAAATGCCTCATAGAAATGGGGTCTCACGGTGATTAAATCATTGTGAGACCCCATTTCTGTGAGGCATTTTTTCACGCCACCCCTAGCTTGTCAACCCTACTCATCGTGAGACCCCACTTCTATGAGGCATTTTTTCACGCTGTCCCTACCTTGTCAACCCTACTGCATTGGAAATCTAGTGGCTCACTAGCTTGCCAATGCTCTCATGATTTTTTGGATCCAATGCCTTAAAGAAATGTGGTCATGTGGCATGCCATGATTGCAAGATAGGCTCAAAATGGAAGCATGGACAAGACATGTGAATTGTTTGACAATTATTTTTTCATCAACATGTATGCAAAATGTGGTAGTATTGAGAAGCTAGTGAGCTCACTAGCTTGCCAATGTGGTAGGGTTGAGCAGGTAGGGGCAGTGTGAAAAAATGCCTCATAGAAATGGGGGCTCATAGTGATACTAGCTTGCCAATGCGGTAGGGTTGAAAAGGTAGGGGTAACATGAAAAAATGCCTCATAGAAATGGGGGATCATGGTGATTCCATGATCCCCCATTTCTATGAGGCATTTTTTCATGTTACCCCTACCTTGTCAACCCTACCACATTTTCAAGCTAGTGAGCTCACTATCTTGTCAATGCTCTCAATATTTTTTGGATGGAATGCTTTAAAGAAATGTGGTCATGTGGCATGCCATGATTGCAAGATAGGCTCAAAATGGAAGCATGGACAATGCATGTGAATTGTTTGACAATAATGTTTTCTCAGACATGTATGAAAAATGTGGTAGCATTAACAAGCTAGTGAGCTCACTAGCTTGCCAATATGGTAGGGTTGACAAGGTAGGGGCAACATGAAAATATGCCTCATAGAAATGGGGTCTCATGATGATGTACATCACCAATGTGGTAGGGTTGACAAGGTAGGGGCAACAAGAAAAAATGCCTCATAGAAATGGGGTCTCACAGTGATGTACACAGTGGTGTACATCACTGTGAGACCCCATTTCTATGAGGCATTTTTTCTTGCTGCCCCTACCCTGTCAACCCTACTGCATTGCCAAGCTAGTGAGCTCACTAGCTTGTCAATGCTACCACATTTTGCATACATGTCTATGGAAACATTATTGTTAAACAATTCACATGCCTTGTCCATGCTTCCATTTTGATCCTATCTTGCAATCATGGCATGCCACAAGATCACATTTATGTAAGGAATTCCATCCACAAAACTCATGTGACCTTTGTCTATGCTAGAAATAATATTCTACAGGATGATTGTAAGTATTTTGTATGAAGCCTTGAAAGACATATAGTTAATTTATTTGTATGGATTCATTTTTAGGAACTAATATTTGTCTCATTACCATGATATAGGTAAAATTATCTACCATGCCGAGGAAACAAAGAAGGAATAAACAAACAGATGAAGAGTATGAAACTAATAAAGCAAAAAATAGAGAATGGGTGAGGGAATATCATCAGAAGAAGAAACTGGATACGATTGATGAAAACAAGGCAATTGAAGAGGAACCTCAACCATCAAAAAGAGAAAAGGAATTGGCGGCACAAAAGGAATGAATGTGAAAGCATTGTGCTAAGGGGTGATCCCACAATAGTGGTTTACAATTTTTGGCCAAATTGGACACTGAAATTATTATTTTTAACTAAATCTTCACATTTGGGCACCTATAGTGGCTAAACCGTGAGGAATTTGAAGATGATGCAAACTAGAGTCTCATCACATTTTGTTTGTAGATTCTAAACATATTTTTTTCAAATTTTTTGGAATCAGATTGCACCTCTTTTTCCATCTCCCACGAAAACTGGTTTTTTTCAAAAAACAACATTTTTAAAAAGTGACGCTCACCGTATACAACATAAATTTTTTTGTATGAAGGATAAAATTCTAATTTTTTTGAATTTAGATTTTTAACTATGATATCTAGCACTTTGATTTGGTCTCATAGTATTTTATTGAATATTTTTTCCTTAATCAAGTTTCGAAGTCAAACCAATTGCAATTCAGACATAGGCAAACTGTATACAACAGAATATTTTCTGTATGTATCGAAATTCAATTTTTTTTTAATGGATCAAGGATATCAATACCCAACACGAACATATTTTTTAAACTTTTATTTTGATAATTTGCTATTTTCCACATGTGCAAAACAAAGAGCTTGATTTTCGGTGAAAACCCTATGTTTAATAAAACTAAAAAAACACATACATAATAAAACCAAAACATATTAAAATTATATTCATTGGATAGCTCATTCTGAGGACTACCTGATTCTAGTTGGGTTTACAAAGATTCATCCATTTTCATCCTCAACCCGAACTCCGAAGTGCCAAAATTTAGGTTTTTTTTGTGTCTCAGATGGGGGATGAGGGATAAGGGGGGTTCATACGAACCCATAGGGGTTTGAGTGAACCATATAGGTTCGTAAAAACCCCTAAAATCACTATTTTTTTCCGTGGGGTCATTTTTTTTTGAGTTTTCCTTCCTCACTTGAATTGTAAACCACTATTGGGGCTTCACCCTAAGATAGTTTCAAATACCATAGTTGGAGACACACCCTCTACCACAAGTGAATATGAAGGGACACCATTAAGAACAAGTGAATATGGAGGGACACCATCCACTGCAAGTGAATATGGAGGGACACCATCTACAATAATTGAATATGGAAGGACACTATCTATTGCAAGTGAATATGAAGGGACACCATCCACCACATCTCAAGTTGAAAGTACATCATCACTCAAATTTGATGAAAAAGTTACACCATCATCCCTATGTCAACCTCAAGGTATGTCATCTATTCCACCCTCGATCGAAGGTACGTGATCTAGCCCACCTCACTTAAATATTGATGAAATTCCTAATGTTGAGATGTATGTATCTAGGAGAAAACTGCCTAGAATTTTGTGTAGAAAGCCAAAATATTTGATTAATATTGATGATGATATTTTGCAGCACATGGAAGGTAAGATTCCAACACAAATTTATAGAAGGTATTCTGATAAGATTTGGGAATTATTCTTTGAAAGGCTAAATGAAACTGCAAGATGTCAACTATTTGTTGAAATGATGCAGGGTATAAATTATAGAAATGTCATGAAGATTCTTAGGTTGAGAACATCAAATGCTTCAAGTTAAAACACTATTGTGAAGAATCTAATGGATGCTTATGAGAGTGTGGATAAGACCTCACACTCAAAGGATAATAATGTCACCCGACGTGTCATTACATTGACTTTGGTAAGTAGTCAAACAAGGAGATCTCGTCTCATCAGAAAGATGAGTGAAAAATTAAGAATTAATAGATTTTTTTATAAAGAGCCATTCAAAGGTGGCAAAGAATTGAGGGCACCGATTCAAATGAATTATGGTCATTCTTAGGGAGACTCCCACAAAAAGATAAACTAGTTGTTGAAGCATTGAGAACACTAATTGAAGACTATTGGAAAAATAACACAAGTCCATCTCTGAATCAAAGCGATGTGGTAAGAAGCATAATCGACAGTTGGAACCATGAGCCACATCCAAAGAATTTTTTGGATATGACTCAAACCCAGTTTAAAGGTAAATTTCAATAGGATTATACTCAAATTCAAAATTTTCAAAGATGTTTTGAAATGATTAAACCTATTTATGTCAAGATAAATCACCCACACACTACTTGTTTTTGTAGACTACACATTGAATTATCTCACCATTATGATGTTTATCATTCTATATGTTTAGATTTGCATACTAATGATCTTTTGTAGGATTGTGGCATACATGCCTCACTAACATCTTCAAGAGAGTTCTTATAATTTTTTTTATGTGAAATAGAGGATGGCCAAATATTCTATAGGAAACTATGCTTGGATGGTTCATGTCAGCGTTGTGGTGGCTTGCAATGTATGTGAGTATGTCAACATATGGAAACCACACATGAGGTGGGAAATCAACTAGTATAGTTTAGGAAGTATAAAATAGTGGCATACATTACAAAAGATGGTAATCAAATAAAAATGTGTGATTTGGTTATTTAGAAGATTCTAGTGTATCAGTTTATTTTGCTGTTTCATGATAATATAGTGTATGAGTATGCAAGGCATACCCATAGAGCTTGATCGTTTGACATGCAATTCAAGTTATGAAAGGACACCTTTCTAGTTGGCATCATAGTTTTAGTGGTCAAATTTGCAGAGAACTACACTCTATAGCCACAATGTGAGGTGTAGTCACAATATTACAACTCCATACAAGTTTCAATATTTGTGCACATAACATTCATTCATGCAACTGATAGTACAAAGGACCAAAGGAAGGTATTGAGGGAGTATCAATTTTATATTAGTGATGATTGCACACATTCTCTAGAGTTCGTGCAAGGTTGCTTCTAGTTGTTCTACAATGATTTGGCTCAGAGGGGCATAACATACGATCGACATATAATATGGTCAAATAACTGTGCAACACAACTTAATAACTTGTGCATGTTCTATTGGTTGAGCAGGATGCATTTCATTACAGGTGTTCAACAAATGTGGAAATTTTGTGAGGTTGAGCATGGAAAGGGGGAGCATGATGGTGCAAGAGCATGTGTCAAAAGAGCATTAGCACAAGAAGAGTTAAAGTATAAAGACAATGCAAAGTTGATAGATGCAAAATCAATTGTTGAGTGGTGTAATGCTTCGATGGGTCTAGGTAATGAAGGTACATATTTAGATAATAGATTTTTTTGGTTGATGGATGATACTAACATTGCACCATATGAGGACTGTTGCACACTGACATGATTGAGTGAGCTACACTATTTCCTTAGCTTAAATGTAGGTTCATGGAGTATCCATACGCAGAAGATGGGATGCTTTTGTTCTTCATGTACAATGTAATCCTGGGATGATTGCGAGTCAAAGGAGTGGATTAAGAAATGGTCATTAAGTTATCTTAGCCTACTTCACAACTATCAACCTCCAATGAAATTGGAACTAACATAGATGGAATCATCGATTGACTTTGACCACATATCAGATCTAGTTTAATGAGGTAATATATCTACTTGCATAATTTTTAAAATTCCTATTGTTATCTTACTTTTTAGTGTATTTGTAATGTTGACTAATTTCATCTAATTTATTGCACATATCGATGTAGGGAATGTTTATGCAGTTATTGTAGATGAAGACACCAAAGAGGGAAAAATTTATTACTTGTGTCATTATGTTGAAGCCAAAAATAAATTAGAGGCCCCAGTTATAGATGGAGAAAACATTGAATACCCTATAGGCTCGGTTGTTGTTACTGGAACGTGGCTTAGAAGGTACCCACATAAGAGTTAAATTTTTGTTGTTTTAGGACTTTGACACACATCAAAAGATTCTTCATTCTTCGAACCTTGTCATGGCATCCAATGTTCATTTGACCAAATATGGGGTTATAAATTTTAACAAGACCTTATGGAAGGTGCATGAGTCTGACCATGAGGCAATACTTGACACAATAAAGAGTAGAGAAAACTTGGATGATTCATTGGATTAATTTATAAGTATGCACATTGGTTCTTATTAGTTTGTAAGTATGCACATTAATTTGTATGATGCCAATGCTATCATCTAATGTTTATATCATGTATGTAGGTGATTGATGAAGTTATCAGACTTTCAAATGTAACACACTTTATGTTTAGAACTATGGCAAAGGATACAAAGTTCAATGGTATTTTATTTTTTCTCATAAATATGCAAAAAAGTTGATGTAGGATATTCTCTACTCATTAGTAAACTAGGTGGAAGATTAAATTGTGTTGCTTTTATAATAGGTTACAAGTTTCCAAAAGGTTAGAAAGTAATTTAGTTTGGTTACATTTTATTCGTGTTTTATTCATGAGAGGTTGTTGTGTGCAATAGGTATCTTGGAACTCCCAATGAAGATGTATGGCCATGAGTTACTAAGTTGAGAGATTGAGATGCCTATCCTGAATGGAAGCATCAAGCTTTAAGCCTTTTTGTTCCAGAATTGGAACCAAATGGTGCAAATTTGTTAATTGTAAGTGCATTCCATCTATTTTCATTTAATTTCCATTTTGGATGCCCTTTCTTTTTCTTCTTTTAATTTTCCTATTTGTAAGAAAACTACTAAAAATTGATTGGTGTGTCCTTAGAAAGAATGCTGATTTATGAGCCATCCAAGATAATCCTAGCCAAAAAAGAAATGCAACATCCTTATTTTGATTATCTTGACAAATCTCAATTCTAATTTTAAGCCCAGGTTTCTGAAATGCCTAATTTTCATAGAAACTATCTTAATATGTTCAAATAGAGAATTGGTTAGTGGGGTACATGGTTCTCTGAACATGGAAGGAGCTTACATTTTAATTTCAATAATCCCATACTTGGGAATTGTATTTTGTGAATTCTTTGAACCCATAATCCTTAATTCAAGGACCCTCTAAAGTGTGATCTTGATAGATGGGAGGTATGGTTGATATTCATATAAAAATTACTTTTTTAAGATATTCAATGGTCTAGATTGACTAGTGATAAGTTATAAGATATTGCATAATTGAGAACATGAGTTTTAGATTATTGACATATCACATGTTTGTTTGAATTGATTATGTGATTATTAATATTTACAATCTCTTTTATTTGTTTAGGTGAGAGATAATAAGCCTAAATAAAGTTATAAAGTATATGCCAAATCCAAGACTAGAAGATGGTACTAAATTATTCATTTGAAGTTAACGTTATCATGACCACCTATGGTGTAGACATTATAAAAGTGTGTGTGAATCTTAGCAAGGGAATTTAAAGTTATTCATTTGAAGTTAACCTCATCATGAGCACCTATGATGTAGACACTATAAGAGCATCTCAAATGTATGAGTGACATTGTAAAATATCTATGAGAATGAAGTACCTAAGGCATCCAAACATAAGAATTAGCACTGCCAAATAAATTTCATTTTATTGTAAACATCATATTATTAATATAGTGAGTGTAATAACCATTGATGGTTACCAATCATTCTTTTTCTTCTTTTATTCTCTCCCTATTATAACTAACACCGACTAACTTATTATAAAAAAAAACATTTATTAAAACAAATAAACCTAATGATTATATATCAATATCAATATAGAATACCATCTATTCACATAGAAATTTATAATGATACTAACTCAAATTTTTAAATTTATTGCTGCCCTCAAACATTTGTAATTCATGCAATGTAATCCCTTAATAGTCTAAATTACAAAAGGGAAAAAAAATTTGACGACCTGTTACCCAGAGATCATGTTAGTTACAAGAATTTTATCTAAGGAATTAGGATCATGTAGGGACCATCTATAATAACCTCTCTCAGTTTTTGTTATCTCAGAGTCTTTTTTTGCGGTATCCAATTTTCACTTGATGGAAAAAGTGTCAAATGTAAGCAGTGTAAAGTTGCAAAGTGGTGCAACTTTCATTCTGAAACTTGTGTGATGAAAAAAACTATTCCAACATATTTGTATGGGTATTTTTACACTAGGCATGGTCCTCATTCACACCCAAATATGTCGAATCACTCTGAGCTATGTACAACCGGCTTGATCCCTTAAGGGTCCAAATTGCAAAAGGACAACAATCTTTGAAGGCCTGTTACTTGAAAACCGTGATGCATACAAACTCTTTGTTTAAGCCTATGAGATCACATTGGGCCCCTCTATAATAAACTCTCTCAATTTTTGTTATCTCAGAGTCATTTTTCTATGGTGTCCAGTTTTCACTTGATGGAAAAAGTGTCAAATACAAGCAGTGTAAAGTTGCAAAGTGGTTCAAATTTTGTTCTGCAACTTGTGTGACTGGAAAAATATTCCAATGCATCTAGATGGGTATGTTTATGCTAGGAATGGTCCTCTTTCACACCCAAACATGCTGAATCACTCAGAGCTACGTTCAACCGGCTCGATCCCTTAAGGGTTCAAATTACAAAAGGGAAGCAATCTTTGACAACTTGTTACTAGGAAACCATGATGCTTAAGAAATATTTTTCTGAGCCTACGAGATCAAATTGGGCCCCTATACAATAACCTCTCTTAGTTTTTGTTATATCAGAGTCTTTTTCCTGTGGTGTCTAGTTTTCACTTGATGGAAAAAGTGTCAAATGCAAGCAATCTAAAGTTGCAAAGTGGTACAACTTTCATTATGCAACTTGTGTGACCAAACAAACTATTCTAATACATTCAAATGGGTACGCTTATGCTAGGAATGTTCCTCTTTCACACCCAAACACACTGAATCACTCTGAGCTATGTTCAACCGGCTCGATCCCTTAAGGGTCCAAATTACAAAAGGGTAGCAATCTTTGAAGGCCTTTTACTCAAAAATCATGACACTTACAAAATCTCCATATGATCCTATGGGATTACGCTGGGCCCCTCTACAATAACCTCTCTTTATTTTTTCTATCTCAGAGTCATTTTTTTGTGGTTTCCAATTTTGACTTGATGGAAAAAGTGTCAAATGCAAGCAATATAAAGTTGCAAAGTGGTGCAAATTTCATTATGCAACTCATGTGACCAAAAAAACTGTCTTAACATGTGCGAATGGGTACATTTACACTAGGAATGGTCCTCTTTCACACCCAAACATGCTGAATCCTTCCGAGGTACGTTCAACAGGCTCGACCCCTAAGGGTCCAAATTGCAAAAGGACAACAATCTTTGACAACTTGTTACTTGGAAATTGTGATGATTACGAACTCTCTATTTAAGCCTATGGGATATCATTGGGACCCTCTACAATAACCTCTCTTGGTTTTTGTTATCTCAGAGTCATTTTCCCGTGGTGTCCAATTTTCACTTGATGGAAAAAGTGTCAAATGCAAGCAGTGTAAAGTTGCAAAGTGGTGCAACTTTTGTTCTGCAACTTGTGTGCCAAAAAAAATTGTTCCAACACATCTGGATGGGTATGTTTATGCTAGAAATGGTCCTATTTCACACCTAGACATGCCGAATCACTCTGAGCTACGTTCAACCAAATTGATCCCTTAAGGGTCCAAATTGCAAAAGGGAAGCAATATTTGACAACCTGTTACTCAGAAATCATGATGCTTACAAACTCTTTATTTGAGCCTATGAGATTGCATTGGGTCCCTCTATAATAACCTCTCTCAGTTTTTGTTATCTCAGAGTCATTTTCCAGTGGTGTCCAGTTTTCACTTAATGGAAAAAGTGTCAAATGAAAGTAGTGTAAAGTTGCAAAGTGGTGCAACTTTTGTTTTGCAACTTGTGTGAGCAAACGAACTATTCTAGTGCATTTAGATGGGTATGTTTATGCTAGGAATGACCCTCTTTTTCACCTAAACACACCTAATCACTCTAAGCTATGTTCAACTGACTTGATCCCTTAAGGGTCCAAATTGCAAAAGGGAAACAATATTTGACGGCTTGTTACTCAGAAATCGTGATGCTTACAAACTCTCCATTTGAGCCTACTATATCGCGTTGGGCCCCTCTACTATAAACTCTCTCGGTTTTTGTTATCTCAAAGTCATTTTCTCGTGGTGTCTAGTTATCACTTGATGGAAAAAGTGTCAAATGCAAGCAGTGTAAAGTTGCAAAGTAGTGCAACTTTCGTTCTACAACTCATGTGACCAAAAAAACTATTCCAATGCATCCAAATGGGTATGTTTATGGTAGGCATGGTCCTCTTTCACACCCAAACATGCCAAATCACTCCAAGCTATGCTAAACCAACTCGATCCCTTATGATGGCATTCAAAACAATCAGAAAGAGAAACATTCACATGACAATTGAGAAGTTTGAGGCTCGATCCCTTATGATCTACTATGAATATTATGTGTTGAAAGTGTTGTGAAGAGTATGTGTCCTTTTCTTAATTGATTTGTTGCAATCAAAATATTAAATATATTCGAATCTTTTTATGAAACATCTTATGGAATACCTATTGAAAGTGTGTTTTTTGATTTTAGATAAAGAATTTGATGGAAATATTTAAATTAAACTGAATTGAGATATGTAAGAACAAGGGAGCGCTAGGAAATACATTGCTCAAAGATCTTAACTAAGTTTTCTTACCAAATTTGAACAAGCATGATAATCCCATGGTTGAAAATTTTGTAGTGATCAAAGTGGGTACTAATTCTATATTATATAGATCATAATTCTTCTTTATCTTTAAGATCTTCTAATTTTGGAAATGGTTTCACCAATCTATGAAGGGTGAATTGTTCTTTATCCAATTATGCCTATGTGGGTTCATTTGCTTTATCTCCTGTTGCGATTTTGAGTGGATTACTGCTTTCAAAGTATTGGGAATGCTTTGGGTAGATTTATATCCATAGATCCGATGGAGATATAAATATATCAAAGGGGTTTCTTGAAAAAGTTTGGTTGACATTTGGGGAGTGAGCATGTAAACAAGCCAGTGATTATGAAAGTGTTAGTGTAGAATATATGCCTAAAATTTTCTTTTAGATATTTTTGCTAGTTGTTAGATTTTTAGGATAATGATTGCTTAGTTTTGCAATCTTTGATGGAGTTTCATGCCTATTTTCTAGTTGGAAATTTCCTTTATAGAAGGCTCATCTCTTGATATATATATTATACTCATTCTTAAGAAATTATCAAGTTAATAATAAATGCATTTATTTATAGTTAATCTTTTCTTTTCAATTTGTACAATTTTTTAATTTGTAACTCTACTAGTATTCTTGGAAATATTGAAGTTGTTTAGCATCAATCGATAAATATTCAAGACAAACCATGAATGAAAAGAATGAACAATATTAGGGCTAACCAATTAATAAGTATACATGTGAATAAGTCAAGCATACATGTGTATAAGTGAAGCACAAGTAATTAAATACACATAAGCCTTGAAGTATACACATTAATAAAAAGTATATGCATGAATACAAGGTATACACATGAAAACACATAAGTCACAAAGTATACATTGGAATACACATAATTCACAACTTGTATACACGTAAGTTGTAAAGTATACACTTGAATACACGTAACTCATATCTATTGAACCATGGATTTATAATGCAAATATGGACACCATCAATAAAAAATATTTGTATTAACCAAATAGCCATGTAGACATACATCAATATATGTCGATATAAGTGTGAAATATATACAAAATAGCCATATAGGCTTACAAGAATGCCATATAGGCATACAATGTCAAATATATTCAATACAAAATATGTACAAAAATACCATATAGGCATACAAAAAAGGGCTCTAGAATCAAAAGTCATTGCTCTCCATGCTCTCGAAATAACATATTTCCCTTTTCTTGTTGATTTTATGGTGATAGGTCTGCCACTCATTCATTCTAAGGTCGAGGAGTGCTCCTGGTGCTCCTCCTAGGGTTTAGTTCTTGGTCATGAATTATCTGTTACAATAACAAGTAAAGACATTTATATATAGAAATTACATTATAAAAAATGATATATTTAACAAAATAATCACTTATTTCCATCTAATGACCACTCTCCTCGAGGGAAAAATTCAAATTCCCATGCTGTGGTGTGTTGAATCCCTATAGAAACCATCAAAAGAGAAATTAAAGTACAAATCAATAATGGTTTGATTTTTCACTAACTAACAACCATAACAAGGAATGCAAATTGAAATTTAGTAATCTACCTCATACCTTTGTGAGAGGCATCGAGGAGTCAATAGAAAAAGAAACACTGATCTCCATAGACCTATGAACATTTGGAGGTGTATCCACTTCCAACATCTGAAAATAAAACAACAAATTATTCAATCACAAAAACTACAATAGTGATGCATGCCATGGCTTATAATGTATGAGATCATGAATTTCTTTTTGAGTACTTATTGAACTATATATTTCTAACTATCATGCTTACTATTTTCCCTATCCATAGCTTGTTCAAAATCACCTATTTTATGCTTTTATCTATAACTGCAAGGTGGTGAATTGTTTGATAAATGCTTTGGTAGACATGTATGAAAACTGTGGTAGCATGGAGAAGGAAATGAGTTGTTTGAAAAAATGCCTCAAAGAAATGTGGTCTCATGGTGGTGGAATGCCATTACAAAAAAATGTGTCATGACATTCCATCACCATGAGACCACATTTCTTTGAGGCATTTTTTCAAATAGATCATTTCCTTCTCTATGGTATTATGCTAGGATGGGGTGGATTGTATAGTGTGGTCTTGGTTAGGAGATGGAGGGTGATCATGACATGAAGAGGGAGGGATGTGGATATGAACAAGTGGAATAAAAGGTGGAAGGTTCCATGGATTGGTAAATTGAGGATGAGGATGAGGACCTTGAAAAGAATTTGGAGGGTTGGCTAAAGGATTGGTTTCTATTCTTTAGGCAATGAGCTATTTGAAAAAATATCTCAAATAAATGCGGTCTCATGGTGATGTAATGGAATTACATCACCATGAGACCACATTTCTTCAAGGAAATTTTTCAAACTACTCATTGCCTTGACTACTCATTGCTTACTATTATGCTTTGATATATTTTTTCCAAGAATCCATAGTTTGTTGGAAAGCACCTATTTTAGGATTTTAGCCATAACAACAAGGAAGTGAGTAGTTTGATAAAATGATTTGGTAGACATGTATGGTAAATGTGGTAGCATAGAGAAGGCGGTGATATTTTAAAAAAAAATGCCTCAAAGAAATGTGGTCTCATGGTGATGGAATGATATTCCATCACCATGAGACCACATTTCTTCGAGGCATTTTTTCAAATTACTCATTGCCTTGTCTATGTTATTGATTACTATTATGCTTTGATATATTTTTTCCAACCATCCATAGTTTTTTGGAAAGCACCTTTTTTAGGCCTTTATCCATAGCAGCAAGGAAGTTTAGGTAGTTTGATAAAATGCTTTAGTAGACATGTATGGAAAATGTGGCAGTATAGAAAAGGATGTGAGATGTTTGAAAAAATGTCTCAAAGAAATGTGGTCTCGTGGTGATGGAATGCCATTCCATCACCACGAGACCACATTTCTTTGAGACATTTTTTCAAACTACTCACTGCCTTGTCTATGCTATTGCTTACTATTATTATTTGATAGATTTTTTTCCAAGAATCCATAGTTTGTTGGAAATAACCTTTCTTTAGGATTTTAGCCATAGCAGCAAGGAAGTGAACTATTTGATAAAATGCTTTGGTAGACATGTATGGAAATTGTGGTAGCATATAAAAGGTGGCAAGCTGTTTGAAAAAATGCCTCTAAGAAATATGGTCTCATGGCGATGGAATGCCATTCCATCACCATGAGACCGCATTTCTTCAAGGAATTTTTTCAAACTACTCACTACCTTTTCTATGCTATTTCTTACTATTATTCTTTGATAGATTTTTTTTCTAAGAATCCATAGTTTAATGGAAAGCAACTTTTTTTAGGCCTTAGCCATTGTAGCAAGGAAGTGAACTATTTGATAAAATGCTTTGGTAGACATGTATGGAAAATGTGGTAGCATAGAAAAGGCAATGAGGTATTTGAAAAAATGCCTCAAAGAAATGTAGAAGTTGTCAAAACGAACTTCAGAGTCCAAGAACACCTGCATGCAAATGGATACCTGTCACAGGGAAGAGAATGGATGAAAAAAGAAAATGAGGGTTTGAAGCTCTGAAATATTGAGATATTAAAATACAATGAAATCAATCCATATGAAAGGAGATTGTGAAAACCTAAAAGAAACCCTAATAGGTAGACATTTAATAATTAATATAATTATTAAATGTCACAATATGCAAACTAAAGTGAAATCTTAAGAGAGGAATAAAAGTAACTTAATTAACATAATTAAGTTAAAACCTTTACTCTAACAACCCCCCTTAAGATGAGAAATTGTGCAGCTAAAAACAAGTGCAAGAAAGCAAAAGTAACTACAATGCATGAAAGTAAACATGGGTCCTGACAACTAGGCCTGATCAGGTACCCATTTACAAAAGCAATGCAAACTAAAGGAAATAGGGTAAAGGAGAAAACCCAGTGGGAACATAACTCCTCCCCAAAATAGAATGCAAAGAAGGAATGCAATGCACTAATGAAAGAAGGATAGGAGGTGGATTACATGATACCCCCCATAGACAACTTCTATCATATAAGTACATGTACAATGGTCTCCATAGGAGAGATAGAAAGAGAGAAGAAGGCCCCCCATAATGAATAAACTCCTATCACAATGGTAGATGTCTGATGTAGAATCCAAAAGGAGATCCCAAAGTGGAAAATGATATTCCTCCCCTTCAAAAGAAGAAGATCCAAAGGATGATGACGAAGAAACCTTGTGAAGAGTGATGAACCAATCTGTCTCAGGATGTGTGCCATGATAGGATGCTAAAGAATCTCTCTGTCTGAACTAAAACAAATGATGCCAAATCCAAACTGATGTGGAGAATCCTGAAATGCAACCTTTGAATGCAATGATAATGGTGAGATAACAGTGATAACCTGACTATCAAGGTAGAGGAGATGAATGTCCTCATAAGAATCCTCCAAATCTGTAATATAAGACTCAACAAACAAGAAAGATATTTCTACAACATAAGAGTCCAAATTAGTTATGTCTGGAAGATGTATGATTCCGTGCTGCACTGAATTGGGAATAACAGGAGATGTTGATGAAGTCTCAATCTAAAGAGTAAGAACTGTGAGACAAGCCTCTGATCCATCAAAACATGTAAGGGTGTCTAAATACTCAATCTCCTCTAAAGTATCATGATCAAAGGGTGTATTATCTCTCCAAGCAATGGGTAAGAGACAATCTGAAGCAGGATCCTCTAGGAATGGAGAGAGATTGGGATCTCCATAGATCTCCCAAAGATGTGTCCAAAGTGGGTGAGGACAATCAATGTCCGATATAGCCAACATAGTGTCATGATCAAAACTAGACAATATAAGTCCTACTATGTGATCTCTAATGATATACCATGATAATTTTCCCTCTGAAGTGGCTGGTTCAGGTATGAGATCATACAAATAAGGAAAAATATTAAGCCACCTACAATGTGTAAGTATGCCCTTTGCCCATGACTCATAATTACCTCGTTCCAGAATTACAACTGAAGGGTGAGTAGAAAAACCCATGATAACTCTTCAAATGAAAAAAATTGAGAAATCTGACCTTACTACATTTAGATTAAATTAATATAACCCATCCCACGCAAACAGAACCCATGTAGGTGCCAAAAAGTCCAAGTAAATAAGCAAAGTGTAAAAAAAAACAAAGCTGAACAAAATATACCTGGTATTTTTTTGAAGAATATACAGTAGATATGGAAAGAGCACTGCAACACCTTTCCAATGCCTATTCGTTTGCGAAAAATGGAGCTCAGATGCAAAAGTTACTCCCCCGGGAGTGAAAAAAACTAGTTTTGACTTTGGCTGGAAAAAAAGACTACAAAACAGAAAAATCAGAAAAAATCACTAGCACCACTGGAATGGCACCAAAACCCGCTTTACGGCGATATCTCATTTTCTAAAAATGGAGATCGTACGCAAAATATACACATGATTCTGTGAAAACAACTCCAAATTCTTCAAACAGGAACAGGCTGTAACATGTCCGCTCTGATACCATGTAGTAGTTGTCAAAACCAACTTTAGAGTCCAAGAACACCTGCATGCAAATGGATACCTGTCACATGGAAGAGAATGGATGAAAAAGAAAATGAGGGTTTGAAGCTCTGAAATATTGAGAGATTGAAATAAAATAAGATCAATCCTTATGAAAGGAGATTGTGCAACCCTAAAAGAAACCCTATTAGGTAGACATTTAATAATTAATATAATTATTAAATGTTACAATATGCAAACTAAAGTGAAATCTTAAGATAGGAATAAAGGTAACTTAGTTAACATAATTAAGTTAAAACCTTTACTCTAACAAGAAATTGGGTCTCATGGTGATGGACATCACCATGAGACCACATTTATTTGAGGCATTTTTTCAAACAACTCATTTTCTTGTCTATGCTATTGCTTAATATTATTCGTTCATATATTTCTTCCAAGCATCCATAACATAGACAAGGCAGTGAATTGTTTGGAAAGACGCCTCAATAAAAAGTGGTTTCATGGAATGCCATTACAAGCAAATGCAATTGATAGTTGCTCCTAGTAATTACTTATGCGATGTGGAGTGATTGCATCACTACTTATGTTGACTTTCTAAAGAACTATATTGTAGTTGAAATTTTTTTATCTATCAACATATAGTTATTAGTTATGGAATGTGAAGTAATGCTTTGAGTTTGAAAGATGTGCAATGCAATGTAATCAACGATATGAATATAAACTACACAAATCTATTAAGTATAGTTCATTAGTTAAACTCTTTATTCTATTAACTACATGTAGGTTTGTCTAACTCCACTAGAAGTGGGAGGTGTTCCCACAAAACCTCCAATATTAGCCTATTCAACATCCAAAATCAGATATTAGAATAACATTCATATACCAATGCTATTCACATGCAATAAATTTATAATTGTTTACTAGTTACATACCTCGGTGGTAGATGCAGTGGAGTAATAAATAGGTGGAGGGCCGATGTATCCAGTATCAACACTATGACCCTAAAATTTTATTACAATCATAAAACTAAGTTAGTTAATATTGCATTTCAAAAATGAAATTTAATAAATTAAATTCAATGAATATGCTAACATTTACCTGAGTATTGATGCAATAAGCCTCGTTCAAAATGTCACTTTCCCTCGCCATCTTCGTAGCTGCAGACATATCTTGTGTAGTAGCCTCCTGAGTCTCTGTGGGGTCATATAAGCAAGACACCCCACAAAAATAACATGAATGGGGTGGAAGCCTACCACTTGAAGACTCCCCTAGATGGTGTTGTACTATAGGACTTGCATGTTGGATGACACTCTAGGTAAAAGACTTGATAGCCTGCAAAGTGTCTACGTCGACACTCTCCTTCACAATGGAAGGGATAACGATGTGCTCATGATTCGACCTAGCGAGAGGTCATCTCACCTGATACCTAGGATCTATCATGCACTAGGTCTATCTTGAGCTGACCCCCCACCTCTCCCATGGAAGTCCCTCATATCAAAAAAATTGGGGATTTTATTCAGGATGAACTCACAGTGGAGTTTCCTCAAGAAATATTGTGGGATTTCACAATTGTTTCATAGTGGGTAGTCAAAAACCATGTACCAACTATCTAGGAAACCTCTTCACATTAAGGTCAAGATTTTGATTTGTGTGCGGGTCGGTGAATAATGAGCACAAATGTAATTTTGTAATTTTTTCATCTTTTACTTCTTTATATGATAATTTATTTGTGTAAATATTCCTAGCCGCTTGCCTTCTATCTTTCCAACCACTTAATTGTTTGTTGATTGCATCTACATGTTTTAAGATTTCTTTAAGTGAACTTGCAAGTGTTCTTCTTTCTATGGTTGAACGTACTGGATCGTTCAACCTTGTGATTAACTCACTAATTTTTTTATTGTTTTCAGTTAGCCCCATTAAATTTTGCTGAGTGCTAGGAGGATGTTGAGGGATTGGTGGAGGAGATTGTTGTTGTGGTTGTTGAGGGATTTTTTCATGTTCTTGTTGCTCTAGTTTTTGATGATTTTCAAGAGGGCTTTTAGGATCATTATCATTTCCTACAAATTAAACAAATGAATATAAAAAAAACCTAAAACTAACAAATTCATAATAAATTCACAACAAAATGAAAAACAATCCTTACTTATTTGACATCCTTGTCAATGTGGTGGCATCCTAGTGATGAAATAACAACAAATTAATGACGAAAATGAAAAAAAACCTCCTTCCAAAATGTGAGCACGTAAGAAAAAGGGTTTTCAACCATGGGCAGCAAAAACAATAGTCACAGTAAAAATGAATTTGATTTTTCTTTTGTTTTAGTAACCTATAATGTGCTCACGTTATAATGCGAGCATGTTATAACACACTCAATTCATAATGAGAGCACATTATAGGTTCGATGTGGCCAATCCTTAGGCTCAGTCACACCAAGACGTAATGCAAGTGCATTATAACGTGCTCGCATTATAGCCTATCAATTTTTTTTAAAATTTTGGCCACAATTTGGCCCCCCATCTTTTTGCACCCACTCGTCTTTAATTTTCTCATGGTGTTGAAATTTAGCATTTGGTTAGCCCTAAAATTTCTCATTGCTTTCCTTAATGGTTTGTCTTGAATATTTATTAATTGATGCTAAAAAAATTTATTAGTTGATGCTAAACAACTTCAATATTTTCAAAAATGATTCACCAAGGATTTATCATTTACTTATGTTCTAATTCAATTTTATATGATACTAAATCAATATATAAAAGGCTACAAAATTATATTTTCCATCACTATGGCTTCCATCTAGATCTTCTATTCATTATGCAATTGTGGGCATGCTCAAATTCATGCCTACAATGCTTATAGGCCAGATTTCACACTCCTTTTATGTTATTGCTGACATGTGGCCCTTGAAATCCATAAGATAATGGTGTGGTAAATGAGCACATTGATTCTTTATATTGTATATTAGTAAAGTATAATGTTACTTACTCTTGTAAGTAAGAACTATGCTTCTAATCAATTGAACATATCATTGATATGCTTTCTTATGTGCTTCAATTATTGAATTAGTTGGATTAAAATAAGAAAGTAAATAACTCAAACACACATTGAAAGAGAGATTTACAAAAAAATTATTGAAGTTGTGCTTCCTCATTTCCACTATCATCTTGCAACATTTACAAGTCAATTTGGGCTTTCAAATGCATTAGGTCCTTGTCAAGAAAATCTATATTCCTCTATTAACTTCCCTTCTTATGGATTACGTGCTTATTCAATCTACTTGCCTCCTACACTCATTTGTAGAGTCATCTTATATTCCTAATTTGAATATGCAACTCACCAACCTCCATATTTGACTTCAAAGGGTTATAATCATGCTTACACAAGAGCATTTGACTCATAGAAGATTCTAAATGCCCTCCACATAGATATATGGAAGAGAAATTAATTCAACTACATATTGGTCAATTGGTTCTACCATTTATCTCATTTAGAGTAACATCCACTACAACCAAACCTATCTAGGTAAGATTGTCTTTTATTGTCCGAGTTCATCTAAATCCAAAACCTATTGAGTCAATTAAGTACCTAATGGAAACTATCACTTATGACTTCCTATAAGTGGTATGGAGTGAAAAATGTACAGATCAACCCTCAACCTTCTTATAAAATTAATCAAACCATTAACTCATGACTGTTCATGCATGTGGTGAGAATCCTGAGATGTCTGGATTAACCTTGAGCCTCATACACCAATTCCCCTATTCCTCAACATGGTGTTTTTTGTAGATTTTCCCTTTTCTTCAACTTTTTTGACAACCACATGTTTTACCTCTTTCACGCAATCATATTCTTTTGGTGTGGAAAACTCAAACTTGTTAACTATCATGTGAATCTTTCTCTTTACCTTTATTTTGCATGCCATCTTAAGGGATTGAGCCACTTGAACGTAGCTCAGACTGATTCAACGTGTTTGTATATGAAAGAGGACCATGCCTAGCCTAAAATTACCCATCTCGACATTTTGGAATAGTCCATTTGGTAACTTGAGTTGCAGAATGAAAGTTACACTCCTTTGTAGCTTTACACTGCTTGCATTTGGCACTTTTCCCATTAACTAAAAAGTCGTCACCACTAGAAAATGCCTTCGAGATATCAAAATTAGAGAGAGGTTATTGTAGAGGGGCCCAAAATGATCTCGTAGCCTTAGTCGAAATTTTTTCTAAGTGTCACAATTTTTGAGTAACAATGTATCAAAGATTGCAACTGTTTTGCACTTTAGACTCTTAAGGGATTGAGCCGATGGAACGTAGCTCATATTGATTCAGTGTATTTGGGTGTAAAAAAGGAGGATCCCTAGCCTAAATGTATCCATCCAGATGTGTTGGAACAATCTGTTTGGTCACACAAGTTGCAGAACAAAATTTACACCCCTTTGCAACTTTACATTGCTTGCATTTGACAATTTTTCCATCAACTAAAAAGTCACCACTAGTGAAAAATACCTCCAATATATCAAAATGGAGAGAGGTTATTGTATAGGGGCCCAACATGATCCTGTAGCCTCAGACAAATTTTTTCTAAGTGTCGTGGTTTTCGAATAACAACCCATCAAAGATTGTAGTCACTTTGCACTTCAGACTCTAAAGGGATTGAGCTGGTTGAACGTAGTTCAAAGTGATTCAGTGTGTTTGGGTGTGAAAAAGGACCATTCCTAGCCTAAAAATACCCATCTAAATGTGTTGGAACTATCCATTTGGTCACATGAGTTTCAAAACAAAAGTTACACCTCTTTGCAACTTTACACTACTTTCATTTGACACTTTTTCCATCAACTGAAAAGTTGTCACCACTAGAAAAAGCCTCTGAGATATCAAAAATTGAGAGAGGTTATTGTAGAGGGGCCCAACACAATCCTATTACAACCTGTCAAAGATCGCAACTAATTTGCACTTTGGACTCTTAAGGGGTTGAGACGATTGAATGAAGCTCAGATTGATTCAACGTGTTTGGGTGCAAAAGAGGACCATGAATAGCCTAAAAGTACCCATATGGATGTGTTGGAATAGTCCATTTGGTCACACAAGTTGTAGAATGAAATTTACACCCCTTTGCAACTTTACACTGCTTGCATTTGACACTTTTTCTATCAACTGAAAAGTCATCACCACTGGAAAATGCCTATGAGATGTCAAAAATTTAGAGAGGTTGCTATAGAGGGGCCCAACACAATCTAGTATCCTCAGACTTAAGGTTTCTAAATGTCATGGTTTCTGGGTTACAACCGTAAAAGATTGCAACCATTTTGCACTTTGGACTCTTAAGGGATTGAGTTGGTTGAACATAACTCAGATTGATTCAACATGTTTGAGTGTGAAAGAGGACCATGCCTAACCTAAAATTACCCATATGGATGTGTTGGAACAATCCATTTGGTCACATGAGTTGCAGAACAAAAGTTACACCCCTTTGCAACTTTACATTGCTTACATTTGACACTTTTTCCATCAACTAAAAAGTCATCATCACTAGATAATGCCTCTGAGATATAAAAAACTAAGAGAGGTTATTGTAGAGGGGCCCAATTCAATCTGATAGCCTCAGATGAAAATTTTCTAAGTGTCACAGTTTCTGAGTTACAACCTGTAAAAGATTGTAGCCATTTTTCACTTTAGACTCTTAAGGGATTGAGTCGGTTGAATGTAGCTCAGACTGATTTGGCATGTTTGGGTGTGAAAGAGGACCATTCATAGCCTAAAAGTACCCATCCAAATATTTTGGAATAGTTTTTTTGGTCACATGAGTTGTAGAATGAAAGTCACACCCCTTTGCAACTTTACATTGTTTGCATTTGACACTTTTTCCATCAATTGAAAAGTCATCACCACTGGAAAACATCTCCTAGATATCAAAAACCTAAAGAGGTTATTGTGGAGGGGCCTAATTCAATCTCATAAAATCATTTTTTTTTTTTTTAAGTGTCATGGTTCTCGTGTAACATCCCGTCAAAGATTGCAGCCATTTTGCACTTTGGACTCTTAAGGGATTGAGCAAGTTGAATGTAGATTAGATTGATTCGACTTGTTTGGGTGTGAATGAGGATTATGAATGGACTAAATGTACCCATACGAATGTGTTGAAATATTCTCTTTGGTCAAACAAGTTGTAGAACGAAAGTTACACCCCTTTGCAACTTTACACTGCTTGCATTTGACACTTTTTCCATCATTTTAAAAGTTGTCACCACTGGAAAATTCCTTCGATATATCAAAAATAGAGAGAGGATATTGTATATGGGCCCAACATGGTCTTGTAGCCTTAGATTTTTTTGTATAAGCATCATGGTTTCCAAGGAACAACCCATCAAATATTGCAGCCATTTTGCACTTTGGACTCTTAAGGGATTGAGCCAGTTAAATGTAGCTTGGATTGATTTAGCATGTATGAGTGTGAAAGAGGACCATGCATATCCTAAACTTACCCATCCGAATATATTGGAACATTACTTTTGGTCACACGAGTTGCAGAATGAAAGTTACATCCCTTTGCAACTTTACATTGCTTAACTTTTGTTGGAACTATTGGTTTAGGCCTCAAACTAGGGCATGGGCTTAAATTTTGTTTCCACCAACTAAATTTTTCCAAATTTTGGATTATTTATGTTTATATGTGTATGGGAATATGTGCCAAGTTTCATGATTTTTCCACATATGCAAGTTCCTTTTCCACAAAGCCCTTGATTCCTAGCCTTTATATGGCAATTTTCCTATTTTTAGTGCAAATTCTTATATTTCATGAATGTTCAAGAATAAGGACTATTTAGGCATTTTATAAATGTCTAAATACACCTTCCATATGAATTTAAAGACCTGAATAATCCATTTAGTAACTGTTGTTCCATAAAAATCCTTAGCAAGAGGCCTAATTTGATTGTAAGTAAGTAGTTTTAGCCAATTTCATATTAATTAACCCCATATTATTTTCACACTTTTCTAATAAGAATTATAAGGGAATCCAAATCAGGTTTTAGATCCCCATTATTAGGTATAAGAAGAAATTTATATCAAAATCATCTCTGTGAAGGGCTACAAGCTCACAACCTATAGGGTGCCTAAGGACACTTCATATCACGTGTGAACCTACATCAACCTTGAAAAAGTGCTCAAGGGAAAGTATGATAAGGGTGAGGTCCATGTCAATCATACTCATGTTCAAAGATAAGCCTTCTCAATCTCATTTTTTGATGACTGATAACATATATAGGGGCAAAGATAATGATGGGGATAGAGAACAGGAAAACATGGTGCTGCAAATAAAGAACATATTCATGTTTTGAAACACCTACAAGTGAAGGTAGTAAGATAATGTTTCATGAAACTATGAAAACTTTCACAGTCACCAAGCATGGTATATCAGTCATGGGATAACAATAAATTATCATGGAGGTAGATTGTATTATAAAAGGTAGTCATACGAGCATATGCAACCATCTAAGGTGCAAATATGCATCAGTGAAGAATATAAATGGAATGATAGTGCTAATGAAGAATAATAGTGCTAATCTAGAGTGACAATGAAACATGCCAATGATACTTATGATTGTGATTATGGCAACAACTCATGGGGTCTCATGGTGATAATGGGTGATAATGTCCAATAATCAGTTGTTTGATACCTCTTGCAGCATGGCCAAATTTATTCTATTTTCCCTCTTTTACTAATTTCTCTACCATATTTTTTCTTACAATTTGTTAATGCATTCGGATTGACAAGGTAGTGAGCTCACTACATTGTCAATGTGGTAGCAATGACAAGGTAGTGAGGTGTTTGAAAAAAATCCTCAAAGAAATGGGGTCTCTTGGTCATGTAGTGAGCTTGTCAAATTGTCAATGTGGTAGAAATGAAAAGGTAGTGATCTTGTAAAATAGCTCACTACCTTGTCATTGCTACCACATTGACAATTTGACAAGCTCACTACATCACCAAGAGACCCCATTTCTTTGAGGAAATTTTCAAGCAACTCACTACCTTAACTACGCTCTCGCATTAACAATGTAGTGAGCTTGTCAAATTGTCAATGTGGTAGCAATGACAAGGTAGTGATCTATTTGAAAAAATGCCTCAAAGAAATAGGGTCATCACTAGGAGACCCCATTTCTTTGAGGAATTTTTTCAAATAGCTCACTACATTGTCAATGCAGTAAAATTGCCAATGTGCTAGCAATGAAAAAGTAGTGAGCTATTTGAAAAAAATTCTCAAAGAAATGGGGTCTCCTGGTATCACAAGGAGAACCCATTTCTTTGAGACATTTTTTCAAACAGATCACTACCTTGTCTATGCTACCACATTGAAAATGTAGTGAACTTGTCAAATTATCAATGAGGTAGCATATACAAGGTAGTGAGATATTTGAAAAAATTCCTCAAAGAAATGGTTCTCCCGGTGATGTACATCACCAGGAGACCCTATTTATTTGAGGAATTCTTTTTAAACAACTCACTACCTTGTCATTGCTACCACATTGACAATGTAGTGAGCTTGTCAATGTTCACTACCTTGTCTATGCTACCAAATTAACAAATTCATATGTAAAATTTGAACCAAAACATATGTACAAAATTGAAACCAAAACATATGTAAACTTGAAATATAGAAATTAAAGGTCTAACTATCAACCAATCTTGATGTGCATACTCTAAATTTTAATAAAAATTAATGTGCATACTTAAAAATTATTACAATAAACCATTCGGGTCTGATCTACTCTTTATTGTGTCAAGTATTACCTCATGGTTAGACTCACACACCTTCCACAAGGTCTTGTTCAAAGGTCTACCCCCATATTTGATCAAATGAATATTGGAAGCTATGAAAATTTTTGAGTAATGAAGAATCTTCTGATGTGTGTTAAAGTCCTAAAATAGCCAAACGTTAACACTCTTATGTGGGTACCTTCTAAGCCACATTCTAGTAACAACCACTGAGTCTATAGTGTATTCAATGTTTACTCCATCTATAACAAGGGCCTCCAATTTATTTTTGGCCTCAACACAATGAAACAAGTAATAATTCATTCCCTCTTCGTTGTCTTCATCTGCTATAACTTTATGAACATGCCCTACATTGATATGTGCAAAAAAATAGATGAAATTAGTAAACATTACAAATGCACTACAAAGTAAGATAACAATAACAATTTCAAAAAATATGCAAGTAGATATATTACCTGGTTGAACTAGATTTGATATGTGGTCAAAGTCAACTGATGATTCCATCCGTGTCAGTAGAGGGTGTGTCTCCAACTATGGTATTCAAATATATCTTAGCATGAAACTTTCACATTCGTTCTCTTTGTGCCGCCAATTCTATTTCCCATTTTGATGGTTGAGGTTCCTCTTCAATTGGAATGCCTTTGTCAATCATTTCAAATTTCTTCTTATCATGATGTTCCCTCATCCATGCTAATTTCTTTGCATTCTTAGCTTCTATCTCTTCGTATGTTGGTTTAATCCTTGATCGTTTCCTTGAAATGATGGATAATTTTATCTATATCACGATAAATAGAAAAATATTAGTTCCTAGAAAATGAATCCATACAAATAAATGAAATATATTCCATTCAACCCTCACTAGCTTTTCAAAGCTCACATGCATTTTTGGATGAAATTCCTTACAAAAATGTGGTCTCGTTGCATGCCATGATTGCAAGGTAGGCACAAAATGGAAGCATGGACAAGGCATGTGAATTTTTTGACAAAAATGTTTTTGTTGACATGTATGCAAAATATGGTACCATACGACAATCTAGTGAGCTCACTAGCTTGTCAATGTGGTATCATTGACAAGGTAGTGGGCTGTTTGAAAAATGCCTCATAGAAATGGGGGCTCACAATGATGTAAATCATCATGAGCCCCCATTTCTATGAGGAATTTTTTCAAATAGCCCACTACCTTGTCAATGCCTCATAGAAATGAGGGCTCACGGTGATGTATCACTATGAGCCCCCATTTCTATGAGGCATTTTTTCATTCAACTGACTACCTTGTCAATGCTACCACATTGACAAGCTAGTGAGCTCGCTAGCTTGTCAAATCTCACATGAATTTTGGATGGAATTCATTTAAAAAATGTCGTCTTGTGGCATTCCATGATTACAAGATAGGCACACAATGGAAGCATGGACAAGGCATATGAATTGTTTGACAAAAATGTTTTGGTAGACATGTATGCAAAATGTGGTAGCATAGACAAGCTAGTGAGCTCACTAGCTTTCATTTGCGATAGAATTGACAAGGTAGTGGGCTGTTTGAAAAAAATCCTCATAGAAATGGGGGCTCATGGTGATGACAAGCTAGTGAGCTCACTAGCTTGTCAATGTGGTAGAATTGACAAGGTAGTGGGCTATTTGAAAAAAATCCTTATAGAAATGTGTTCTCATGGCATGCCATGATTGCAAGATAGGAACAAAATAGAAGCATGGACAAGGCATGTGAATAATTTTTTTTAAATTCTTTTGGTAGACATGTATGCAAAATGTGGTACCATGAGACAAGCTAGGGAGCTAGTGAGCTCACTACCTTGTAATGGAGACCTTGGAATAGCGTAGGAAAACTATCAAAACATGAAATCTAGTCTCATGAAATGCCATGATCGCAAGACAAGCACAAAATAGATTTTTTAAAAGACATTACAAGATTTCATGAAGATACAATTGGATCAAGAGTATAAATCCAAATTCCACAACTTTTGTCTTAACATCCTACCTTTGGAACAAGGTATCCAGGAATCAATCAAATCATTGAAAAAGAGGGGGATTGTTGGACAAAATGTTTTGGTAGAAATCTATGGGAAATTTTGTAGCATAGACAAGGCAATCAAATATTTAAAAAAATGCATCAAAGAAATGTGGTCTCATGGTGATGTGCATCACCATGAGACCACATTTCTTTGATGCATTTTTTCAAATATCTGATTTCCTTGACTATGCTATTTGATACAATGTGTTGGTAGACATGCATGTAAAATTTGGTAACATAGACAAGGTAATCAACTATTTTGGTAGAACTATTTGAAAAAATGCGTCAATGAGATATGTCCTTGTGGACTACAATGATTACAGGGTATTCACAAAATGGATTTGTTGAAAAGGCTTTAGAAAATTTTAGGAAAATGCAATTTCTAGGTGTAAAACCAAATTCCACTGCATTTTCCAACATCCCCATGCCTATACCAAATGGAAGCTTTGGAAAGGGGTATGCACATCCATAGAAAAGGATTGAGAAATGATGTATTATATTACATACTTATAACTACTCTCATATATATATATATATGTATAAAAAATGTGGAAGAACACACAAGGTATGTCAATTGGTTTAACAAAATGTCTCGAAGAGATGTGGTTTAAAATGTAATTGGAAAGTGTACAAAATTGCGTAGTTTAAAATGTGCCAAGAGGGGCTAAGTTATAATGACAAACAAACAATGATGAACATGGAATATTTATAATAACAAAATCAAAGCATTGTATTAAGCATGTATGATAAGGGATGATAAATAAACATAATAAAGTTAAGGAAAATGTAAATAAAATGTGTAAAAACTTAACATACCTAATAAACAAAGATTTTAATTGAGGATTTCTACTCAATTATGTAGTATTTGTTTCTTCTTGCATCAAACTCCTCAACAATTTGAGTTTTTCACAAGCTTGTTTCCTTTTCAATGTTCAATTGTATGTCACTCTTCAATAGAATTACTAACAATTGTAGTATAGAAAAAATGTATCCCTTTAAATTTTCACACTTTTTTGGGCCCTCCCTACAAAAATTGGGCTTCTTTATGCCTTATTTATTTCTATTTTTCATCCACAAACTTTATTCAATGCATTTCTCCAATGATAATCCTGACACATAACTAATGACCAATCATAATTTAATGATTTTGGGCCATGTGTTCCAGATTTAGTGATTTGGGAATCATAGGTCACCTTGAGCATATGTGTCCCACCTAAGTTTTGGGGCCTAAACTTGAATTTGACATAGAACTTAGTATTTCTTGAAATTTGTGTCCCAAACCTAGGCTACTAGGACTCATATGCCCCAACTAACATATGAATCTCACTTTATCTTGGACCTATTTTGAATTCAATTCTTGGCAAGATTTTATTCTCCTAGATCTGATGTCATCTTGTAGTGTTGTAATTTTCGGAAATTTGGCATAAACAAGTATAAATGCAAGGTTAATTCACATAATTTCTCCTAAGATTTTCAAGAGAGAATTTCTATAGCAATTTTATGAGATTAAGAGCATTCAAGAGAATTCAAGAGCTGGTTATCAAGTACTTTGAAGCTATATTCAAGAATCAAGAATCATGTTAAAGTCATCATGCATGCATCATGTTTATTTTTGAGCTAACATTTGTGATGTAGGTTTCATGATTCAAGAAAGCATTAAAAGGCATTATTTCATATCAATAATTAAGAGTAAAGATCTACATTCATGCTAACCATCTCATACAAGATTGCAACTTTTATTCCAAGGGTTTGGTGAGTTGCAACATTGCATATTGTTTATTCATTATTCCTTCATTCTATTTCATTTCAATTCAAGGTTTGATTACCAAAATAGGGTTTGGCCAAGGCAAACCCCTATCCACTAAAAAAAAAACATTTTTTTGTCCTCTACATGTGTGATTGTAGATCTAAGTGTTTTAAGGCTTGAAGATCCTTTGAAGACAAACTTGCAAGATTGAAAAAAGTTGTCAAATTTGTCAAGAAGTTGTCATTTTCAAAAAAATTTACCTAAAGGCCAGAATTCAGAGTTCTAGACTTGGAGATTAGATAGGAGAGGAGCTACAAAAGATCACTAGAGGATAACAAAATTTTCAAGAAAACCATAATACTAGGATTCAATCACCACCTTGGGCATATGAATCCGAGTATAAAACTTTTCAGTCATTTCCTGCAGATCCTGGTTTAGCAATTGTAGATTCCAGATTCAGTCTGAAACCCTAAACTAGGACTAAATTGCCCAGCCTAGCATATGAGTCCTAGTTTGCATCAAAATTTATAATTTTAAGATTGTAGACCTTGTTTCAAGAATTTCCAAATTTCTAGGTGCCCCTTTATTCATTCTTAGTTTATTATTCTGATTATAAGTTTCATTTCCTAGGTCATATAGCTAGATTTGCATTCTACTTGCATTCCCTTCTTTCTAAGCCTTTTCCTAGTGGCGAACCCCCTTTTTTTAATCACACCTAAGGAGACCTTGTAAAAACCACTTCTCTCAATTGAATCAATAGGTTGAGACCTCTAGGGTTTCCTTCAATGAACTAACAATAAAATAGGAAGGGACCCCTTTTTCCCCTTTTGTGTGTTCCATCTCCTAAAAGGTGGAGCGCACCCTATTTTCTTGTGTTCATTTTTGTGAACTTGGCCTTATATCCCCTTATTTCTGATTTGGAGTGCATCATAGTCCTAGATCTAGCTTACATTAAATTTGCATTAGGTCTTGCATTAGCTAATTTGCATTTAGGGCTTCTAAATCTTACATTAGTGAAAGTGCATATAGGTTTCATTTTTGCAGCTTGCATCATTGAATTTCATTTGAAACATGTAATTGCACATAGTCTAGACAACATAAATACCAAAAACCTTAACATTCACTCAGAAGTTTTTGAATTTAGTGTAAAAACCCTAATCTAGGACTCATTTTCCCCTCTAGGCAATTTAGTCCTCATATAGGTTCTTTTACCTAATTTCTGGGAATTTTGTGTTGACTATTTCTCAACATTTGAACCCTTTAAAAACCCTAATTAGGACTCATACACCCTTCTAGGTGATTTAATCCCTTGTTAGACCTGAAACTGCATTTTACAACATTAAAAACCTTGATAAGTAGGAGGTATTTTCTACAATGTGTCAAATTGTGATATTGCTATTAGGATTCAACCATGCATTTTTACGAGTCAAACTCATTGACCCATGTTTCATGAGTAGTGGTTCACAAGAATCCATATCTCATGATAATGAATGGCCCACTTAGCACTCATTTCATCTAGGTGATGCTCACTGAGGTGAAGCACTGGGACTTCTCGGGAGGTCACTCATTCCGATACTACTCCAAATCAAGTGCACTTAACCACAAAGTTTCCCTAAAGGTTAAGCCCAATCAAGTGGTGTGCCTTATGAACCATTCATTATAGAGCCCCTTTAGCTCATCAATTGATAAGTAGGAGGTATTTTCCACATGTCAAATTGATGAGCTAAAGGGGTTCTATAATGAATGGTTCATAAGGCACAACTCATTGACACGTTGTGGAAAATACCTCCTACTTATCAATTAATGAGATAAAGGGGCTCTATAATGAATGGTTCATAAGACATAACACTTGTTGAAGGTTTTTAAAATGGGGTTTCAAACTAAGTGGGATTAACCTTTGGGGAAACTTTGTGGTTAAGCATGCTTGAGCTAGAGTAGTACCAAGATGGGTGACCTCCCAAGAAGGTCCAGTGCTTCACCTCTATTAACATCACCTATATGCAATGAGTGCTAAGTGGACCATTCATTATCATGAGAGATGGGTTCTTGTGAACCACTTCTCATGAAAAATGGGTCAATGAGTTTGACTCGTAAAACTACACGGTTGAATCCTGAAAGCAATATCACAATTAAAAACCTTATTTTTGTGCTTTTGTTTGCATTCATTGATCTTCCATTGCATTCATTGATTGTCCCTTGCATGAGCTTTACAATTTGGTGTCCTATTTCTAATACTATAGTGAGACATAGATCAAGACTCATGTCATCCTATGATAGCACACTCATCGTGGATATTGGGTTATCTAGTTCTTTCACTCATAGTGTTGACACTAGTTCACTAGGTATGGATCATACCCTTAACAACTCTTTGCCTTCAAGTTGCATGACAAGTTTTGAAACAATGATTGTTAGTGTCCCTGAAGAAAACATAATCCAAATCCATGAAGAGTTAACAAACGTACAACATCAAGTGAGTACTGAAAAAATTTCCAACACTGCTATTCCTACCATAGATAACATACACTGCATGACTGAAAGTGAACACGGAGTAGAACTTGTGTGTAACCTAGGTCATATTTTTGGAAAATATCTTACCTCAATGATTAGTTGTACTCAACCTTTGAACAATATCCAAAGTCAAGGAGGAACTCAAATTCCCCTTCCTACAACCATTGCCTCTATTCCTACTTATACCAACCCTCAAGTTACAAATTTTAGAGTAATAAGTTATTCCACTTAATTAATGTAATCATATTGGTTAATTAATTAAGTCACTTATTCCTTTAGGTTACTTAAGCTAAACTTAGACATATTAATAATTATTTATTATTTATTAAGTGTGCACACTAGGGTTTCCCTTTTTAGGTTTTCTTTAGGGTTTCATGATCTACTTCATAAGGATTGATCTCATTGGAATTATTTAATTATTCAATAATCAATATTCTGGTTTTGCTTGCACATTCTTGCTTGAGAGTTTACAAAACATCTTGTTTGTTCTGGATATCTGTTGCACGTGATAGGTGATTGCATGCAGGTGATTCTTGGGGATTATGAAGTTGGATTTCTCAACTTCTACATGGTATCAGAGCTCCAGACTTGTGGCTGCCTATTCATGATTTGAATATATACTCTCACAACATGTTTTTTTCTATGTAAGGGTTTCAAGCCAGGCTGATGTTTTGAGGATCTGGGGGTCGCCTAATTTTTTGGACATTTTTGGACAAAACAAACCTTGCCATTGAGTCTGCAATGCCCAAAAACCCCTATTTTCATATAAAGTTTTTCCATTTTGGAGATAGTCAATCGAAGAGGCAAACATTTTTTTCCCTAAGGCCGTACGACCCTAGGGCACGCTTCATGAGGTGATAAATTTAAAAAAATAAAAAAAACTATAAAAAAGTCAAAAATTATGAGCTGGTTTTTGTGTGGCTAGTTATAAAGGGCAGTGTCGCTAGGTAGCCACCACAACGTTGCCCAATGGCCACCGCCACCACACACCGCCACTCCTCTACCTCCCAGCCCCCGCAGGCTTAAATCGTCAGCCCGAGGTCCTATTGTGGACCAGGGGCCTACGCTCAGCCCTGTCAGACCGCCCAACACCCTACGGTGGTCACGTGAGTGACCAAGAGCTTTAGCTCTAGCCCCCGTCACCAGCCCCTTGGTTCTGCATTCAACCAAGGGCTTAATTTTGTTAGCCCTTGAGGGCTCTTGGAGGCCTTGTTGAGCAGATTGGAGCAGTTTTATGAAATCGGCTATAACGTTTTCATACTGTTTCCGTTTTTCAAAAACATGATATTGTTGGAAATTTGGTTCGATGCTCTATCTATTGGTCGAGGTTTGAATTTTTGATTTTTTAGTTTTTATTCCTTTTTCTCCTGTTAAAGTTAGAAGTTTTTGTTTTCACTCCGGGAGGCGTAACCTTTGCGTCCAGACTCCGTTTTACAAAAAAAATAGGCATCATAAAGATGGTTCAGTGCTCTACACATATCTCAGACCTGGTTTTTTCAGATTTTTTACTAGGTATTTGATATTCTTATTTTATCTCAGCCTTTACCTTGCGAGTTATTTGTTTGGGAAGCGTGCAAGTAGGCTATTTTTTTTTAGATCAACGAGCATTGTTTTTTTCTTTGAGAGTATATATTTCTATTTTCTGTCATGGATACACATAATATTGCACCCTTTAGTCTATTCAAATATTTTTGCTAGAAAAAACAAATGGAGATTCATTTGAAACACAAAGGGTTGTACAGGGTAACCATGGGTACAAAAATTGAACCTACAGGTGCTGCTGAAAAGAGAAAGTGGTTTAATAGATGTGATGAAGCTTATGGTACATTATGTTTGTCTCTTTCATTTGACCTTATTTTTCATATTGAGTCTTGCACTACACCCCATGAGATCTGGACTACTTTGTAGTCTTTGTTTGGGAAGCAAGATACTATGAGAGGGTTTTAGTTAGAGAATGAGCTTATTGGCTTAAATCCTAGGAATTTTGATAGCATCCAAGAGTTTTTCACCAAAATCAAGTCTCTTAGATTATAGTTGTCATAGTGTGGTGTTCAAAAGGAAGACTCTTAGTTGATATTGTCCATTATTTCTAATCTTGGACTAGATTATTTAGTTTTTGTATCTACCTTTTATGCTACTAGGGATGCACTTGGTACTATATTTACTATGCCTTTTTTTGATGATTTTGCATATTATCTCACTCGAGAGCAGGCCAAGTTGGCTAGCATGGGAAAGTTGAAGCCCTCTTCATCACACACAATATTTGCATTTGAAGGGCCCATAGATCAAAAGAATTCCAGTGGAAAGGGAAAGAAACATAAACAAAAGGATTCCAAATCTCATGAGCAACAAAAGGAGTCCTCAAATTCATCCTCCTCTTCTAAGGGGAAATCATCTAGGAAGGAGAAGGGTCCATGTACATATTGCAATCAAGAAGGACATATAGAACATAGTTGCTACAAGAAGGACATTGATGAGCTGAAGCATCTTCTTCAGAAACATCAGATTGATTTCTTTCTAGGATATCTGCATCATCTCCTTCCCCTCATTCTTCTTCTTCTTCAGTGCAACATGACAGGCGCAAATTTGGTTTACATACTTCATCAAATATGAAGGGAATGCTCTTTATGCTTCTTTGGGTCCTAGATTAGGGAGATGACTTCTAGATTCAGGAACATCTAATCATATGGCTTCTTCACAGTCTATATTCACTTCCTTTGAGTCTCACACTATGTATCCTATTTTGATGGGAAAAAATACATACATGAGTGTTATAGGGAAGGGGTCTATTAGTTTTGGGGACAACACTTTTTAGGATGTCTTGTGTATTCCTCATTTGACGAACAAACTTCTTTCTATATATCAAATCACACATGGAGGCAATGCGAGGTCTATGGAGTTCACACCTGATTCAGTTATCATCAGAGACTTGGAGAGTAGAGTGGTTATTTCGACTGGGGTGTGGATCACTCATCTCGATTGTATTCCTTTGTAGATTTTGCTACTGATGGTGCTTTTGTTCCTACTACTGTTCATCACACTTCTAGTGTGAATCATCATTCAGAGGAGAAATTTGGCTTCTTGAACATTGGATTTCTCACTTTAGATCTTGTTGTTGAGCCATCCATTCCATCTCCTCCACATACTGTTGCAGTTGTTGATACTTCTATGACTACAAATGTGGTTTCTTTCGTTTCAGTGCAACAGGATCTAGTTGAGCACTCATCTTTGGAGGTTTCACTTCAGTATTCACCTACTTTGACTTCATTTTTTAAGGTCACACCTGCTTCTGTGGAGACATATTAGGCTACACCTACTTTACCTTCCGATATTTCTTTCATCTAACCTTTTCCCTCTCACTTCTTTTAGGAGATGCAGTTTCTTCAGTCTTTTTGGAGCTACTTCATTATGGGGGGGCTATGCGGTTTATTTCTTACTCTCTTCTGGGGGGTTTCATTCATGTATCTTTGTGATGGATGGTGTCCTTGGGGAGTCTTATGGATTCCTCCATCTTTCGTCACTTAGTTTCTCTTTGCATTCTATTTTGAGGAGGAGTTTTGTTCTCACTGGGTTTTCTCCTTTACCCCGTTTAGTTTAGTTTGCATTGCATTTGTACTTGGGTACCTGATCAAGCCTTTTTTTTTCCGGGACCCATCTTTTCTTTCATGCATATTTTTTGTAGTATTTTTAGCTACTCCCTAAATTCATCTTAAGGGGGGTGTTAGAGTAATAATTTATTCCATTTAATTAATTTAATCATATTGGTTAATTAATTAAGTCACTTATTCCTTTAGGTTACTTAAGCTAAACTTAGGCACATTAATAATTATTTATTAATTATTAAGTCTGCACCCTAGGGTTTTCCTTTTTAGGTTTTCTTTAGGGTTTCATGATCTCCTTGATAAGGATTGATCTCATTGTAATTATTTAATTATTCAATAATCAATATTATGGTTTTTCTTGCACATTCTTGCTTGAGAGTTTATAGAACATCTTCTTGTTTGTTCTGGATATCTATTGCATGTGTTAGGTGATTGCATGTAGGTGATTCTTGGGGACTGTGAAGTTGGATTTATGAACTTCTACAACAACAACAATGCAACCTACTAGTAATGTCTTTCCTACCTTGGGTATTTCCGCTAGAAATCCTTGTACCTTTGTGGCATCTCACGTCATATCTCCTACCAATGTACCTCCCATAATAATTCCATTCAATTCCCCATCGAACACATATACACCTCCACCATATTCACCGCTATCGTAAAACACAACCAATGATGCTATTCTTAATCAACTCTAGCAAAAATTTTCATCTCTTGAAAAGAAAATTTCTTTCGTAAACTAAAATCAAAATGGCCAACCTACATACTATGTCAAAAGAAATCCCTTATCCTTGGAGATATTGAGAACGTCGATACGACAAGGTATAGAGATTCCTAGGTTTAAGAAATATGGAGGGAAAGGAGATCCTACTAACCATTTTTCTATTTATACCACCTTATGTAGCTTTTTTTTACTTGAAGATAAGCTCTTGGCTAAGGTTTTCCCTAGGTCCTTGAAAGATACTGCTTTAGAATGGTTGTCCTCATTACCGAATAACTCAATTTGTTCATTCAATGAAATTTTTGAGGCCTTTATCAACCATTTCCAAGTGCAAATGACTCCTAAGATGACATTAGCCGATTTGATGAAATGTAAGAAAAAGGATGATGAAAAGGTTACTGAATTTATTTCATGCTACCAAATTCTTTATTCCCAAATCGACGTAAAGATTATCGATCCTCACCTTCAATGAATGTTCATTGAGAAATTGCAAATGAAGATACAAGATAAGCTTGGCATGATGAAGTTTCCTTCCTTTTTACACTTGTGTACTGCCCTTCGTGATTATCAAAACTCAGTTAGTAGTCATGAAACAAAACCCATCTCTAGCTGTCTTGAAAAGTCTAAATCTGCAAATCGAAACAATTATCAACCCTTTAGAAAATAGAATAAAGGCTTTCTACAACTAAATCCACCTCGACCAACTCAACATGTTAATACTCAAGTGGCTGCTATAAAGAATACAAATCCTTTTACATTTGGGGATCTGGCTATATAATTTACTCCCTTACTCGATACTAACACAATGTTACAACATCTAGAACATAAAATGATCTCCTTACCTCTGGTTAAAACACTCGATCCTAATAAGCCTTTACCTCCAAAATTTAGATCAAATTCCTATTGTCATTATCACTGACAAAATAGACATGATATAGAACATTGTAAGCATCTTAAATATCTTGTGCAAGACCTCATTGATTCTAGTCGATTTTAAATTAGAGGTGTTAATGATCAAGAAAATAATTTTGTTGCCCCTCCTAACCAAAACTTACAAATCCTTACCAACCCTATGTCGAATCATAATATTTCATTTGTCAAAGCTAGTGAAACCAAGAATAATGATATGATGAATGTTGACAGAGATGATGACACCATGGATACTATTGAACAAGGTCCTATGGATATTAATGGAGAAAATCCTATGATTGCTATGATTGCATTGATCGAAACTAAACCTAGTAAGGGCTGAACTAAAATACTCTTAACATTGCTTTCTTATCTAAAGATATAATTAGAAATGCACCTACTGGTCCTCTTTACATAGTCGACCGAATCAGTGACAAGCTCACTAAAGGGATATTAATTGATCCTTTTTGTAGAGAGAATTTGATCGCTGAAGAATTGTTATTTGTGCACAATCTCTATTAGAAATATATGATCAACTGAAGGCATGGATAAGATCACATAATGGATTTGATTTCCCTATGATGGTATCCATCACCCTTCCTCTAAAAATCAGACTGAAATAATTAGATGTCTCATTTTCTATCATCCTAATGTCAGATCAATTATGTATGAAGCTTGGTTATCCATGGCTATGCTCCATGGAAGCCGTCTCCTCGATCATACATAAATGTTTAAAGTTTCCCTTTCAAAATGAAATCTTTACTGTACACCATAGTGGTTTTAATTTCGTGTCTTCCCGTGGGAGTTTCTCATTGGATTTATTTTGGCCTGAGCCTATGGAATCTATTAAACCTCATGAGGACTTCTTTTTTAAATCCTACTAAAATTTTAAGGCGAAATGCATAGAAAAATTATCCCTTAGAAACATGCCTCAATTAATTATTGCACCAACTATCCTTGACAAAACTATGATTGAACTAGAAGACATTCCAAGCAACCAATACCAACCTAAGATAGATCCTTTGCTTATCTCCTACAAACGACCAAGAGACAACCAAAACAATTTTGTCATGCCTCCTAAGATAAAAAAAGTTTATAAAGCTAAAGAGAAATTGGTTGAACAACCTCCCATGGTTCCTTTTGTTCCTTCCCTTAGGGAAGAAAACAAACCTATGGTTAATAAACCTGCTCCTACACAAACACAACATTAAAATGATACTAAAAGAAATAAATTTTTTAGAGAACAGAGGCATGGATGTCGTGCTCTTTCTCGAAGGTTAAACGAAGAGAAAAACAAAGAAAATGAACATCCAAACTTGACTGAAGCAATACACGATGATCTCCCTCTTTGTCACAAAAAAAAGATCCTATATCACAACAACGACAAGAGGTAAATCCTACTTTAGACATTACCATTCGATCTCTCATTGTGATTAACCTGGATGATGATGATTAGATTACTAAAATTGACATGTAGAAGTACATAATGACTTAAATACATTGTTTTCTTCTTCTATGAGCTTAAATGATAATTCTCCTAGGAAGAGTGTTGAACTTGGTGATGACCCCAGTTTGAAACTTGTTGTTGTCCCTTTTCCTAGTTGTTCACCTTTTGTATACAGTGAACAAGATTGGGATGTAGATGAATTGCTAATAGGTTGACTCACATGTGACTTACTAGTCTTTTGCATTGTTTTATTTTTCATGTTTCTTTTATGTGATTGAATGTGCTTAATGTGATCCCCTGTATTATTTTGTTTGATGTATCTCTCTCTTTGTGACATTCCTCTATTTGTATCTAGATTTTTCTCTATGTCGTGAACCTTTGTATTTTCTTTTTCTTGTGTTTTCCTTTTGGGATGACACAAGGCATCGAGACATTTAGGTATCTTCCATGTTGACCCAAAAGTGTTTCCTTTATTTTTTCTCTTTTTGTGCCATTCTTCCTATTCCATGAGTATTTGGGGAATGCTGACAGTTCCAAGCTCTATAACAACATTGTAGCAAAGACATACTAACCCTGAATCCATGGATCCCTTATGTTATTTTGTGATTTCATTTTGGGGGCAACCCCCTTCCCTCTCCTTGGATGACATAACTTCTATGTGTGTAGAAAAAATGTGATTAATTAAACTATAAACTAACACACCGAGGAGACATTAGATTGAAAGAAAGCTACTCTAGAAAACATAAATGCAAACTCTCATGGCAACAACTTCTTCAAATTCATCCCATCGTCCTCTATCTCCAAGGATTTGATAAAAGATGCTGGCTCTCAGTTGTGTAAGCAGCAGCTTGTTGAAATGACAACTTAGGAGAACGAGATTGATTAAAAATGTATATTTATGACTATATGATTTTAAGCTATGGAATTAAAATGCTATGATGCTAAAATGCTTGATAAAACTGAAATGCGACTATAATAAATATGTATGAAAATCTAGAATTTGAGGTCCTTTTCAACTCATAAGAGGGCTGTATTTATAGATTTTTGAAGGCAAGAATCCAATTGGCCAAGATCAATGGTTGAGTTCAAACCTGTTAAAATGAATGGTGAGAGATCAAGAATTTGAAAAGAACATGGAATTTCAATGGATGGAAGATTAAGAGACAAATGGAAGGTGTCTCCATAATTTAAATAAATAAATATTTAAATATGTGAGAAAAATATGAAAAGGCCTTTTTAATTAAATATTGAAATATTTAATTATGTGAGAGAAATGAAAAGATTTTTAATTAAATATTGAAATATTTAATTATGGAGAAGAGTGAAGAATTTAGAAAGTGTTTTAATTAAATATTGAAAATATTTAATTAAATGAAGAATATCATTTAAATTTAGAATTTAAACTTGTGATAATTAATATAAATAAATTGTGAAATCTATGTAATTAATTTAAGAGGAAAATAACATTAATTAAATAAAATTATTTATTTAATTAAACTAGAAGAATTGGAAAAATGAACAATGTAAATAAATAATTATATTTATTTATATGTAGATAACTTAAGAATTTTAATTAAATAATTCATATTTAATTAATTAACAAATTTTGTTAACCATGACCATTCTGAGATGTGTACATTTTGCCCCTCTTTGAAGTGATGTGTTTTACGCATTGCTTCAAAGAATTTTGCCCCAGATTTTTAGAAATTACCTATGCTATATGCCCCCTCGAGAGATAAATCGCATAATAAAAGAATCAGCATGATTTTCAGAGGAGAATTCGTGATTTAGCTCTCGAAATAGTGCTTTGCCTTAGCAAAAATTTGAATATTTTCACACTTTTACCCCCTTAAAAGGTGAAAAGTCATTATCATTTGAACAATAACCTTTGGTAAATTTCAGAGCTCTGAGAGAGATATTTGCGATGCCGATCCATTATGAGCACCACAGATTCGACTGAGCCCACCGGTATCAAACACTAGGTACATACGGACCTCCGGTAAGTCGACCTGATCCTCTTCGTAATTATTTTTTGATGATTTTACGCATTTTTTTTTTGCAATTTTTAAATTTTTAGTGTCTCGATTTCACGCATACGAGTCATAGTTTAGTGCATAGGGTAGATAAAGTCGCATATCCAGGGTAACACATAGATGTGAAATAGTCGCGCATGCGTAGAATGACGCATATGGTACCTATAATAGTGCATACATAAATGCTGCCCGCGTAGGATGCTAGATTAGCGCATAGGGTAAGATGGCGCATAGGATGACTGTTATAGCGCATTTGAGAGATAAAATAACACATAGATGAAATAATGCACAAAAGGTCTGTTTTGGCGCATACAGTAGATAGAGTCACACATTGATAGAGTTTCACATGGCAGCTCTATTTTAGCACATCCATGGTTTAGAATTGCACATACAGGGTTTAGCGCATTGATGACCTATTTTGGTTCATATAGGGATTTTTCCCGAATTTGAAATTTTGAAGAATTTTTGATAAAATGGTTGATGAGTGTTGCTAGATTAGACAACTGATTATATGCTTTTGAATAACATCAAGAATAGGGTAGCTTGATTTGATAAATTTGTCTTTGTGCTTGAAGAACAAATAGGTCTGATAAATTTGCTTCCATTCGATATGAAAAAAAATAGTAAAAATGATAGATTTGCTTTCCTGATTGAAAGTCAAATAGATAGATATTGAGTCATGTTGACTGTTAAATTTGTTTCCATGTGATATGAAAATCAAATAGTAAAATTGATTGATAAATTTGCTTCCATGCGATGTGTAAAGCAAATAGGTGTTGATTTGATTTGATGTGAACTTGCTTAATGATGTACTGATTGATTGATATATCCCTTGCTGATTGATTTGCATAATTGTTTGATGATGCTGTAAAGGAGGAATTTAACCTTCTTCAGATTAGAGAGAAATTTCCTCAAACATGGGAGATGATTCCTTGACTATCCCATGAGGAGTTAGGAGTTATAGACCAATGTGGTTTGAGAGCTTTGTTGAGTATCCCGTAGTATCGGGTCAACAAAGCACTATTGACTTCTTTGGTCGAGAGATGACACATCGAGCATAACACCTTCCATTTGCTGACAGGAGAGATCACAGTGACGTTAGAGGACGTGTATAGGATTCTAGGTATTCCTGTAGTTGGAGAGCTTTTGATCTATGATCACAAGGAGATTGGAGGGACCAATGCTTTGAGATGAGTCTTCTAGGATCCTCATGTCTTCAGATATGAGATTCCCTAGAAGGAGATGGTGGAGAGATATACCCCACTATCATTAGTCTTAGCAGGTATGATCGAAGGTTTCCTTTGTCCTGATCGTAGGGCAAAGGGACTATCAATTGGTTGGGGTAGGATTATGGAGGATATGCTTCTCCATGGGACCAGATATGCATGGGGCTCATGTATGCTTGCCCATCTGTACCACGATCTTCATCAGGTCATGTATACAGATGAGAAGAGTCTCTCTTGTAGAGTTACTCTTCTACAAATATTTGCATGGGAGCATTTTTCCATCACACATCCCATTGTTCAGAGGGATCGTCCCTTGGGGTTCCCATATGTCTATGCATACATAGGGCCACTTGTTCAACCGAGGCTGGGCAAGTTGGAGTATTGGCAACGCATGTTAGATGACTTGGATACAGTCATCTGGAGACCATACGTAGATTGTGATCCATGGGAGACAAATGATATAGAGCTACCATATGATACCAGATCTAGATATCTGATTGGGCGGACTCCTTATATTATTGAGCAGTTTTTGGTGATGAGAGTCTTGAGACAACTTGGGCTATTTCAGATGATGTCGCAGGGTGTGGCACATTATGCCAGACATTGAGAGGATGCACCAGAGTGGGGTCCTATTATTACCATTGAGGCAGCCTGAGCAGAGTATTTTGAGTTACAACCAACTTAGTGGGCCATGCATCCGAAGGTTACAGATGCAGGGATGACAGATGATTATGCCGTATTCTTCTACACACATCGCTTTTCGAGGTTTACCAGTCCTGAGGAACATGCCCCATTGTTGGGAGGACCGATCATACAGTGAGGATGAGAGCAGGTAGTGAAACAGGCAGTTGTAGGGCAGGCGCAGGCAGAGGTAGAGGATGCAGTGATCATGGATATTGATGAGGGCGAAGATGAGGGGGATGACTTTGGCAACCAGGATGATAGCAGTGATGACAGTGGGGATGATGGAGGTGGTGGAGGTGGAGGATAGAGATATTTATTTGATGTTCCCTTAAGGACGAGGCCATGGACCTCGAGGGTAGTGGACCAGCCGAGTACTTCGGCTCCACGGATCATTATCAGGGCTCTCTCATAGGGACAAATAGATGCTTTGCAGGCAGAGGTTCAGACTTTGCAGAGTTAGTTGGAACAGGCTCAGGGGATGATTAGTCAGCTGCAGGCACAGGTTGCACAACCACCACCTCTTGATCCACAAGTAGCTCAGTTCATGGCCGAGAGGTAAAATTTTTGAGAGAGATGCATACAGGTTGAGGGGTTAGCCGAGAGACTTCTTAGATCAGTTGAGAGCACCTCTATTGGAGAGGTTGTTGCAGAGGGACTAGAGACTGCTCAAGAGGCCGAGTATTACCAGATGAGATATTTTGAGGCAGTACCACCTGAGAGGAGGATTGCATTTACACAGTTAGGTACTTGGTCTCAGACCCATTCACACAGTAACTCCAAGAGTGCGACCAAGAGTGTGGGTCAGCCAGTCAGACGAGAGATCAGAGCTTCTGGGAGCAGAGATCCATCGAGACCTACTACCTCAAGAGGCAGTAGTAGTCACGTGCCTCGACCAGATGCCCCTCAGTGATGGACATGATGTACACATTTATGCCATTGTATTTGATATATCTTTTTGAAACATTTGATATCCTTGTATTTCTGGACATTTGTTTTGATGAGATTTATGAGATGCAATGGTGATTCGATTATGTATGTGTTATGGATGATTTATGCTCATGTGATGGATGCATGCTTTATTTCTATATATGCTATGTCATATATGATTTTTGTGATGTATGTTGATGCAAATGATGATGTAAATGATTTTCTTTCATTTTATGTATGATAATACAGGATGTAATGAAATGGTTCTAATATGATGACGTATGATATAATTTTGATAAATGATTTTCCTTCATAATGAATGGAAGATGTAATGAAATGATTTTAATGATGTGAAAATGATATGACATAATGATTTAAAATGGAAATGGAAATGGATAAATGATATTATTTCCTAATGAATGATATGACATGGATAATGATGTACTATGATGATAATGATAATGCCATAATTAGTGAACCAATAATGCATGATGTAATGAAAATGAACATGATATCCTAAATGATGAATGAAAAATTAATTGAATGGATGCAACATTACTATGAATGTTTATGTATGTGACATGATGTGTATGTAGGTGGGAATGTCAATTTGATAAAGTGATAATATGAGATAAATTATGAAATGAATGAATTATGCACCTGATATGAATATGATGAACTAATAATGAAATGATGATGCAAAATGTAAATGCATGAATTATGATAATGAATGATGGTGAAAGGATGTGAATGATAATGAAAATGAGATGTAACAAGTGTCCTGTCATACTCAAATTTTGTTTTTAAAAGATATATGAGAATTTTACCAATCCTTCAAAAATCTATTGAAACAACCCCCAAAATGCAAAACTAGATGAATTATGCAGTCCTAGAATGTAGTAATGAACTATTCTCCTTGTTGTCATTTCATGCTGTGCTTGATTTTCATCATTGAGCTTTTTGATATGTTGAAAGTTAGTACAAGCATCAAAGTGTATGTTAGCACCAATGATGACCTGAGTACTACTTTCATGGTGTTTGATATAGCAAGTTAATACAAGCATCGAGGTATAATTGAATCAAGATGACCTGAGTATTGCTTGCATAAACAGACAAAAATTAACCATTTTCCTATGCAAATTCTAAAATGTCATCAATGATACATTGTAGAGTATGTCCCACGACAAATTTTCACAATACTAATGATTAGCTTACAGACAAAAAGCAAAGAAAAATCATACTTCTTCCTTGTAATTCTTGTTCAATACATCATTGAACCACTCCAAAGATATGATGTCATGAAATATCAAAACAACAATTTGCAACTTATGCTTTTAAGTTTGTCATTCATTTTATTCAGATTAAGATCATCCACTTTGTTTCTGTCAAACAACTGTATAGACTTAGTTTGCTTGGACAGGGCTTGCTGCTCCAACATTTTGATTTTAGACACATGTTGCCGATTACCTGCTAGAAAAGCTCCAAGAAGCAAACTGCCCCCTAATAACCTCGTACTCTGACTCTTGCTAGACATAACTACTGCTAAGGATAACCCTCAAATCATCAAGCCACGATGAGACCCTTGTTTGTTCCAGGGAGATGATGCAATGCAAATGCGATGGTGAAGTGTGTGTGTGTGATGCCGATGAAAAGATGGATATGTAAAATGAATCCTAATAGATGAGAGAGACAAATAAAATCACAAACAATGCCCATTTTTTGGGTTTTCACCGTTTGTTTTTACTGCACTTTTTCCTGATTTTATGATTTTTTTGCTATTTACCAAGACGCCTGTTTGCCAAGTTTTCATCAAGCCAACGATTTTTTTCTTTATTTGATTTTTTTTTTTTTCATAACTTTTTATATTGTTTTTAATTTTTCCTTAGGCATAGAACTTCTTCAGATGAATGCTATTGGTTGGATCTTCAAATAGGTCCCCTTCTGCAGTTGACAACTGATATGCTCCCAATCCATATGCAACAATGATAATGAATGGGCCCAACCAATTAGGTTTGAACTTGCCTTTCTTCTCCCGATCTTGTTGATTACGAGGGTTTTCTTTGAGAACCAAGTCACTCACTTGAAAAGTTCATGGTTTGACTCTGTGATTGTAGTTGTGGGCCATAACTTGTTGATATCCCTTCAAATGATTAGCTGCAGTTTGACGTCGTTCATCAAGTAGTTCTAGCTCTTGCAATCTTGATACTCGATAATCTTCATCATTGATTAACCCTTTGAGTGATACTCAAAGTGAAGGAATCTCAACTTCCAATGGTAGAATAGCTTCTACTCCATAGACCAAAGCATAAGGAGTAGCTCCTGTTGGTGTGCAAATACTTGTTCTGTATGCCCATAATGCTCGATTCAATTGGACATGCCAATCTCAACCGGCTTCATTCACTGTTTTCTTTAAAACCTTGAGAATTGTTTTATTTGAAGCTTCAACTTGACCATTCCCTTGCGGATAGTACAGTGTAGAGAATCTGTGTTGGATGCGAAATTTTTCACATAGTTCGTCTACATCCTGATTTTTAAAAGGTCTTCCATTGTCTGTGATAATGGAGTTGGGAATACCGTATCAGCAGATGATATAGTTCAAAATGAATGAAGAAATTTGTTTTCCAGTAACAGTTGTCAGGGGAACAACTTCAATCCACTTAACGAAATACTCAATGGCTGTAATGATAAATTTATGCCCATTTGAAGATGATGGGTGTATCTTGCCAACCAAGTCCAATCCCCACTGAGTGAAAGGCCATGTTGTGGTGAAGGGTTTTAATTCCTGAGCAGGAGCATGAATGAGATTCCCATAAATCTGACATTTTGCACATTTTTTTACAAAGATGAATGATTCCTTCTCCATGGTCGGCCAATAATAACCCAATTGAACAAGTTTCTTTGCTAAGGTTAGTCCACTTGAGTGTGTCCCACAAATTCCACCATGTACTTCTTGTAAGGCCTTTTTAGATTCATCGCGTTTGAGACATCTAAGGAGGGTACCATCCAAACCACACCGATATAAGACGTCAACAATTAAGGTATAATGGGATGATTATGATTCCTATACAAGTTTAAGGGTAAAATAGTATCCTTTAGGTAAGTGTAAATTTGGATATATAAGGAAGAATCAAAATTGGTTAAGTGGCAAATGACTTGAGTTTTAGGATTGTCATGGGTGGCAGAAAACAATTGTTCCACCAGGAAATCGTATCGTGTTTTATTTTCTATCAATTGAAGTAGAGAGGCGATTGTAGCCATAGCATCTGCTACTTTATTATCAATACATGGAATCTGTATGAACTTGATATTAACAAAGTATTTCTTTAAGTCGTCCACCATTCTTTTGTAAGGTATCAACTTGTCATCTTTAGTGTGATATTCATCATTGATTTGATTTATAACAAGTTGTGAATCACCAAAAACTTGAAGTTTGGTGATTTTCCAGTCTACTGCAATCTTCATACCAATTACTAATGCCTCATATTCAACTATGTTGTTGGTGCATGGAAACACTAGCTGATAATATTTTGGAATTGTATGTCCTTGAGGTGTAATAAAATGAATCCCTGCTCCTGAACCATGTTGAGTATAAGAACCATCAAATTAGAGTGCCCATGACTATTGGATAACTGTTGTGAATACATCGACATCAGGAAACTCAATGTGTATTGGGTGTTCTGCTAGTATTGGTGCTTCTCCTAATTGATCCACAATTGCCTGTCCCTTTATAGCTTTGTGATCCACATAATGAATGTCAAATTCGCTCAGGATCATGACCCATTTAGCCAACCTGCCAATTAAGGTTGATTTACTTAGAAGATATTTGAGTGGGTCAATCTTAGCCACTAGATTTATTGTATGTGCTAACATGTAGTGTCAGAACTTTTGAGAAGTGAATACTACTGCTAAGCAAGATTTTTCAATGAAGGTATAATTCAACTCATGACTTGTAAATGTTCGACTGATGTAATAAATTGCTTGCTTTTTTCTTGAGTTGTCTTCCTATGCCAATAATGCTCCTAAAGATACTTCTGTGGTGGAAATATATAATAGGAGAGGTGCTCGTACTAGCGGAATCAATACTAGTGGATTCATGAGATACTACTTTATCTGATCAAATGCTGCTTCACATTTGTGCTCCCATTTAAATGGAATGTTCTTGTGTAAGAGATGTGTAAATGGTAATCTTTTATCCGCCAGTTGAGCAATGAATCTTCAAATGGATTGTAATCGTCCCTGTAAAGAGCATAGTTGACTAATGTTCCTTGGTGGTGGCATATCAAGAATTTCTTGTACCTTAGCTGGATCCACTTCAATTCCCTTTTCTGATACAATGTAACCTAATAGCTTTCCAGATTTTACTCCAAAAACACATTTCTTAGGATTAAGTCTCACTTTGAATTTTTCCATTCTTTTGAAGATTTTTGATAAGATATCTATGTGTCCTTCTCTGGTGTTAGATTTGGTGAGGAGGTCATCAACATAATCTTCCATGAATGTATGCATCATATCATGAAAAATCATTGTCATTGCACGTTGGTATGTAGCTCCTACGTTTTTCAGCCCAAAAGGCATTACGTTCCAGCAATAGGTACCCCAAGGACATGTGAATGCTGCTTTATCCTGATCTTCTGGTGCAATCTTTATCTGGTTGTATCCTGAAAATCCATCCATTAATGAGTACATCGCATGTCCAATAGTTAAATCAACAATCATATCTATGTTTGGTAAGGGAAAGTCATCTTTAGGACATGCTTTATTCAAATCCCTAAAATCTGTAAAAATTCTAATCCTTCTGCCTGGCTTTGAAATAGGCACGATATTAGAGATCCATTCTGCATAGTCCATGGACCAGATGAATCCAACATCTAAAATATTTTTTAATTCCTCTTTAACGAATAATGCAACATGTGGATGCATTTTTCTGAGTTTCTATTTTACAGGCTTTGCCCCCAGTGTAATAGATAGGTGATGCATGATGTGATTTGGATCCAATCCAGGCATATCTGCATAGGATGCAAAATTGATTTGATTATCTTTGAGAAATTTATGAACCTAGGTACTTCTTCATCTGTTAGAGATGCAGCTAATTGCAAAACTTTGGGCTTTTCTGTAGTACCTATATTGAGTGCCTTTGTTGGTTCAATTAGAATGGAAGACCTTTCCTGATAATGCTTCAGAAGAGTGTCAAGTTTCCCATCCTCTGGCGCCTTTGAAAGGTTTTCACCATTGGATACGCTTTTTATTTTTCTCTTTTCTTGATCTAATAGTGCCTTTGTTAGGTTTTCACCATTAGATCTTTCTTTTATATTATTTATTACATAGCTAAGAAACTTAGCACTTTCCTGTCGAAAACTTTGATCTTGTGATTCCCTGGTGAAACTTGTTTCGGGATGGGATGAACAAAGAAAGTTTATTATGGTTTCGTCATTTGGAAAAGTTGGAACATCAATGGGTGCGACTTGTTCCCAATCAATGAGTTCAGGATGTATCAAAGGAAATGGATCATTAAGATGAGTAAGGTCACTGGCCATAAGGGTCTTGATGCGATCGTTAACATCATTATAGGGGAGATCTAAGATGGTATCCTCCTATGGATAATCTGTTTCGCTTTGAATCAAGTTGGTATCACTTGAGTCATGATTGCTTTTAGAACATAATCGAGCGGAGGCCTTGAGCTTTCCCCTTGTAAGAATGCGGGTGAGAATTTATGTATGACTTCCACCCTTTTCTCTAAGATGAATGTATCATCAGAGAAGTCATCCCATTCATATTCATTGGAGTCAATGTCAGAATTGTTTACTTGAATTCTCAAAATTGTTTCAGCTAACTCCTCATTTGATGGGCTTTGTGCTACTTGTCCATTAGTATCTTCACCATATCCTAACCTAGTCTTATCTTTTGGGTGCATTGTTTTTAGTTGGACAGGTTCAACAATACCCTCTTTCCTCTAACCTATAGGGCCATTTCCTTCATAACCCATTTGTTGCATGATAGCATAACCTTTTCCATATTGTTTTGTGGGTAACTTGACATGTAGTATTGATTCTTCTTCATCGTTACAGAGCCAATCAAGGATAGCTCTATCTTCCATTTCATTTTCTTTGATAAATGTCCCATTAAACTTGGTGATGGGAGCTAAAGTTGAGGCTAAAGCTGCTGTTTCCTATTGTACGGACGTTGAAGGTTGACCATGGGATCTTGGAGATATGGGTAAATTAGAGAGAGATAAAGAATATTCTCCCACTCCATTATCTTTCAACTTTAGCTTGGTGCAAAAATTACTTATCATTTCACTTGCTTGTTCATGGTACTTGGAGGTAGAGATGGCCAAAGCCTCTCTATTGTGTGGGACGAGCATGGCCTGAGTTGCTCTAAGGTTAGAGCAAGTTTGACTGCTAATGTGATTAGCAGGTATTGTTACTTCTTGTCCATCATATGGAAACTTTAAGCATTAATGATAAGTAGATGGAACAACTTGCATGTCGTGGATCCATGGATGACCCAAGAGTATGTTATAGGTTAGATCTCGATCCAGAACCTGACAAAAGGTATTCTTCACAACAGGTCCCACTCTGATTGGTAGCATGATGAGGCCTTTGGAAGTCCTTTCTTCATCATCATATGCCTTGATTGTAATATTTCTTCGTGGATCTATGGATTCTTTAGAATATCCCAAAGCGAGGACCAATTTTAAAGTACAAATGTTTAATCCAGCTCTCCCATCTATTAAGACACGTCTAATGCGGGCTTTGTGAACCATGACCTCTAAGTAGAGTGATGAATTATGTGGATGAGTTAAGGATGAATCATATTTTTTAGAAAAATATAAACATGTGTGAGAGGACAAGTGTCCCACCATGACTTGAAATTTATTGATATCCAAATTAGGGGATACAGTTGTATCAACAAGTGCTTTTTCTAGAATGTCCTTATGGGCAGGTGACAACTTTAAAACTACCAAGATAGAAATTTGGGCTGATGTTTTTCGCAGTTGATCAACCAAATTGTATTGGTTTGGAGGGGGAATTGCTGCTTTAGATGAACTTCCTTTGATAATGATTTTGGCTTGTCCCCTTGTCATAGCATTGACCTCTTGATATTCTTGCTTACCTTTGATTCGAATAACATTGATTTGAGGATCATCAGTATAAATATGATTGATAATGACGTCATCGATATAATTGACCTTCTTGCCTTTATCACCTGAAGATTCCCCTTTTTGATAATTAGGGAGTGGATTCTTGAATGCTTGATGGTCATTATTGACATTATGTCCCTCAACGGTGATGGTATGGTTATCAATCAAATCCTGAACAATATTATTCAATCCTTGGCAATTGTTTGTCTTATGACCTTTGCAGCTATGATAATCACAGAAGTGTGAGTCATTCCACGATGGTGGTTTAACTCGAGGCTCATAGTCTCTTTGTAGTGGCAATGTAATAGCGTTTTGATTTAATAACTCTTTGAGAATGGATTCCAAAGATTGGCCCAAGGGAGTAAAACTCTATTGATTTGAATAATATGAAGATGTGGGCGTATTTGTGTTTTGATTATTGCCAAAATTATTTCCGTGATTGTTAGTGGTGTTCCCTTGATTGGAAACATTGCCTTGGGTGCTAGAATTTCTAGCATTATTGTTACGTTGAACACCTGACACATTAAAGACGGTAGGCTTCATATTTACATTTTTAGCACCTACTACCCCATCATTCACAACATTTTTATTTTGGGTCCAAAATCGTGACTTGTCAGTGTTGTTACAATGGTTGTTGTTGTTATTGTATGAATTTGAACCTTCTTTATCAATTTTCAGAACTCCACGCTTGATGAAAGCACCTTCGATAATAATTGCGTTCTCAATCAATTTTTCAAATGATTGAGGACAATGAAGGTTCAGTCTGTAACTCATTTCTTGATTCAAACTATTAATAAAGATCTCCATATTGTCCTTTTTAGGAATAGGGCAGGAGTATCTAGCGAACACCCTTCTCCACCTTTGTAAAAATATGGTGAAACATTCCCCTACTTTTTGTTTTACTTTACAAAGATCAAGCATGGTTATCTGGTGTTGGATGTTGTAGGAGTATTGTGATATAAACTTATTTATTAACTCCTCAAAATTTTTGATGGGGGGAGTGATCTTTGAAAGCCACTCCATGGATTGGCCACCTAGACTTTGTGGAAACAATCGCATTAAGTAGGTATCTTCATGAGCAAATTCTAAGCTCATATTTCAGAAATCCCTCACATGCTCAATGGGGTCAGTTTTCCCATTATACCTATCAAATTTAGGGATTTCACAATGTTTTGGAAAAGGAATCATTCAAAGACTCTTATCAAATGGATAAGGACATATGTCATCCAAAACATACTTCTTCATTGTACCCCCTTGCATCTCTTTTATTTGTTCTTGTAATTCCTTTATTTGTTGAGTAAGGGCACCAAAATCATTGAGAGGAATTTCAGGATCCTCTTTAATCCCTTCTATGTCAAAATCAACAGGTAACTTAGCTCCTTGATTAGCTAATGAAAGGAAATATCTTTCCTTGTTTCATTCTAAAATCCTTTCCATAAGGGTATGGAATTGGGGATCGTGTTCTGCTTCTTGGAGCTTTTCTTCTATTATCTCTTCAGTATTTGAACTACGCCAAGGGATCTCTTCCCTCTCAGTATTATCACCCATTCCGCTTACTATGCTTTCTTCTTTCTTTATGTGCTTTTGAGATCTCATAATAACAGGCATAAACGTTACTCAAATTTGATCGAAGCTTTGTAAAAAGATGGTTTTGATGGATGCCTAATGTGCTTGAGCTCTCTATTGCAGAATTTGACTGGGATGAGTAGCGTAAGTAATTGTAGGTTGGGGGATATAAGAAGAATGAATAAACTGACTGTGGTTGTGCCTTTGAGAAAGGGCTCTTCTTTTAAAAAAGGCTCATGAGTACAAAGGTTCTACAACATAATCATCAATGAAACCTCTAATATAGTCATGATATCGATGAATAAAGGTCCCGTGTTCAAGCAAGACCTTTCAAGTTTGATAAAGATATTTCCTTTTCTTCAGTAACTTCTTATAACCGAGGGATTTCTTTGGCTTTCTAATTTTTATTTCTAGAGACTTCTTGGCAAAGATTGTAGACTTCCAAACTTTGAGCATGGGAAAGATTAAACTGATAAGACTTGATTTCTGAATGTCAAAAAATTACCTAGGCTCCAAAAATAGATGCGCCAAAATAGAGACTGAATGTGCTAAAACATACCTCCTATGCGCTAAAATAGAGCATGGATGCGCCGAAACAGAGCACAAATGCACTGAAACAGAGCACGAATGTGCCAAAACAGAGCACAAATGCTCCAAAACAGAGCATGAATGCACCGAAATAGAACACAAATGCGTCGAAATAGAGCAGCGATGTGTTGAAACAGAGAAGCGATGCATCGAAATAGAGCATGAATGCACTGAAATAGAGCATCGATGCGCCAAAACAGACCAAGGATGCGCTTAATTATCTGCTTAGACTTTTGAGACAGAGATGTTTGAATAGTTTGATATTTTTGGATGATCTTAATCTGATTTAAATGTGAAAAACACAGCATAGAGAAGCAGATAGTTGTTTTGTTTATCCTAAAATCTAAACAAAGAGTGTATATTCTTGAGATTTTCACAGGTTTTTGAACAAAGTAAGCAATTCAGTCAGACTCACTCTTAATTTTTCAAATAGGTCATCATAGTAACCACAACCCACAACTTAAAATCACATCGACTCACATAGCCATGTCACCCCGTAGAGGGCGCCTGTGTTTTTGTCTTTTCCAAGTGCGTACTCAAAGTGATGGAAGTGGATACCGAATCCCCTGAGCAAACAATATGTGGTGACTATATGGTGAGTGTCTTGGGGGCAGATTCTTCCCTCCCCTTGCACTGTGATTAAAATGATGTTTGTTTACTGACTCAGCTGGCTTTCTATACTATGGTTCATAATCAAGGTTTCCGTTCGGTGTGACAATAGATAAAATCCCTTAGGAGACCTCCCAACCTTTAGAACAAAGGTTTTGGGGATGGTTATCTTTGCACACTACTGTTGAATTGCGGACTTCCCCCGAATTCGCTTTTGATTATACTAGGTTGGAAAACCTGGCTTTGGTTGTTCCCACTTAGGTCGTTCCCATAGGGTGAGTACTTTTTCCCACTATGGTAGGCCCTCTAAAGGATGTAATAAATTGTAAACATTGCATGAAAATAAAAAGACATTCTGGTATTTTGGTCACCCAGTTAAGGGGAGCGCATAGACCTATTGCCACAAACAAAGCAAACAATTTTCTTTTTATAGCACCAAATGACAATGATTTAAACTAAGTGAAGATGTTGCTTCACAATAGGCATGGAGTTCATTTTTCACTCCAAAATAGCATGTGGTGATTATCCTAGGATTGATAAATTCTAGATTTTAAATTTCTATCCTAGGATTGGTTTATTTCCTTAAAAACTGAAAAATAAGAATTTTGTCCCCGGATGGCGTCAGAATCAAAATTTCTGTTTTACAAATTTCCTGCGTGTGTTGGGATAGACCCCCATATGCGCCAAAACAGTTATTGGATGCGCTAAAAGATCACTACGGGATGCACCGAAATAGTCTTCGAATGTGCTGAAACAGACCTGGGATGCACTGAAATAGTTTTCGGATGCGCTGAAATAGGTCAGGGATGCGTTGAAACAAGAATGGGATGCATTGAAATAAATCTCGGATGCGTTGAAGCGTGACTCTAGTCCGTCACCTGTCATGTGTCAGAATATTTTTCTGCAATAAAAAAGATTAAAAACTTTGGGTTCGAGCCCCATGGTGGGTGCCAAAAATGTGTGTAGAAAATATGTGATTAATTAAACTATAAACTAACACACCGAGGAGACATTAGATTGAAAGAAAGCTACTCTAGAAAACATAAATGCAAACTCTCATGGCAACAACTTCTTCAAAAAGTCTCCCATCGTCCTCTATCTCCAAGGATTTGATAAAAGATGCTGGCTCTCAGTTGTGTAAGCAACAGCTTGTTGAAATGACAACTTAGGAGAATGAGACTGATTAAAAATGCATATTTATGACTATGATTTTAAGCTATGGAATTAAAATGCTATGATGCTAAAATGCTTGATAAAACTGAAATGCGACTATAATAACTACGTATGAAAATCAAGAATTAGAGGTCCTTTTCAACTCATAAGAGGGTTGTATTTATAGATTTTTGAAGGCAAGAATCTAATTGGCCAAGATCAACGGTTGAGTTCAAACCCGTTAAAATGAACAGTGAGAGATCGAGAATTTGAAAAGAAGATGGAATTTCAATGGATGGAATATTAAGAGACAAATGGAAGGTGTCTCCATAATTTAAATAAATAAATATTAAAATATGTGTGAGAGAAATATGAAAAGGCCTTTTTAATTAAATATTGAAATATTTAATTATGTGAGAGAAATGAAAAGCTTTTTAATTAAATATTGAAATATTTAATTATGGAGAAGAGTGAAGAATTTAGAAAGTGTTTTAATTAAATATTGAAAATATTTAATTAAATGAAGAATATCATTTAAATTTAGAATTTAAAATTGTGATAATTAATATAAATAAATTGTGAAATCTATTTAATTAATTTAAGAGGAAAATAACATTAATTAAATAAACTTATTTATTTAAATAAACTAGAAGAATTGGAAAAATGAACAATATAAATAAATAATTATATTTATTTCTATGTAGATGACTTAAGAATTTTAATTAAATAATTCATATCTAATTAATTAACAGGTTTGGTTAACCGTGAACATTTTTAGATGTGTACAACTTCATTTGGAAAAATATGACTTGGCATAATGCTTTCTGAAAAATATCTCATGTCCTCTTTATTGTTAGCATTTATCATTTTCTACTTTAAAGTAATTGATCACATCATGGTTTCTAGAAATTTCTTTAAATTGGGGGCATATATTGGCATTATTATTTTACAATTTATGTTTCATTGTGTAGTCTTCTTACTTCATGTGATGCGTCTTTCTCTTTGTGGTGACATTGGGTGTGATGTCCCTCAAGAGCGTGATATCTCTTAGCATATTATATTCCTCTTAGTGGCTTGGTGCGACACACTACATCCCCTAAGTTGTGAATCTTCCATTCTTCATTTGGTCCTCTCTTGGAGAAATTAGGCACAATGTTCCCTAAGTTAAGACCTTACATGAAATAAGAAAAAATCCATTGAACATACCTTACATTACTTTTGCATTTATAGTATTTGTTATATGGCCACCTTGCATAACACACTTTTCTTGCATGTGGTGCCATCCTATTTGTTCATGAATGTCAAGCATATGAAGTTGTGCTTTCCTCATGAATCTTGTTGTTCATGTTGTGTGGTGACTTATCAATGTTATTAGGAGGTATAGCTTTGGTATAGTTAGCGTATGGGAGCCAAACTTAGCTATGAATTTCACATAGCCACTTGCTTGTATTTGTGAGTGCATACCAGTTGCATCCGTATGTGTCTTGCTAGAGGCTCACCTAGTGGAGGCATGAGGTTCCAATAGCCCTTGTGAGTGTGGATTTTGGTTCGCATAGTGGACATTGTGTTCCACTTGTAAATGTTTTTATAAAAACAACTTATATTTGATCCACATCGTGTTTGAAAAATGATTGAGGCTTGATCCACCCTTTTTTTTCCTTTTTCTTTCTTTCTTAGAAATATGCATGAAAGATGAGAAAAATCAAAGAGAACATCCATAAAATCATGCAATGTTGTCTTCTATTTCTGCCAGTGCTTTTTACACCAACTCTCCAATCTTTTACAAATGAGGGGGAGACCCCTATTTATAGTTTTCCAAAGCTTGAATGAATGGCCAAGATTGAGTTACATTGTGTGGCCCATATTTGATTACATTAGGGCTTCACCTACCCTACAATATTTAGCAATTTAAAATACATCTGTTGTCTTTTCCCTATTTTGTCTTTTAGTGCCCATGTGTTGTAGCAGTTTGTCTTGTAGCTGATTTCCCTTTTACTATAGCTGAAACTGCCTAAAAGCTGCCATTTGCTTGATGGAATTGCAAAGTTCTTCATTGGATCAAATGGGTCTATTGACAACTGGAATCAATGGATTGGCTGCCCCTGATATGGGTGAACATCACCTTAAAGATCATCATCATCCAGTGAAAAGTAGGACAACTCCCCTATGCTTTCTTCAAGGCCACCCCCTTGCATTTTTCTCAATGAATTCCCTGGCATAGGCCTTCTTCTAATGCCAACCCTATTTATGGATGCCACGAGGAGAGGTGGGCATGAAATGAATGGTGACAAGAGCTAGGTGCTTTTCCTTGTTCAAATTTCTCAATGGGTCTCGCGACGGACCCACGATAGGCTTCTTGAAACCTGCATACATGAAGTGTCGTAAGTGCCTTCATACACAAATCAAGGAAAATGTTACTCAAATCTTATAAAATCCTTGTTATATCCATCCATGAATCATAAAACTATCACAATATTTAGTGGGAATTGCCATTAGCAGCTTACTGGAGGGAGTTTGAAAGGGCGAACAGGGTAAGGTGAACCAGATGGTTTGTCCTGGCTTCAAATTTGAAATTTGAAAAGTTCATGGGGAAGAGCGTCCAATTTGAGCATGTGGGTCAAAGTCTGTTTTTAGATTAGGAGGCATTTGGGTCATCATTGGGGCACACGGAGTTGTGAAGCGAGAAAGCTGTTAGGAGTTTGTTGTTTGGAACAATCAAGGTGAAACATAATTCTGAGGTTTGGGACCTGGGAGGCTGGAAGGACGACAGCCAGCGGACGGCGAACGAAAAGTCAAAAATCCAGAAGTAAAGTTCCCGAACGATGACGGAGGGACAACATTCCAGGAGGAAAGTCTCGAAAATGACCATAGAGGGGCCGAGCTCCGAAACAACCAAGGATGGATGAAGTTCCCAGAATAGCCGCAGAGGACAGAGTTCTAGAAATGACAAAAGAGGGATGGACTTCTAGAAATGACCATAGAGGGGCCAGGCTCCGAAAGTGGGAATGCCTAAGGTGGACGGATGTCCAAAATGATAAAAGGGAGATGGAGTCCCAGAAATGGCCACGGAGGTGCCAGGCTCTGGAACAACCAGGGATAGATGAAGTTCTCAGAACAACCGCAGAGGGACGAAGTTACATAAACAACAAGAGAGGGACGAACTTCCATAAACGACCATGGAGGGGCCGAGATTTGGAAGTCGAAATGCCTAAGGCAGATGAAAGGAAGAAATAGAAAAAGGGAGACGAAGTTTCAAAAATGGCCATGGAGGTGCCTGGCTCCGGAACAACCAGGGATAGATGAAGTTCCCGGAACAACCGCAGAGGGACAAAGTTTCGGAAACGGAAAAACAGGGACAAACTTTTGAAAATGACCACATAGGGGCTGGGCTTTGGAAGCTAGTATGCCTAAGGCAGACAAAAGGAAGAAATGGAAAAAGGGAGACAAAGTTCCGAAAACGGCCATGGAGGTGTCAGACTTTGGAACAGCCGAGGACAGACAAATTTCCTGGAATAGCGACTGAGGGATGAAGTTCCGGAAATGGCAAAAGAGGGACGAACTTCCGGAAACAACCATAGAGAGGTCGGGCTCTGGAAGCCGAAATGCCTAAGGAAAAAAAAATTTCAAAATGGAAAAAGGGAGATGGAGTTTCGAAAATGGCCATGTAGGGGCTAGGCTCTAGAATAGCGAGGGACATACGAAGTTCCCAGAACAACCATAGAGGGATGAAGATCCGGAAACAACAAAAGAGGGACAAACTTCTGGAAACGACCATGGAGGGGCCGGGCTCCGGAAGCCGGAATGCCTAAGGTAGATGGAAGGAAGAAACTAAAAAAGGGATATGGAGTTCCAAAAATGGCCACATACGTGCCAGAATCCAGAACAACCGGGGATGGACGAAGTTCTCAGAACAACCATGAAGGGACGGAGTTCTGGAAATGGAAAAAGAGGGATGAACTTCTGGAAATGACCACGAAGGGGCCAGGCTTTAGAAGTTGGAATGCCTAAGGCATATGGATGTCCAAAATGGAAAAAGGGAGACAGAGTCCTAAAAATGGCCACGAAGGGGCAAGGCTCTGGAATAGCCAAGGACAAATGAAGTTCCCAAAACAACCATAGAGGGATGGAGTTCCGAAAAGGACAAAAGAGGGATGAACTTATGGAAACGTCCATGGAGGGGCCAGGCTTTGGAAGCTAGAATGCCTAAGGAAGATGAATGTCCAAAATGAAAAAAGGGAGATGGAGTTTCGAAAACGACCATGGAGGTGCCGGATTGCGGAACAACCAGGGATATATGAAGTTCCCAGAACAACTGCAGAGGGACGAAGTTCTGGAATGAAAATTTTGTAACTTCCCCAAACCTTGGTAGTTCATTGAGGCACCACAAAAACATCCCAATTCTATGGGAAACTTGTCCCCAAAGTCAAAAATGAAGGAAAAAGAAAATCAAGCAAGCGGGGAGGTGAAGCTCGAAAAACCCAAGACTTAGCAATTTTTTTATTTTAGGGGAAAAATATGGTGAACCGAAAATGAGACTTTGAAGGGCGTATTGACCAACTAGGACAGTAAAATGAGGGGCACACAAAATGGAGTAGCAAAAAAACAACTTGACAAGGCAAAAAGAAAGAGATGATCCTCGTTTCGAATGGGGCGTGTGTGCAAAACATCGACAACAAATGGTGACTTGCTGGGAAAATGCTCTAGAGAATTTTGATAACAAACTGGAATCATGAACCCAAATTTTTTGGTTATGACCTTCACACTAGGGAAAACAAAGGATAAAAAATACTAGCCAACCCAAGCTTGAGTATGCTAAAAATCCAAGTGTGTGCAATTGTGTGAATTCCCATCCTTTAGTTGTTGCAAGAACCTAAGCTCCATCAAGTTCAGCTACGCATTTTATTCTAACTCCAAAAGCATCTAGGACATTGCCTTGCTGCCAGTCAGGCATCCATAGCCCCGATGAGGTTATCACTGTGATTCTCCTAAGCATTGCTCTACTACCAGTCAGGCATCCATAGCCCTAGTAGAGTTATTCGTATACCCCTGAAAAGCTGAATTTCTTTTCTTTTGATTTTCAATATTTTGCTTTCTTTCTTTTGTTTCTTTTCTCTTTTCAGTTCTTTTATTTCAACCTACAAGTAATGAAGTTCGCGCTTAGGGCTGAGATCACAGTGGCGCTAGAGCAAAATTTTAGATTTATCACTTAACTAGATTTCACAAAGGACCTACAATGACTGCTAGATCCTTAAAATATGTGAGAGCTATAAGATTCCAGAATAATTCAGAATCAGACCAACCAATGACTTATCCACTTTGAATCAAACCTCTAGATGGCTTGATATTAACAGAAAATCCTCACCATCCACTCTGAAAACTTGATTGGAGTTTGATGAGGAAATACATAGAACAATCCCAAGAGATAAGTATGGTTTTTATGCACATAGATGTGCCTAGCCAAAAGTAGAGGGACCCTAAGCAAAGTAGCAACAAAACAAAAGCAAAGCAAAGCAAGCACCAAAACCAAAGTGGGACAATGAAAGAAAACAGTGAAGAAAACTCTCTAAAGAAAGCAACCTACAACAAACCAACTAACCTAAGGAAAGTAGGAAAGCGAAGTATTTACAAGAGACCTACACTACTAAAAAATGAGCTATGTACAAAGAGATATTTAAAAAGCACTTTGTTCAGGCAAGGCCAACCGACACTCACATCCACTGGATTTCGCAATGCATATACAAGAAAATGGGAAATCGTTATAGTTCTCAACCATGCAAATTTATCCTTATATTCCAAAAAATTAAATTCAACGTTACAACACTCAAGTTCAGTCACCCGGTTAGGGAAAATCAACAATTGAGGAGGATCGCTAAACCCATGGTTAATCCATTAACATGTTTGTTTCCCCTCATTCCCATAATCAAAATGATAAGTGCAACTATAACAATTAACATGAGAAAGGAAGGGTAGAACCTAGATTTCATCACATGGAGGTGGCAACATTGAACAATCAAGAACAAGCACTGCAACGTCAGTGTTTGCATCAACAACCTCGGGTGGGCATGGTGGAGGGTGTAACATTTCAAGAATCAACCTTGCATAAGGTAGGGAGAACGGGACAAAAAACACTTCTTCCACGTCTTGCATGGGATCAACAATCCCTATCAGCTATTCTTTGAGAAGATAGACTTCATCGCGTTGATCTTCTAAAAACCTAGTGTCCACTTAATTGCTGTCCTCAAAAGGCAACACGCTGTCCCACTTCCTTTCCCAAGCGTTGTCCTTATTTATGTGGTGTTCAATATCATGGGACAATGGCATGCATGAATCTGTCCTATTGCAGCCATCCAAATATGAAGGAGGATCAACATCGATCATGGTGGAAGGACTAAAAGTTGCATCTTGTAGTCGACAAGGTGCTTCATTTTTGTTGGCAACTATCTCAGCACCCTCGCCTTTGTCTTCTTCTATTTTTTGTTCATGCATCTCATTATGACGTTCACTCATTTCCCCTTGCCCACTATCGCTATAAACGGAGAAGGAACCCCTCTCCCAATCCGAAAAAACTAGTGCATCACCGTTCAGAGGCTCAAGGAGCATGTCTTCATCGCTACTGTCTTCCGGGATGTGCCCTTCCTCGACATGAGCATACCTCTGTAGTACAACTCCCAATGGAAAGAAGTCATCAATTGATGGCACCTCATCAAGGGGACCAAAATCCACCATGCAATCTCCCTCCAAGGACTCGCCATGAAGCCCATCATTCATGGCACAAAAAATCTCTTGAAGAGGGAGAAATTCTTGATGACTGGTGGACAATGTTCCTGTTTGATCAACTTCATCGCTCCAAAGCTCAAGATTGTATTGCTGTCCCAACATCCTCTTGAGGACTGCCTTCAGCTGAGTTGTCACCTGGCTCAGGCTCTTGGTCCTCACATTTCATCCTTGAAGCAACTGTAGAAAGTGGTGTACTCGGTTTCCTCTATTGTTCTTTGACTTGCTCCATGGCTTCTTGGCTCTGCATATGAACTCCAAGTGCGATGAATCATGAAGTCTAAACCAGTTCGGCAGTAGTAGCACCTCCAAATCCACTTGGTATTTTAGCTCTGACCAATCCTTTGCTAATCTAGAGATGAGCTAGTCATATCTTTCCGCTACTAGGTCCTCATCATCACTTGAAAAAGAAGATTGATGGTAGACAACCATGGTGAGTGGTTGTTCCCCCTCCTCCAAACTTTCATTTTCATATTCTTGATCACCATTCTCTACTATCCCAAGGTTGTCAACCTCTTCCTCTTGCTGATTTTTAGAATCTTCATTGGCTGCCCCAACATACACTACTGCGAACTTTATTGATTCATCCTCAACTACCAATGGCTCCTCTTCATGAGTGGAGGACTTCCCCTTACTGGTGAAGGCGAGGATTTTCAACTCCATTCTTAGTGAACCTTCACCAAAGCTTTTTTTTGTCCCTAGGAAATCAGCTTCTCCTTCTTGATTTTCAGCTTCAGTGTTTTCCATCCCAACACTAGTTTGTATTGGATTTCCTGGTTTATCTTGAAGGTGTTGTCCTCCAGATGCTAACAATTTTTCTGCCTCATGGGATGACTCATTCTCCTTGACAGTTGGCTGCTCCAACTTGTTCAAATTACCTTTAACTTGGGTGATGATGCCTGCACACGATGGACAAGTAAATTCTGAATGTGGTGCATTGTGAAATCTGCACCAACTTGACATTAGTGCTTCCTCGAATCTTGGTCCATCTTTGGTGCCCAAAAATTCTTGGATCAACTCTTCAAATGCCTTGGCTGCCATGGGTCTACAATGGCCAAAGGCTGGTAGATTTCCCAAAAGGGAATTTTTCCCTGCAAGACTCTTTCAATTTTGCTCAAGAAGGTTAGACACTCCAATTCATTGTGCCTGCAAGTGCAATGGATTCTAAATCTATCCGCCAATGCGAATTGCTGCAACAATTTCCTTAGTCTTCTATTTAAATCTGCATGTAGCTGAGTGATGTCAATTTGCAAATGCTGCTCCATTTCGACTCAGCTTATTTTTGCCTTGAAAATTTGCTGATTTGAACTTTTAGCATTAAAAGAGATCTCTCTATCTCAGATTTTTTCTTTGAAAGTGCTCTTATCGATTTCCAACTTTCAACTTTGTAGCCTCAACATAATGCGCCCTCGATCTAGCGCCAATTCTATTGATGTGTTTGTTATGCACTTTTCAACACAAGTAATGCATTGGTGCATCGCCTCTCTTGAAAAACAATCTTCCACAATCAAATTGTAGAACACTATCCCAAGGTCTCTAATTTTAGGTCTTGAGAGTGCTCAGAATGTCTCAGTTGTTTCATGTGATTTGCTGGAATGACAAGGCAGACTTATGGATGAGTTACAAAGTGGGAAAGTTGGATCTACAAATGGAGTTATTAAGATGGGAGAATTTTTGTGTATTTTCTACAGGTTCAAACAACAGTCTTGAACTCCATTTCATCATCAGATTTAGCTTTATAATGTGCAATGAACCTTGCCTAAGGTTACCTATTAAAAAAAAAAAAAAAGGGCAGAGAAGAGAGAAGGTTCCTGGATCTGCAACTAGGAATGAATAGTGATCATGGAGGCTGCTACAGTAGACAAACTCCCTAAACTGGGTTTTGCTTGGCCAAGAGAAACCTACAGTTACACAAAACTAGTTCCATCTTCTAAGGATTGTTGATTTTTAGATTGCACATGCACATCATGTACATGCAATTGAACTAAGTTGCAACAATGAAATATGGAAGCCCAGACTAACTTTGCACAACATCTTGTCATCAACAAGTGCCAAAAGTATGGGCTAAAAATTCATCAAATACTGTAACAACAATCACCATTACCACTTCCATTCAAGAAACTATAACTAAACTAAAAGGGGAAGTAGAACCATGCATGCAAGATGAGAAAAATCAAAGAGAACATCCATAAAATCATGCAATGTTGTCTTCTATTTCTACAAGTTCATTTTACACCGGCTCTCCAGCCTTTTATAAATGAGGGGGAGACCCCTATGTATAGTTTCCCAATACATGAATGAATGGCCAAGATTAAGTTACATTGTGTGTCCCAAATTTGATTACATTAGGGCTTCACTTACCCTACAATACTCAACAATTTAAAATACATCTGTTGTCTTTTCCCTATTTTGTCTTTTAGTGCCCAGGTGCTCTAGTAGTTTGTCTTGTAGCTGATCTCCCTTTTACTGTAGCTTAAACTACCTGAAAGCTACCCTTTGCTTGATGGAATTGCAACATTCTTCATTGGATCAAATGGGTCTATCGAGAACTGGTATCAATGGATTGGTTGCCCTTGATTCGAGCGGACAAACCCTTAAAGATCATCATCATCTGGTGAAAAGTAGGACAACTCCCCTGTGATTTCTTCAAGGCCACCCCCTTGCATTTTTGTCATTGAATTCAATGGCACAGGCCTTCTTCCAATGCCAACCCTATTTTTGGATGCCACAAGGAGAGGTGGGCATAAAATGAATGGTGACAAGAGCTAGGTGCTTTTCCTTGTTCAACTTTCTCAATGGGTCTCTCGACGGACCCACAATAGGCCTCTTCAAACCTGCATACACGAAGTGTCGTAAGTGCTTTCATACACAAATCAATGAAAATGTTAATCAAATCTTACAACAGCCTTGTTATATCCATCCATGCATCATCAAAATATCACAATATTCGGTGGGAATTTCCATTAGCAGCTTACTGGAGGGAGTTTGGACAGTCCGGGCCCAAGAGGCCAGAGTGCTATTTATAAAGGGAAAACAGGGTAGGGCGACCCAGATGGTTTCTCTTGGCTTCAAATTTGGAATTTGAAAAGTTCATGGGGAAGAGCATCCAATTTGAGTATGTGGGTCAAAGTCTGTTTTTGGATTAGGAGGCATTTGGGTCATCATTGGGGCACCTAGAGTTGTGAAGCAGGAAAGATGTTAGGAGTTTTTTGTTTGGAACAACCAAGGTGAAAAAGAGTTTCGGGGGCGGAGTTCCAGGGTTTGGGACTCGGGAGGCCGAAAGGATGACAGCCAGCTGAGGATGGACGAAAAGAGAACAATCCAGAAGTAAAGTTCCCGAACGACAGCAGAGGGACAACATTCTAGGAGGAAATTCCCAGAAATGGCCACAGAGGGGCTGGGCTCCGGAACAACCAGGGACAAACGAAGTTCCTAGAATAGCTGTAGAGGGATGGAGTTCCAAAAATGACAAAAGAGGGATGGGCTTCTGAAAATGACCATGAAGGGGCCAGGCTTCAGAAGCCGGAATGCCTAAGGCAGACAGATGTCCAAAACGAAAAAAGGGAGATGAAGTCGCAAAACGGCCACGAAGGTGCTAGGCTCTGGAACAATCGAGGATAGATGAAGTTCTTGGAACAACCGTGGGGGGACGAAGTTCTAAAAATGACAAAAGAGGGATGAACTTCCGGAAACGACCATGAAGGGGTCAGGCTTTGGAAGCCGAAATGCCTAAGGAGGACGGAAGGAAGAAACACAAAAAGGGAGACAAAGTTTTTAAAATGGCCATGAAGGTACCATACTTCAAAACAACCAGGGACAAACGAAGTTCCCAGAACAATTGTGAAGGGACGAAGTCTAGAAACTACAAAATATGGATGAACTTCTGGAAACAGCCATGGAGGGGTCGGGCTTCGGAAGCCGGAATTCCTAAGGCAGACAAAAGGAAGAAACGGAAAAAGGGAGATGGAGTTCCGAATACGTTAATGGAGGTGATGAAATCTGAAACAATCGGGGACGAATGAAGTTCCTAGAATAGCCGCAGAGGGACAGAGTTCCAGAAATGACAAAAGAGGGACGAACTTTTGAAAATGGCCATAGAGGGGCTGGGCTCCGCTAGCCGAAATGCCTAGGGCAGATAAATGTCCAAAATAGAAAAAGGGAGACGGAGTCCCGAAAACGGCCACAGAGGGGTCGGGCTTTGGAATAGATAGGGAAAAACGAAGTTCCTGGAATAGCTGTGGAGGGACAAATTTTCGGAAATGGCAAAAGAGGGATGGACTTTCGAAAATGACAACGGAGGGGCCGAGCTCCGGAAGCTAGAATACCTAAGGCAGACAAATGTCCAAAATGAAAAAAGGGAGACAAAGTTCCAGAAATGACCATGGAGGTGTCGGGCTCTGGAACAACCAGGGACAAATGAAGTTCCTTGAACAACCGCGGAGGGACGAAGTTCCAGAATGAATTTTTTTCAACTTCATGAAACTTAATGAAACCTTGGCAGTTCACTTAGGCATCATAAAAAAATCCCAAATCCATGGGAAACTTGTCCCCAAAGTCTAAAATTAAGGAAAAAGCGAATTGTGCAAGCGGGGAGGCGAAGCCCGATAAACCCAAGACTTAGTAATTTTTTATTTTAGGGGCAAAATATGGTCAGCCAGAAATGAGACTTTGAAGGGTGTGTTGACCAACTAGGACAAAAAAATGAGGGGCACGCAAAATGAGGCGGCAACAAAATGAATCGACAAGGCAAAAAGAAAGAGAGGATCCCCGTTTCGAATGGGGTGTGTGTGCAAAAAATGCACAATAGGTGCTACCTAAGTTTTGGGGCTTGAACCTGAATTTGGCATAGAACTTAACATTTCTTGAAATTTATGTCCCAAGCCTAGGCTACTAGGACTCATACGCCCCAACTGGCATATGAGTCTCACTTTAGCTTGGACCTATTTTGAATTTAATTCTTGGTGGGATTTTATTCTCCTAGATCTGACGTCGGCTTGTAGTGAAGTAATTTTGGGAAATTTGGCATAAACAAGTATTAATACAAGGTTAATTCACATAATTTCTCCTGATATTCTCAAGAGAGCATTCCTATAGCAAGTTTATGAGATTGAGAGCATTCAAGAGCATTCAAGAGCTGATTATCAAGTACTTTGGAGCCATATTCAAGAATCAAGCATCATGTTTTTTTTTGAGCTAATATTGTGATGTAGGTTTCATGATTCAAGAAAACATTTAAATGAATTATTTCATATAAATAATCAAGAGTCGAGATCTACATTCATGCTAGCCATCTCATACAAGATTAAAAATTTTATTCTAAGGGTTTGGTGAGTTGCAACATTGCATATTGTTCATTCATCATTCCTTCATTCTATTTCATTTCATTTCAAGGTTTGATTACCAAAGCGAGGTTTGACCAAGGCAAACCCACATCCACTAAAAAAACAACTTTTTTCTCTCCTCTACATGTCTGATTGTAGATCTAGGTGTTTTGAGGCTTGAAGATCCTTTGAAGACAAGGTTGCGAGATAGAAGAAAGTTGTCAAAGTTGTCAAGAAGTTGTCATCTTCATTAAAAGAAACCTACATGCCAAAATTTAGAGTTTCAGACTTAGAGATCGGATAAGAGAGAAGCTACAAAAGATCACTAAAGGATACTAGAGTTTTAGACAAACCCTAATACTGGGACTAAATCACCACCTTGGGCGTATGAGTCCTAGTATACCACTTTTTAGTTATTTCCTATAGATCCTGGATTAGTAGTTGCAGATTCCAGATTCAACTCCAAACACTAAACTTGGACTAAATCACCTATCCTAGCATATGAGTCCCACTGTGCATCAAAAGTTATGATTTCAGGATTGCAGACCTTGTTTTAATAATTTCAAATTTTCTAGGTGCCCCTCTATTCATTCTCAATTTATTATTCTAATTACAAGTATCATTTCCTAGGTCATATAGCTAGATTTGCATTCTACTTGCATTCCCTTCTTTCCAAGCCTTTCCTTAGTAGTGAACCCCCTTTTTTTAATCAGACCTAAGGATTCCTTGTAACAACCCCTTCTCTCAATTGAATCAATAGGTTGAGACATCTATAGTTTTCTTGAATGAACTAAGAAGGAAATAGGAAGGGACCCATTTTACCCCTTTTGTGTGTTCCATATCCTAAAAGTTGGAGCACACCCTATTTCCCTTGTGTTCAACAATAATATAATTAACCAATGTATAATAATAAATTCCTACAATTCAATCACAATTAACATTGCAAAAATAAAAAAATCGAGACTTGAATTGATATATATCAAATTCGATGTGAAAAATTTGTTATTTCCTCATTCCTAAGTTGGAAAACTATAAAAAGGTGGTGGAAAGTTCATGAAAAGGTGGTAGAATGTGAAAATTTTGCATGTGCACTTCCCAATAACATCGAAAAAGACTCTTTTTGTTGGAACATGCACATAACTAGGAGAATAACAAAGTATGTGGGCCTAGATCATGGGTGTGTTGAATTTTTAAACATTTTTAGAGCAAGCCAAAATGTGCATGCATTATAACACAAGCGCATTATAATGCGAGCACATTTTCGCTTGCTATAAAAAATAGCTATCTCAAATTCTTTAAAATGCACTTGCATTAAGAAAAATTTGATTTTCTATAGGTTTCCTCTCTCTCTCTCTCTCTCCTTAGCCATCCATCCCTCCTTAGCCATCTAGGTCTCTCACTTAACCTTAAACCCTATCCCTAAACCCTCAACCCTATACCCTTAAACCCTAAAACTTAATATCGCTCTACCTCTATCTCTCCCCCACTCCCTCTCTCTCACTCCCTCTCTTTCCCACTCCCTCCCTCCTCTAGTCTCTCCCTCCTTCCCCTTCTTCCTCTCTCACTCCCTCTATCTCTCTCTCATACCTCTATCTCCCATTCCCTCTCTCTCCTACTCCCTCTCTTTTCCTCTCTCTCAACTATATCCTTTCCACCCCCTCTCTCTCTATCAGGTCTCTCCCTCAAGCACCTTACCTACATAACTAAATTACTATCTCTCTATCTCTCTATCTGTCTGTCTGTCTGTCTGTCTCCCTCCCTCCTTGCCTCCCTCCCACCTCTCCCTATATCTCCCACTCCATATCTCTCCCTCTCTCTCAACCATCCCTCCCACCATACCTAGATAAGTCCCTCTCACTCCAACCCCCTCTCTCCCACTCCCCCTCTCTCCCACTCCTCTCTCTCCCTCTCTCAGGTCTATCTCTCTCTCTCTCTCTCTCTCTCTCTCTCTCTCTCTCTCTCCCTACCTCCTCCTCACCCCCCTCTCTCTCTAGTCTCTCCCTCCCACCCCTCTCCCTCTCTCACTCCCTCTATCTCTCTCTTGTCCCTCTATCTCCCACTGCCTCCCTCTCCCTCTCCAACTCCCTCTCTCTCCATCTCTCTCAACTATATCCCTCCCACCCTTGTCTCTCTCTATCAGGTCTTTCCCTCAAGCACCCTACCTACATAACTAGATAAATCCATCTCTCTCTAATCCCTCAACCCTCAACCCTATACCCTCATCCCTTAAACCCTTAAACCCTTAAACCCTAAATCCTTAAACCCTCTACCCTCTACCCTCTTAACCCTTAAACCCTAAACCATTAAACCCTCAACCCTCAACCCTCAAACCCTCTATCCTCTACCTTCTTGACCCAATACCCTAAACCCTCAACCTGTAATCCCTAAACCCTTAATCCCTCAACCCTAATCCATAAATTCTCTATCCCTCCCTCTCTCCTACACTCTCTAATTATCTCTATCTACCCTCTCCCTCTTTCTACATACCTCTCACTCAATCACTCCATACCACTCTCTCTCTATCCCTCTATCTCTCTCTCACTCCCTCTCTCTCTATCTAGTCTCTCCCTCCCAACCCCTCTCCCTCTATCTCTCTCCCATCCCTCTATCTCCCATTCCCTCTCTCTTAGTCCCTCTATACCTCTCTCTCAAATATATTGCTCCCACCCCCTCCCTCTCTCTGTCAGGACTCTCCCTCATGCAACCTACCTATATAACTAGATAACTCTCTCTCTCTCTCTCTCTCCCTCTCTCACTCCATTTCTCTCCCTCTCAACCATCCATCCCACCCTACCTAGATAAGGACCTCTCACTCCACCCCCCTCTCTGCCACTCCCTCTTTCTCTCTCCCTCTCTCTCAACCATACCTCCCACCCTACCTAGATAAGTCCCTCTCACTCCAACCCCCTCTCTCCCACTCCCCCCCTCTCTCTCAGGTCTCTCCCTCCCAACCGCTCTCCCTCTAAGGTCTCTCTCTCTCGAATCCCTCCACCCTTAAACCCTTAAACCCTCAACCATCAACTCTTAAACCTTAAACCCTTAAACCCTCTACCCTCTTTACCCTTAAACCCCAAACCCTTAAACCCTCTACCCTCAACATTCAAACAGTAATCCCTAAACCCTTATTTTTTCAACCCTAATCCCTAAACTCTCTATCCCTTCATCTCTCCTACACTCTTTAATTGTCTCTATTTACCCTCTTGCTCAATCACTCCCTCTCTCTCTCTCTCTCTCTCTCTCTCTCTCTCTCTCTCTCTCTCTCTCTCTCTCTCTCTCTCTCTCTCTCTCTCTCTCTCTCTCTCTCTCTCTCTCCTTAAAACCTTAAACCCTCAACCCTAAACCCTCAACCCTCAAACCTTAATCCCTCAAAAATTTAACCCTAAACCCTTAACCCCTATACAATAAACCCTAAACCCTCATCCCTCAACCCTTAAACCATTAAAACCTCAACCCTTAAACTCTTAAAACCTTAACTATTAAAACTTTAATCCCTCTACCCTATACATTGGACCCTCAACCCTCAATCCAATACCCTAAACCCTCAATTCTCAACCCTCTACCCTATACATTGGATCGTCAACCCTCATCTCCCTCTCCTTCCCTCCTCTTCTCTCATCTCTATCTCACTTGTCTCTCCATCTCTCTCTTCCTCTCTACCCTAATCCCTCAATCCTATACCCTGAACCCTTAAACCCTGAACCCTTAAACCCTCTACCCTCTACCCTCTACCCAATACCCTAAACCCTCAACCCTTAAACTCTCCACCCTAAAAACTCAACCCTCAACCCTTAATCCCTCAGTCCTTAAACCCTAAAACCTCAATCCTTAATCCCTCAACCCTCAATCCCTAAACCCTCAACCTTGAATCCCTCAACCCAAATCTCTCAACCCTCAACCCTCAAACCCTAATCCCTCAACTGTCAACAACTAAAACCTAATCCCTCAACCCTCTACCCTATACATTGGATCCTCAAACATAATCCCTCGACTACCATAAAACCTATATAATTAACCCTATACCCTAAACCTAGATACCTCAACCTCATCCCTCAACTCTTAAACCCTTAAACCCTCAACCCTTAACCCCTCAACCCCCCAAACCTTAAATGATTAAACCCTCTACCTTATACATTGGACCATCAAACCTTATCCATCTCTCTTGCTCTCTATCTATCTCACCTCTCTCTCCCTCCCTCCCTCTCTCCTACGCTATCTAATTGTCTCTATCTACCCTCTCCCTCTTTCTATGTACCTCTCGCTCAATCAATCCCTACCACACTCTCTCTCAATCCCTCTATCTCTTCCACTCTCTCTCTCTTTCTTATCCCCTCTCCATCATTTCCTCTCTCTTCCACTCCCTCTCTCTCTCACACTCCCTCTATATCCCTATCTCTCAGGTCTCTCCCTCTGTCACCCTACCCAAGTAGCTCTTCTCTCTCTCTCTCTACCACTCCCACCCTACCTAGATAATTACCTCTCACTCCAACCCCCTCTCTCCCAATCCCTCTCACTCTCCCTCTCTCTCAGGTCTCTCCCTCCCTCTCCCTCCCCCTCTCCCTCTCTCAGATATCTCTCTCTCTCTCCCTCTCTCTCCCACTCCCTCTCTCTTGCACGCACACTCTCTCTCTCTATCTCTCAAGTATCTCCCTATCAAGTCTCTACCTTTGGCACCCTACCTACATAACTCTCTCTTTCTATTCCTTTCTCTTTCTCTCCCCTATCTCTCTCTCTCTCTCCCTCCATCCCTGCATCCCTCCCACCCTACCTAGCTAAGTCCCTCTCACTCCAACCCCTTCTCTCCCACTCCCTCTCTCTTAGGTCTCTCCCTTCCACCCCTTCTCCCTCTCTCAAGTCTCTCTCACTACCTCTCTACGTCTCTCTCTCTCTCTCTCTTAGGTCTCTCCATCCCTCTCTCCCTCCCACCCTACCTAGACAACTATCTCTCTCTCTTAAAATTATCCCTCCCTCTAAAGACATACACACATATAGGCACACATGCATACTTACATACATACATATATATATATATATATACAATTTTAAATACATACATACATGTACATTGATATATACATACATATACATACTTTGATACATACATGTGTACACTGATACATACATACATGCATACATACATACATGCGTACATACATACAAGCATGCACAGAAACACACATACATGTCATACAAGCATACACACATACACACATACAAACATACAAATATATTATATATATATATATATATATATATATATAATGGATGATCCCACAATACTGGTTTACATTTTTTGGGCAAATTGGACACTGAACTGATTTTTTAAACTAAATCTTCACTTTCGGGCTCCTATAGCGGCTAAACCATTTGGAATTTGAAGATGATGGAAACTAGTTATTTGTGAGGTTTTGTCTATAGATTCTAAATATATATTTTTCTTTTTTTTTGGAATAATATTGCACTTCTTTTTCCATCTCCTTCAAAAACTAGCTTTTTTTAAAAAACAACATTTTTAAGGAGTGACACTCATCGTATACAACATAATTTTTTTTGTATGGAGGATAAAATTCTATTTTTTTCAAATTTAGATTTGTGACTACAATATCTAGAACTTTCATTTGGTTTCATAGTGTTTTATTAATTTTTTTTTTCCTTAATAAAGTTTTGAAGTCAAACCAATTACAATTCAAACATTGTCGGACTGTATACAACATAAATTTTTCTGTATGTATCGAAATTCAATTTTTTTTTTAATCAATCAAGGACATCAATTCCTAGCCTAAACATATTTTTCAAAATTTTATTTTGATAATCTTCTATTTTTCCACATGTGCAGAACAAAGAGCTTGATTTTTGGTGAAAAACCTATGTTTAATAAAACTAAAAAAGCAAATACATAATAAAATGAAAACATATTAAAATTATATTCATTAGATAGCTCATTTTGAGGACTACCATTGTCCAATTGGGTTTGTGAATTATCCTCCATTTTCATCCTTAAACCGAGCTTCGAAGCACAAAATTTTGGACATTTTTACCACCTGAGGGGCAGAAGGAGGGAAATGGGGGGTTCGAGTGAACCCCTAGGGGTTCGCTCGAACCAGGGTTCATTTAAACTCCCTTTCAAAAAGGGTTTCCTTTGGGTTTTTTTATGAGAATGGTGGGAAGTTAATTAAATGGGTTTGTTTGAACCCTTGTTCATTCGAACCCTCTTTAGGTTCGTTCGAACCCCAAAAATGATTTTTTTTGGCATGGGGTCATTTTTTTCACCTTTTCCTTCTTCACTCCAATTGTAAACCAATTTTGTGGGTTCACCCATATATTTAATAGACTAGAATTTAACACAAAGAAATACATAATGCGCCTGCGTTATGTCTTTCTTAGGCAAGTCTTGGTCACAACTGTAAAAAAACATGTCAAAACTATGAAATAACATGAGCATGTTATTTCTTGCTTTGGGAATACCCAAGCCTTAGGCTTGGTTTTTTATTTGGAATACCAACCCAAAGGCTTGGAGTGCCTTCCCAATGTCCAAAGACATGTTTTTGCAATTTCTACAATATTGCACATAATCATGTTTGTGCTAAGCATAAAGTTTGCACATGTTTCAACGTCAAATAAATCAAACACCTAGGTAATGTTAGGGTCTCTCTTGTTGGTATGTGGTGATTGATCATTCTATACTGTACACTCTTCATGTATCCTAGCCCCTGAGAAATTTTTTTGTCCTATTTTTTCGTGAAATTACCGAAAAAGGGAAAAATCACAAAAAGGGAAAAAACCCCGATTTTGTATAACCCTAATTTATAAAGGGTTTGGGATAGAGTTACAGTATCATAAGAAACAGGCGATTATTCACGATATTGTAATAGGGTTTTACATTGGTTAATGAAATCATTGGATGGCTACGGTTTGGTGGATGTAGCCCACATCGGGTGAACCACGTTAAATTCTCTGTGTTATTTTTTTGTGTGTTTGATTTTTGGTTTATTTGATAAAATCTGCATTTAGCTTTTAGATATCTGCCTTTGAAAACCTAACATCTCTTAGCTATCTAATGATGTAATATTTTTCACATTTTGACAATGTTAAGCCTTTGATCTATAATTTCTTTTGTTTGTGTGTTTTTTTTTATAAAAAAACCAGTGTTGGGTATTTTTTATTCATAAATTAACCATTCATCGAAATTTCAAATAAATTAAATTTTTAGAAACTAGAATCCATTCTACACATATTAAAAAATATATTTTCAATTAATTTACAAAATGTATAGGGGTAGCACTGCCAAAATTTTGTTTTGTAGGAAGTGTCCACTTTGAAAATTAGTAAGAAATCAAATATTCATTAAAAAACTAGGCATAAACTACATGTTGTTAGCTAATTTCTCACCAAATATATTTTAAAAATACCAAATAGAAGTTAACCTTTTGAGGGAGCCAAAAAAGTTGCTATGTTATGTTTTTTTGATAGAAATAACACCAATTTGTGTGGCTCCCTCTTTTGAACCCCTTAATCTCTACAATTAAAAAAAAAAAGAGTAGTTTAGAAAGTAGACCCAAAGCACTACGATCCTTGTTTTTTTTGCATCTAATTTTTTTGAGTGTAACTATCCTCAATTTCGCATCCAAGATCAGTATTTCCCGAGTTCAGAAAAAAGTGGTACTTAAGACCTCTTTTTGGCCCCCCATCTTTTCGTACTTACCTTATTTTACTTTATATTTGATTAGATTAGGATTAATTTAAGAATAAAAATGTGAACAATTCATTCAATTGATTATATTAATGGATTGCAAGTAGTAATATTATTAGAAATAAATGTCCTGATGACACCTAAAAATAATTGATGTATCGTTTGATCGTTTGATTAAAATTTTTCAAATCTAATGTGTTGAATATCTTGTGTGGATTAATAAATTTTTTCTAGAAAAGAAATGCATCTAGGGTTTACAAATATGTATATTAATAAAAATGAAGTCTAAAACATATATTAAAGGAAAAAGTGTATTGATAAATCTATTAATATAGAGTTACATCAAGAATGTTGATTATTTATAAAACTTATTTCTTATTTGGTTGATAAATTTAACTTGAACTAAATGCATTATAATATTTGTATTCCATGAACCTATTCAAATGGAACAACTATAGACATAGATCACTAAGTCATGTATTACACTGGAATGACCTAGTTGTAAGGAAAAAATATAAGTGTCGAAAATTACAAAGAAGAACAAAGGTGCATAACACTCAAATTTACATGGAAAAAGTTGGTAAAAATATACTAGTAAAAAACCATGGGAAAAATATATTTTGTATTGATTCTCAGGAATTACAGAGTTACAACAACCTCAAATCTATTCTAGCCTTCTTTTCAAAGGAGGGAAAGCTACTCTATTTATATAAGAAATTGAGAAACTTAATGCTATAATTAAGTTCTCAAATTTGCCATCTCTAACCCTTCCAATGCCACCACTATAGTCATATTGTTAACTAATCGTATATGTGGTTCTCAATTATCCACAAGGTTGACACATATAGAGTCCAACTTGATTGTACAATGAATCACTTAAAATAATTTTGAGTCAACACAACTGAGTTGGAGAGTCCTAGTTGGAGACAATTTACTAAATATAGTAAGTATGACTCACACAACTACACGTATGATACATACATGAGTAGAGACCTAATTGAAGACAACTTGTATGACACTATGACTTACACAACTACATGTATGACACATACAGGAGAAAATTCGTAATTGAAGACAACTTGTATGACACATATAGAGTCAGAGTTCCAATTGACTTCACATTCCAACATTCTCCCACTTGAAGTAAAATTTCAAACTCATGAATAATTCCTCTACTGAAAGACCATTGCCAATGCTACCTATCATCACATAATCTACAAACCAAGAGAATTTTTGCACCAAATGAACTCTCTACCAATAGGTTTCATCATAATATTTGCAGCACTATACATTAGTGTGAATATTGGCCTAGGAGATATGTCCTCCTTCCACTACTTCACAAAAAAAGTGATATTGAATATCAATATGCTTTGTTATGGAATGGTATGCCGAGTTCCATGCTAAGTGTACAACACTTTGACTGTCACAATGCAATACCATTTTATCTTGCTTCACTTTCAATTCACCCTAAATTCTATGAAGCCAGATTGCCTCCTTGCTAGCTTGTGTTGCTGCCATATATCCTACCTCAGTAGTAGATAATGCCACCACTGTCTACAACTTTGACACCCAACTAACAACACCTCTAGCTAAATAGAAAATATAACCTGTTGTAGACTTTCTTTGATCTCTATATCCACCAAAATCTGCATCCACATACCCATTAACTTGAAGACTACTCCCACTATAACATATAGTAGCATCTGAAGTGCCTCTCAAATATCTAAGAATCCACTTCACAGTTTTCCAATGATCAGTACCAAGATTCACCATGTACCTACTGAAAACTCCCATTGCTTGTGCAATGTCTGGTCTGGTGCACACCATGGCAAACATAATGCTTCCAACTGTTGATGAGTATGGTACATGAGACATTTGTGTATTCTTTTCTTCTATGCTAGGGCACTGTTACGAAGACAATTTAATATGAATAGGAAATGGAGTACTAAAGGGTTGGGCATTTTACATATTGAAGTGCTGCAAAACCTTCTCCACATAAGTTTTCTATGCCAACCATAATTTTCTTTTATTTCACTCTCTATGTATCCTCATTCCAAGAATTTGATTTGCACTGCCTAAGTCCTTCATGTAAAACTACCTAGTAAGTTGAGTTTTCAAATGGATGATTTTATACATGCTGGGACCTGCTACCAACATATCATCAACATACAGAAGTAGAATAATAAAATTGCCATCATCATACATTTGAGCATAGGCACAATGATCAACCTCACATCTACTAGAACCTAAGCTCATCATGAGGGAATCAAACCGCTTGTACCAACACCTTGGTGCCTGTTTCAAACCATAGAATGATTTTATTAACATGCAAACAAGATTCTCCTTGCCTCTTTCCTCAAAGGCTTCTGGTTGCTACATATAAATCTCCTTAGAGAGATCACCATGCAGGAAGGTTATTTTAACATCTAATTGTTCTAACTCCAAATCAAGTATAGTAACAAGTGCTAAAACAACTCTAATAGTACTTAATCATACAACAGGTGAACAAATTTCATCAAAATCAATACTAGACTTTTGTGCATACCCCTTTGCCACCAACCGAGCTTTGTATCTCTCCAAATTTTCATTTATATCCCTCTTCAATTTGAAGATCCACTTGTTCCACATAGAGTTTCTCCCCTAGGTAATGACACAAGCTCCCATGTCTCGTTCTTATGCAGAGCTTCCATCTCCTCTTCCATAACAAATCTCCATTTTCTTGCACATTAAGCTTCACAAGCCTCCTGATATGAACTAGGTTCACCAACATCAGTTAGTAATGCATAAGCAGAATTACAAGTAAGAGAGTACTTTACACATGGTTTGGTTACTCTACTGGATCTCCTTAAAATAGGTGATGATTCACCCTATGGCACAACTGGTTGCTGTTCTTATGGTTGATCTTCATCTAGTTGCTCTCCATCAAGCACATTTAGATAATCATCATGTTTTTCCATCTCTACAGGAATAAATTCCATACCTTGTTGTTCTTCACCTCTTTGCATTGATTTTTCATTAAAATAAACATCTCAACTAACAATAATCTTGTGGGAAGTAGTATCGCACAATTTGTACCCCTTTGTACCTTCTACATAGCCAAGAAAAATACATTTTGTGGACTTATTTTCCAGCTTATTTCTATTCTCTTTAGGATTATGTACATAAGCATCATAACCAAAAAAATGGATAAATGAATAATCAACTAGTTTACCTTTCCATATTTCTTCAAGAATTTTATTATCAAGAGCAGTAGTGGGAGATCTATTGATCAAGAAAGAGGTCGTATTTACAGCCTTACCCCAAAATTTCTATTCCAAACCAACAGTGCTCAACATGCATCTAGCTCACTCCATAATTGTATGGTTCATGCATTTAACAACACCATTTTTTTATGGTGTCCTCACAACCGTCAATTTCCTTGCAATGCCATGCTCAATAAAAAATTGGTTAAATTCTACTGAACAAAACTCACCTCTGTTATCAGTTCTTAGAAATTTTATTGTCCTACCTTTCTGATTCTCTACCAGAGCCCTAAACCTCTTGAAAGAAGAAAGCACCTTAGATTTCTTCTTGAGAAGATAAATCCACACCTTATGGGAATAATTATCTATAAATAAAACAAAATATGATGAACCTCCAATAGATGTTATAGGAGCTTCCCAAGGATTTGAATGAATTAAATCTAATAAATCTTTTCTTCTAGTAGTACTTCTAGAAAAACTCAATCTATTTTGTTTCCCAAACAAACAATGTTCACAAAAACTCAAATCTTTAGATTTTGCACTTGGGAGAAGATTTCTATCTAGTAGTACCTTGAGACCTCGTTCACTCATGTGGTCTAGCCTTTGATGCCAGGTTGATAGAGTCCATCTCTGCATCATATACCACAACAACCTCTCCAATGCCAGTTTGTCCAACCAATCTATAGAGATTGCTAATTTTTTCTCCCTTTAGCATAGCCAAAACTCCCTTTGTTACCTTGAGACAACTATTTTCACCACTGAATCGATAACCTTGTTCATCAAACACTCCAAGTGAGAGTATATTTTTCGTTAAACTAGGTACATGCCTAAAATGTTGAATAGTTCTAACTACTCCATCAAACATCTTGATTCTTACCTCTCCTTCATCAACAACTTTACATGGGTTGTCATTTCCCATGTAAACCATACCACCAACACAAGACCGATAACTAGAAAACCAATCTCTATGTGGTGTCATATGAAAAGAAGCACTAGAGTCAAGAATCCAAACATGAAGTAAAGAGCTTCTCAGATTAGCAATTAATACCTCTCCATCTTCCAATGGTGTTTGAACTTCAGCAGTGTTTGCCTCAAATATTGGTGAACTAGGATTCTCCTTGGTTGCTTTTGAAAACTTGCAATCATTCTTGACATTCCCATTTTTGCCACAGTTCCAACACTTTACCTTTTTTTGCTCCTTGGATTTGGACCTAATTTGTCCACCCTTAGTATTTTCTCTTTCCTAATTTCTACCTCTTGCAAAAAGGGCTTCATTTGAAGAGGACCTTTGAGATGTCTTCTGCCTTGGGTGATCCCACAATAGTGGTTTACAATTTTTGGCCAAACTCGACACTAAAATAATTTTTTATAACTAAATCTTCACTTTTGGGCACCTATAGTGGCTAAACCGTGAGGAATTTAAAGATGATGCAAACTAGTGATTTGCGACATTTTGTTTGTAGATTCTAAATATATTTTTTTCAAAATATTTGGAATCAAATTACACTTCTTTTCCCATCTCCTTTGAAAACTAGGTTTTTTCAGCAAACAACATTTTTAAGGAGTGACGCTCACCTTATACAACATAAATTTTTCTCCATGAAGGATAAAATTCTAATTATTTCGAATTTAGATTTGTAACTCTAATATCTAGTGCTTCCAATTGGTCTCATAGTTTTTTATTGAATATTTTTTCCTTAATCAAGTTTCAAAGTCAAACCAATTACAATTCAAACATAGGTAGACCGTATACAACATAACTATTTTTGTATGTATCGAAATTCATTTTTTGTTGTTGGATCAAGGTCTTCAATATCTACTGCACTCATATTTTTTTTTGTTTTGATAATCTGCTATTTTTCCACATATGCAGAATATAGTGCTTGATTTTCGATGAAAAACCTATGTTTAATAACACTAAAAAAACAAATACATAATAAAACCAAAACATATTAAAATTATATTTGTTAGATAGCTTGTTCTAAGGACTATCATCATCCATTTGGGTTTGTGAAGTCTCCTCCATTTTCATCCTCAACCTGAGCTTTGAAGCACAAAATTATAGACTCTTTTGGTGCTTGAGGGGGAGAAGGAGGGAAATGGGGGGTTGTTCATTCAAACCCCCTTTTAAAAAGGGTTTCCTTTTTTTTTTCGCGGGAATGGTGGGAAGTTCATTGAATGGGTTCACTCAAACCCTACTGCTCAAAACCTATTAGATCGCATTGGCCATTTTTTTCAACTTTTCTTTCCTCACTCCAATTGTAAACCACTTTTGTTTGTTCACCCCCTTGAATCTTCAGAGATTAAAGTAGCCACCACATCTTCAAAGAATAGCTTCCCACTCAATGTAGAATTATTGAGAGCCATAACCAATTGATCCCAACTATCTGGCAAGGAGCATAGTAATATTGTTGCCTTATCTTCTTCATCAATTTTCACACCCATTGAAGCCAACTTGCTTGTCAGTGTGTTGAAATTATCGAGATGATCTATGACAGATGAATTTTCACGCATCCTCAAATTATACAAATGTCTTCGTAGTAGAATTTTCTTTGCCAATGACTTTGTCTCATACAACTTTTCAAGCTTATTCCACAAGTCATGAGTAGATTTCTGTTTGGCAACATTGAGTAGAACTAAATCTGCTAGATAAAATTGGATTGTTGCTCTAGCCATGCTATCCATTGTATTCCAATATGATGTGCTCATATTTGCAGGTTTAGATGCTACTCCTTCAAGAGCTTTGTCACATCCATCCTTCACCTACAAAGCTTGAATCTTAAGCTTCCATAGAGAAAAATTAGAACCATCGAACTTATGCACCTCAAATCAGGTAATAGTAGTTCCAACCATTGCTCAACTCTTAAATTAAACAACTTCTACACAAATAACCTATGATTTGATACCAATTGTAAGGAAAAAATACAAGTGTAGAAAAGTGTAGAGAAGAACAAATTCGCATAACACTTAGATTTACGTGGAAAAACTCGGTGAAAATATACCAGTAAAAAACCATGAGAAAAATATCTTTTGTATTGATTCTTAGGAATTATAGAGTTACAACAACCTGAAATCTATTCTAGCCTTCTTTTTAAAGGAGGGAAAGCTAATCTATTTATATACAAATTTGAGAAACTTAATGCTATAATTAAGTTCTCAAATTTGCCATCTCTAACCCTTCCAATGCCACCACTATAGTCATATTGTTGACTAAGCCTATATGTGTCTCTCAATTGTATACAAGGTTGACACATATAAAGTCCAACTTGATTCTACAATGAATCACTTAATAATTTACTGAGTCAACACAACTGAGTTGGAGCGTCCTAGTTGGAGACAACTTACTAAATATAGCAAGTATGAATCACACAACTACATGTATGAAACATACAAGATCAAAGTGCTAATTGAATACAACTTGTATGACACATATATAATCGGAGTCCTAATTGACTTCACATTCCAAGACTAGTAACATATAAATTAGGTGAATAAATATATTTCTAGGAAGTTACTTTCCTTTGAAGAGAGATTTAGTGATCTTTTAACTTTACTTGAGTTGTTGAGTGTGTCAAAAAACCCTTCTAATTCAATTTTAAAGGTTTGAAATTAGTGAGATTTAATATTTTATAATAATTTATGCTAAATTTTGAGTGTTTAATCTTTATCTAGAAATATAAAAATGAGAGGGGGTAGATGATTATAAGTTTTAGTAATTTTCTATTATTATCCTCCATATCGCATATAATAACTCTTTTGTAGAAAAATATCATGCAGTGTTATTTAGTCTTATATTAATCTTTTCTTTTAATTCTATATTAAATATAGTTGTGTATTATATAGCTCTAGTAAATCATAAGATGTTGGCCCTATTGAAGGAATTTTTTCAATTAACAATGTGCTACAACAATTTATGTATCACTATAAAAAGAAAAAACTCCCCAAATTACTACTATTTTGTAGTTGCTATCCTAGCTCAACACTACTAGATTCATTTGACAAGACTTTTTCATTTTCTTTATTTTGATATGTATACAATATAAAAATTAGGTACAAACTATACAATGAAAGATTCTCCTATGATGCAATATTTTGAAATATTTTATGCGTTTAATGATGATGTTTGTAGGTGTTCACTATAAATTAATTAAGATTTTACATGGCACTAACTATGTGATTTCCAAAACTTTGAGTGTGAGGTGAGAGAAACAATAATTATTTGGTTAACGATATAGGAATACTAATTTTAAAAATTCCTAAATTATGTACCTATCGACATAAATGGAAAATGGATAGATGATAGATATAGACTATACTACATATCTTTAAGGAAATGTTATAGGCCCTCACTTCCATGTCACTCAATCAATGATCAATGTATGCAATATACAAAAAAATGGTCAATCAAAATAACAAAAAATATTTATTTGAAATGAAAGAATGCTTAACTAATAGGTTAGAGGTAGAGCACTCCACAAATTTATAAATTATATGGTCTTAAATTTTAGTGCTAGCTACTTTATCTAGATGATCATTGTAGGAGGTAAACTAGAAGTCTAAATTTTTCAAATATGAATTGAGAGAGGTATCGAGGATATATGAAATTCTATTCTCAATTCAAATGCAAGTACAAGTTAGAGTCAATGGCATAATATTAGAGATAATAAGCTAGCAATGATCAATAGTGCATGTATATACTAAATCTAAAGACGAATGTTTAAGGATCAATATTGTACACAATGGGTTGGATTGATGGGTAATGCAATGCCACTTTAGCTGATTGTTATTTCATGTATCTAACTAAATGTAAACTTCTACTTATTGAATTTTTTTTGACATATGATAATACATCTCATAATATTAATGTAAAAGAATCATCAATTATGTCAAAATGACATTGTTTAATCTCTACACAATCTTCTCAATTATCTTTAAAAGACATTGAAATGATTATTTAAGCAAAAGGAATTGGTTTGAATAACTCAAATTCTAACACATGTAATATGTAGATTCGTTCTAAGAAGTGTGGAGTGCATTTTTAGATAGCTTTGAGTTCATGTACACCATCTCATACAAAAGGAATAGTGATAAGAAACTTAAGATTTTAGATAGTTCTAGTAGATAAATAGTAAGGAGGTTCTAGTCAACCTTTAGTTGTTTAAACTCTTTAGTTTAACCGAGTTTTAAAGCTATTTTTATAGAAATCCTTATATCAATATGAAGTAGTTCACCATAGGAAGTTGATGTGGTGGCTAGAGAATATTCCGTATTTTAGTAAGTTTGTTGGTGGTGACAATATGCATTTATTCATGTGTAGCCAATGGTTTTTTTTATGGTGGTCCAGCAATGGTCTAGTAGTGGCTAGTTACTGTAAAAGTGGTTGTGGTACTATATGTCATATAGTTTAGGAGTTTGAAATCCACAAAACTACAAATCCTACGACTTTGATATCTTGGGCTTTGGATGTTTGTTTAAGTTTGTTAGTTGCTCCAGATGTAATGGTGATATTGTGACGAAACAAGCATTAAATGTAATATTTTAAGAAATGATCGTAAAATATATTTCTCATTACAAGTATGAGAATAAAGAAGATTACTTTTTACTATAAGAAATTTAAAACTTGTCCAAAGCAAATATTTTTGTCTCTCCAATATTTTATTATTATTAACACTGAAACATGGGAGATAGTTTCCAAGATCAAATGCTACCAAAGCAGAAATTTAGCCAAAGCATATGGCGTAGTGATGTCGATCGTCTGCAATCTGTAGACCTCTGCCCATACTACGCAAATACGTTTCTGGTCCATTTGAGGAAGGCTCTTAACCACGTTAGCCACTGCTTTGTCAAGCGGCCGAAATTTATCTCTGAGTGAGCTATGCTCTGCGAATTTTCCCATGATGGGAAGCCAAGTTGTGAGAAAAGAAACTCGAGAAGCTCTTGAAATTATTATCTTTCCGCCTCCTATGGCCTTCATAAACTACATTATAATGTCGAATGCAACTTCAGCAAAACCCAAGTGAGAGATTTGCTTTACACACTTGATAAACTCTGCATCTTCACAAAATGCCTTATGTGCAGCCTCCAGTATTGCTCCATTGCAGTGCTGAATAAGTTTGAAAAACCGTGGTAGAGTTGTGAAATTACGAGAATCGATGGCTGCTTTGAACTCTTGCAAAAGCACACGCCCGCATACGTGCACGGCATCTCTAGATCTGTTTCCATCTAACATCCCTGCTAAATCTTTCTCCACAGTTTCTCGACTTTTGGATAAACCGCTGCTGTTGTTTTTAAGAAGAGACACCCTTTCTTGGATAATCTTCTCCACAAAGGTTATATGGTCATCGTCGTCCTGACGAAGCCTGACAACTAAATCTGGTGAAAGTTTCAGTTCCTTGCGAGAGAGCACGTTTCGAATTTGAGACTCCTCCTTCACACTCCAAGGAACTGCTTCCAAATATTGCATGCATTTGTTGATGCAGTCATCAGCCAACAGTTCAGAAGCAACTGACAGAATCCCCAGGCATTCCTCAATATGATTTCAATACATTTTAAATAGTGATCAAATTTGTGATAAGTAGTTACCCATATTTCGGTTGATTTATCCGACGACCACCGCTTGGAAAAGCTGCCTTCAAAACACTTCAATCTTTTGAGGATCTGAGAATGGAGATAATAAATTAAAACTGGATTTTTTGTGTGCTTTTTATCAGCTGGGCCTGTCAAGAACAATTTTACATCAGCGGAGCTTTGAGTTCCGAATCGAGGCCGAGCTTCTGCCATTGCATAAATGGATACAGATGACCCCTTTTTCTCAAAACCAACTCTAGATTTATAGAGTAGGATTGAATACCGATGCAATTCAATCTTACATGTCTCAAAATTTAGAACAGGAGGCGGCTTCTGGTGCAATTTAATGTTAAAGTTTATTCATTAAAACTTAAATTTCAATGGAGTCTACTTCAATCACAGGTCATTGCCGACTTCTTTAAAGAAAGCGGATTCCCTTCGCTTTAATAAAAGAAAGCTTATTAGTGCTATAATAAATAAAGTAATATATATATATATATTCTTATGTATGAAAGTCTTGTGGTTCATCCTCTTCAGTGGGCCGAAGTAAGGTAAATTTTGACAATGATGGTGATGAACTTGACAATCCAAGATTATATTGGTCAATCTCATACTACTATCAAAATAGTTTCATAAGAATTATTTAATGAAAAATTGAATGTAGTTAAAATAATGGCATGTAGTCATTGATAGTAAAACATAAAATGTATACAACAAACTTTGGAGTTTTTGAAATTATCTCTTAGGAATTTTGGTTTTTGGCCCTTTATTCTTAGAGAAACTTTAATATATATTTTTTATAGGTTAATATATGGGTATGTCCCCCAAGGTCAATTTTATCTAGTAAAAAAGTTATAAATATATAATAATCATTACAATTTTCAAAGTAAATAAAATAAAAAGTTAAATAATTACTACTTTCAAAAACATAATTAAAATTTGTATACAATAGATTAATAATTTTCCCAATAAAAGTAAAGTTTAAACAATGTATTATTAAAAATAGAATTTATGTGTATTAAATAATTTTAAAATAAATAAAATAACTCTTAAGAAAAGAAAATAACTCCTATATCTTTAGAGATTTTAAATATAAAAGTATTTATGATATGATTTTAATTTTATTTTTTTTAGTCGTAAGGTGTGGGGTAAGGGTCCACACCCTTTCATATATCAATGAATAAATAAATACAATTACATAGTTTTCCCACCAAAACTGAGAGGCTAGAAGATACTGAGAAGAACCAAAAGAGCCTAAAAGATCCCGAAAAAACATTAAAATAGCTCCAGAGAAATAGACAGAGACTAGGAGCTAAAACAAACACAAACCTAAAGGCAAGAGCTCCCTAAGGAATCATTGAGCTTTTTTGCTGTTTCGAGAGAAGAGAGCATCCATGGTCCATTGGGTGCCCCCCTCACCAGCTTCCATGCCTTCCATTCAAAGTTTTTCAGCATCGATTTTCTTACCCTTCCTTCTTTTTGAGCCACAATCTGGTTTAAGCTTGTTGCAAGTAGTCTGAGATATCCCATTATGAATTTTACATTTATTTATTATTAATAAAAAATATTAAATTTATTTATTATTAATAAAAAATATTAAATTTATTTATTATTAATAAAAAATATTAAATTTATTATATTATCAAATTTATAAACAACATTATATTATTGATTAAGTAAAAGGGGTTTTTGAGAAAGTCTCGACCATTTTATAAAGCTACTAAAAGATTAAACAAGCAACACTCAAAATTTGTAATAGTATAGCTAAAGAAAATTTGTCTGCACAAATAGTGATGTAGACACTTGAAAAATGTCTCGAACCAACAAGCAACATTCTATCGCTAATTTGCCTTCTTCCTAGTATAATTAAATAATATTCATTATTTAGTTATTTTCTAATGTCATAATTCTCATAGTAATTGAATTAATTAATTCATTTTATCTTGTTTCGCTTTTCATTAATTTAAATAAAAATCAATTTTATTTAAATTAGTCACGAACTTATCCTTTTCTATTTATAATTAAATAATTTTTTTTTAATTAATTATTATTATTGGATGAAAGATACTTAGGCCTAAAATATATTAATATTGTAAAAGTACGAGTTACATATTTTACCTACATATAGGTGGGTGATGGACTGAAATTTTGCAAAAAGAAGCCCCCACATACAATTTTTTGTGCCATGCAGGGATAGGCTATGGAAATTATAGTTGCAAAATTGCCCCTGGAATATGGAAAAAATTGGGATTTAGCAAGCTTTGGGTCGACTGCACTGAGTAATTGGATTACATGTTTATCCCATCGAAGGAGTTGACAAAACATAAAAACACGGTTTACCCACTTTCACGACGAGGCTTGGGCAGATTTTGGTGACAAAGGGTGATCCTGGGGGGTGGGGCTCGTGCGAGAGGAGGATAATTATCGGCCAACAGACTTTTAGGACCCAGTTGTAGAAGTTTGGACACTTCATCCCTGTGCACGCGAAAGGCTTCGTCCAACTCCGCTTCAATACGTCTGTGCAGAGCTCGCTTCAGGGCCACAAATATGCAGAGGTACCTCGAGCGTTTGCGTAACTGTTTGTGTGAGAACAACCCCCCTATCAGAGCCGAGCAATTGTGGAGATCATAACCTCTGATGACAGAATTGAGTGCTCGGCCAACCAAAAAAATTTCTTGCACATAGTCAATTGCCAGGTGTATAACCAAGCCATAGTGCTGCATCAAATCCATAGTATTAGAGAGAAAAACTGAGGCTACCTGAGATGAGTAAATGACCGGATCGTCGTTTCCACCATTTGATAGTCTTATCTTGAAAATCTTGTGTAGCATGTCGACAACAAAGAATTCATCCGACTCCGGGTACTCCCATTTCAGAATTGGTAAGCTTATTCGCTTGTTGATGGGCTCAATTTCGACCAATGCCATTAGAGGATTGTGACTAGAAACCCCATGCGAGAGAGCCTTTGCAACCAAACAATGGATATTAAAACCTCACAGCACTGAATGAGTTGTAGAGCTATTTTCGCTTCTAAATGCAAGTGTCGAGGATATGAGGTGACTTGTCGTATATTTAAAGACCATCGAGAGGTATTGTCCATACTGCCCCGAGATGAAATGATCTCGATGTTGCCACCTTTCAATGAAATGATTTCCATATGCGATTGGCACCGAAGAAACTGACGACCGTATTGGTGAGATTTGCTAGCACCACCGATATATCTAATGCATGCTTAGATATGGTGATCTAAACATGGATACATCTTGGCTTTCATACTGCAAATGCCATCGTAAATGGGGGTCACATTTGAAGTTATCCTGTTTCAAAATCTTTGTGAGGCTGCTCTATTGATGGCAAAAAGCCTCTTTATGCGTGTGACAACCAGCGAGATTTGCAGCCACTAGAGACACACAGGAGTTTAATTATCCCATTTAGTGCGATTGTGCATCTTGTTCGAAAATGTTGTTGACCTAGCGGTGGCGGTTGATTTCAATCTCATGTAAAATCACATAAGGCGAATTCTGTACACATGCCATGTTGACAAGAGTGTGCTAATTTATTGCCTTCGCGATAGCAATGTGTAAAGCAGAAGTATTTGAATGAATTGAGGAGGCCAATAACTTATTCCATTATGTAATTTAGTTGCCAGGCTGAAGCTTCATGTTTTTTGTATGCGTTTATAATGTTCAGGGAGTCTCCCTCATCCACAACTTGTTGATATTTGCCTTTTTCGCCATTATTAGTTTTGACAGTAAGGCCTGAGCCTCAGCTTGATTACTTGATCTCACACGCAGTTTTAAAGCGAGCATTGAATGGGTTATGCCTTGCGAGTCTCTGATTAGACAAACTGCTCTGGAGGTACCTGGATTACCTTTAGATGCACCATCAAAATTCAATTTCCAAGTGTTTTGTTGTAGCGGATGCCATTGAATTTTTTCCTAACTGTTTGATTGAGATTGAGTCTCATCGTAGGGATTGCACCTAGGGTTAAAAGAGTAATATTCTTCCATTTATCCAGCATCTTGAAATCCCATGAAGAGAAAGGTTGACTATTTCCAATTGCTTGGAGTTTAAGGACTCTTGCCATCACTATTTCTGATATGGGCATTTCCATTTTTTTGCAACACTTGTGGAAGTGGATTTAATTCTTTGCAGAAGATCCTTATGTTTCATTCCCACCAAATATTCTAGGGAGGGCCAACTGTTAAATACTTGGACCAGTGTGTTACCCATGGGAGCTTGCTAATTTAGTTGGTTTTGGAGCCATTTCCAACATGCTTGGGAAAAAACACATTGGACGAAGAGGTGGTCAAGTGTTTTCTCGTGGCTACCACATAGGATGCATTGGAAGGAGTTTGCAATGCTTAGTTTCTACACACGCTCATTTGTTAAGAGTCGATGATTTAATTATTTGTTTCCACTTTCTTCTATAATTAAATATTTATTTTTAATTATTAAATTATTCATTATTATTTGTCATTTGTCCTTTTCTTTTATTAAATAATTATTTTAAATTATTTAATATTTTAGCATTCTATCTATTCTATTATAATTAAATAATAAATAATAAATAATAAATAGTTACAAAGAGGTTGAATACTAATATATTTAATTATAAAAGAGGTGGAATGATAAAATGTTAAATAATTAAAAATAATTATTTAATATGGGAAGAGGACAAATGACAAATAATTAAATAATTAAAATAATTATTTAATTATGAAAATAAGAATGTGATAAATAATAAAATAAATAAAATTTATTTAATTAGGGCAAGAAAAGGTTAATGAATAATTAAATAATTAAAAAAAATTATTTAATTATAGAAGAAAGTGGAAATAAATAATTAATTAGAAAATGATAAGTTAGTGATGTAATTTAAATAAAATTGACATATCAATTAATCAAAGGTAGAATAAGGTAAAATGAATGAATTAACTATTTAAAAAATATTTAATTAATAGAGGAATTATGACATTACAAAATAACTAAATAATTAATATTATTTAATTATGTTAAGAAGAAGACAAATCAATGATAAAATGTTGCTTGTAGGCTCGAGACATTTTTTAGTGTCTACATTTTGCCCCTCTTTAACATAATGTGATTATGAGCATTGTGTAAAAGAATAACCAAGAAAATTCATATGCCTCAGTGGATGCAAGGAAGAATTATGTGCCCTCAAAAAAATTCACAATTTAAAAAAAAAATTGAAAAAATTGGCAAATTTACCAATACGCTAATTTGATAGGCACAAATGCATTGGTGAAAAAAAACTAGGCTTAAAAGACAATCTAGGGCTTGATATGTGAGTTCAAAGGTAAAATTTGATGTGGCCATTTGTGAAGGTAGGGGCCCATAAGGTCAAATTAGGTTATAAATATACTCTAGGGGGGTGAAAATAAGTCATTTGTGCACTTTTACTATTGGTGATTAGGAGCTTTGGTTTATGATTTGTTGCGAAGTTGCTTCCAGAATGTCATATGTACCAGTTGTTGCACATTGTGGATATCGAATACAGACACATGGACGTGAGGAGGACTCGGGCACGAAGGTATGTATCCAACCCTTGCTTTTTGATTTTGTAATTTTAGCATAGAATTGAGGGCTCAAAGAAGGGAAAATAGATGTAGTGTAGTTTTTGCACTACAACTGTTATCACGTTCACCACAACTAAAGGGTGGTTCACCGCAACTATTACGATGCGAGACAATCATTTAGGACAAGCAATAGGTGAAAATAGACTTGTAACTATAAACTGCACATCAATTATTGTGGTGCAACACAAATGAAGGCAGGAATGACACACTGCAATTATGCAATGCAACTGCATGAAAAAATGATGCATTTGAAAAATGGCAACACAATTGTCAATGCAACACATATGAAGAACAAAATGACGCATATGATCATAAAATTAATTTAAGCAATTTTTTAGCAAAATTTTGAATATGCATTAGATCACATAGGCTAATTTAGATGCTGCAACTATCATGGCACACTTTCTAATGGATGGAGGTGAAAATAGACCCAATATACATGCGCGAGAGCCGATTGACATCCTTTTCTTTGAGAGATAATTTGTTCATAGAGGAACGAGACACATTGACTTCACTGGGACTTTATCATGTGACTTTTATGCCTACAGTACAGGTGAATAGGGGCCTTTTGACAACACTTTGTGAGCGATGGCACTCTTAGATGAGCTCCTTTCATTTGCCAACTAGAGAGGCTACTGTGACCTTGGAGGACGTATGGAGGATCCCGAGACTTCCCATCCATGGAGAGAGGGTAGTCTATGACACTAGGTAAGGATTGGTTGCCATTCGATGAGTCTTTGAGATCAAATCCTTGGTAGAGATGGGAGTAGAGGACTATGAGATCCGTTGGGATACTCTGGTCGATAGGTACCATAGGCTTGTGGTGGTACTATGCACATTTATTGGAGGGGTGGTTTTTATAGATAGATGTGGACTTTTTTTTCCAGTGGGGTGGGGGGAGATGTTAGAGGGTGTGATGGAGGAGGAAACAGTCTATGCATGTGGACCTTGCTTATTGGCTATGTTATATTTCTAGCTACATGATGTGGTCTATAGGGAGTGTTGGAGCATTAGTTGTTAGACAACATTATTGATGGTATGGACTTGGGAGCACATTGGGATAAGTGCACCAATCTATGACATAATTTTGATGCCAAATTAGAGAAAAAGTAAAAAATGTCAAAATAGGCCATTTGGCACACGCCAAATTTGGCGTGCACCAAATAGAAAATCATTTTTAAAACAAACTATCTTCATTTTTTTGTTCACCCGTGGCTTGGCTCAGAGGTTTTCAGGTCTGCAACTCATGCTCGCCAAATCTCTTCCAGTTTTTGCAGTATTAGCATGCAATTCTTCACAAGGATTCACCAACACATCAAAGAGGTTGAATATTGCAAAGAGGTATGTATTTTTATTGTTTTTATTTCAAATTTGATTAAGAATGTAGTTTGAAATAGGTTTCCTTGATAAAACTTCATTCTAATTCTTAGGGAATGAATCTCCACTTCCAAACATTAAGAATTCATAACCACCCACTAACAAAGAGCCTCCTATACAAGAACAACTTGAAAACCCTCCATCAATTCATAGGCATCCTCAAGGAACACAAGAAAATATCCTAAATCAGTTTGAAAACAATAAAAGAGACATTGAACAATTAATTGGAAGAATAATCGAGCATGGTGAAACCCACCTTTATAGGAGAGGAATTTCTGAATTGTTGAAGTCAATTGTATCTCATGTAGGAGAAATGAGCGAAATTTTTTTATTTGGTAAAATAAGAGGCATGAGATGAGACAATTTTATGCTAGTGCTTTGTCATATGTAGATGTGAAAGAAATAATTAGCAAAGCCAACTTGTGTGCTCTATTTACAAACCCAAGAACCAACGCACCTTTGTCTCATGCATGTAGGAGGTTCCACATCCATTGGTGCCACCATGAGTTAATTAAAAATAAATTTTGGGAGCAGTGGTGGACGATATTTGACCAACCTCCATGCAATAACCATGAGGTACCACAATAATTTTTGAGAAAACTCTATTGTGAGTTTGTCCTCAATAAGATGCCAGATTATTTTGACATCTTAGACTTTCAAGATAGAGGTGGGGGCTCCACACATGATAGACATGCTACACGATGTAATTCACAGTTGGAACCAAGAGCCTTGGCCAAACCCATGGTGGAGCATTTTTCCTTCTTTCCATTGTTAATGACAGTATAGAGGTGGACATGCTGGACTTGATTAGCTCACTCACCCAGACCATTATATAGTGTGTGAGGCCTCTAGTAGAGCCTGGAGTGGAGGAGACGTGTAGGCCCTGAGCTCTACCCCACCATTGTGGCGCTTGTGGTGTCGTTTGCACATACAATTATTAGACTGCTCGGGATGCAGCTACACAACCTACATTAGTTGCAGAGGTGATGGATTTCATAGATGATTTTCTAAATAATACATTTGGCATTGGCACTCAGGTAAAATTCAACAAGTTCATTAATTTATTTATCAAATTATATTTTGAAATTTAAGAATAACTAAATTAGTAGAATATTGATATGATGAAATTTTAGGGTCAGAGTGTTCATGAGACATGCTCCATTCCTGTAGACCCTTATTCATTCTCAACGTTGATTCCATAGGTATTCAACTAGTATTAAAGATATTATTAATGCATTTGAACAATTGAATGTGTGACGTAGATAAAATGGATTGCTGCACAATAAGATTGTTAAATCTAATCTAACAAGCGTAAATCTAAATCAAACAACTAAGAACGAGATAAATGAACTAAAGCAATAAAAACGAGAAGGGCAGAAATGGTCTCTCACCGTACTGGATGGTGCCCCATGAATGGAATGCCCTTACTAAAAACCATGTTGTAGTTTTTCCAAAATCCTATCTATTTGTTGGTGCAGAAGGTTGGACCTGTGAAGCCGTCTTACATTCTTATGGTTCATGTGTGGAGATGAGATGTATTCCATGGGAGTTTCATGGGTACAGTAGCTTGGCTGCCCTGTATAAGTGAGTGTCGTGGATGGGAGCTGGTGGGGTCAAGCTTCTAGTCATCCGCCTTGAATATGTGTAGCTAGATTTATTCAAGTAAGAACTCAGTAAATACTATCCAACACAACCTAGGTTGTAATTGTCTTCTAGTTTTAATAGATTCAACACATCAAACTGGAAACACTTTGTATTATGTGATTGTTTTTTGTTGTATTCATCAAAAACTTGATCATTAAACTGAGTCAGTCGTAACATTATCTTCAGAAAATCGTAACTGTCAAAATCGAGTCGCAACTGTCATATTTTGAACCGCATGTGTCATAGAGAGTCAAAACTATTCAACTAATCATTGCATGTGTCTATCAACAAAATTTAGTTTCGAAGTCTAGTTTCTAAGCTGCAACTATCATATTTCGAGCCGCATGTGTATCTGCGAGCCGCAACTATCAAACGAAAAATCACAAGTGTCTGTCAACAGGTTTATTTTCATAGAGTTCCTATTTCCAATTCGCATCTAATTTGTGAGTCACATCTGCCATAAAGTAAACCGCATCTGTCAGTGAAATTCACAATTGCCTATCAACATTCGAAACCTAGTTTGGTCAATTCATCGCACCTGAAACTTGAAATGCATCTGTCAAATCTATCAACGCATCTGAAAAGTGAACCGCAATTGACTGTCAATAGGGAAATTTCGAAAAAATTGCAAACTCAGTCCAAAATCAAAACTGTCTTTTTGCTTTTGTTTCTTAAGATCAACCTCGGACAGAAACTGAAAAAAAAAAAATTGCTCAAAACCCTTGCATTATTAGGTGTCATATACGTCTTAGTGATAGTCATCCTAAGTCACACACATTTAGATACTTCCTAGGAAGTTGCATATCATAGAATAAAATAAATTTTCGCATCATCGAATACGTTCATGCTCTGATTTGTCATTATCATTGAACCTAGTCACTATTGTCCTATTAGTGAATCTTTCCAACTTGATAGTCTAGTTTGGGAAATTTGCCTTGTCAGTTATCTTTGTCTTACAATCAGGTTCCTTGGTAAGGTTAGATCATTGCTTTGATTTATTCCATAGGTGGTAGGTTATACCCATCTTAGAATCATTTATCGTCATATTCTACTATAAATTTTACATATTGTCCATCCTAGCATATGTCATCTTAGTATACGTCATTTTAGAAATCTTTAGAAACATCCTTTATATTCAAAAAAATAAAAAATAAAATAAAAAATCCATAGAAATATGACATCATTTTTTAGACATAGTTTGCATTACCCCATTTTGAGAAAATTTTCATGGTTGAAACAAGGCCTAAGAAGAAACATAGAGCAATGTCGGACCCTAATGAATTTGTCAATCCTTTTGGAAATCAACCATCAGGGAAAGAGAGACCACACAAAACTTTGCTTGAAAAAAATGTCACTAGAGACACACATGGACAAATTTATGTTGAAGACATAGACACCACCGTACAAGATCCTAAGTTTGCATCCTTTATGGATGAGTTTTTGGAAAATGATCCCCAACGATATCTAGCAATGTTGCTACTAGAAGGTGCCACACTACCACCAGGATTTGATATTCACACTTTGAAAAAACCATCTACTCAACGAATGCAAACCATGACGTCAAGTATTTCTATTCCTTAAATTACCACAGCAATACCAACTGGCATACCTACTCAAACATCATCAATTGTAAGCACAATCCCTTTTAACATAACAAAAGGTTTACAATTTACTGCGGGAGCAACTTCATCAAACCCCTTTGGCACAAACACTACTAGTAAGAGATCCAAAGTTGGCACGAATATTCCTATACCAAATCAGAACATTTAGACAGGAAAAATTCCAACACCAAATCAAAAAATTCAGACAGGAAATATTCGTATACAGAATCAAAACATTCAAATAGGATATATACCCTCGCCAAATCACAACCCGTCACAAAACATAGCATTTCAGAACACTTACATTGATCCAAACAACACAAACAACATGTCCTTGACACAAGTAGATGTTCTCCAAAATCGAATGCAAATGCTTCAACAACAAATAGACAACATGTCTATGTCAAGAAAATGAACTATCTCAGTGCAAGATTTATGTCCATGTCCTTTTGACAAAACGCTATACATGACACCCTTCCCACATAGATACATTATACCAAATTTGCCTAAGTATAATGGGAGGAGGAATCCTCTAGAACACATTATAGAATTATCTACAACATGCATCGACATATCATATGACCCCACATACTTGATGAGACTATTTCTGTGAACCCTTGTTGGGATAGCACTGGAATGGTTCTCTAAATTACCATATGGCATATGATCCTGGGGTGAATTAGCTAAGAAGTTTGTCGAAAACTTTTCCTTTAACATAGAAAATGAAATAAAAATAGCTACCTTGTGTCACACCATGCAAGAAGAAGGCGAAACTTTCACTACTTTCTTCCAGAGATGGAGAAGTTTAGCTAGTAGATGTACATTTGAAATACCAGAAAAATAGAAAGTCATGATATTCCTTGAAAATATTAATCCAAAATTGAGAAGTGACTTAAGGGTACATTGTTGTACTTCATTCCTATACTTGGTACAAAAACGCATCATCCTTGAAGAAGGCCTTATTGATAAAGGAGAAATTAAAGTACCAGGAAAAAACCCAGTTGTTCAACATCAAACCGCTCCCAACGATAGAAACAAGTTCTGGTCTAGAAACAAAAGTGTTACCAATGATGGTATTGTTGATGCTAAGACCATACATGCAGGACCGGTCATCACACCTAGAGGTTACAACCCCAATCAAGACATGATGAGTAATCCATATCAAACAACAAATTTTTTCCAAAATTCACAACAACAACGACCACAAATGAGATTTCCTAAACGTGAATTTACCTCTTTTGGGCAACCAATTGAGACAATTTTCAAAGAGCTACTTAAACATGATCTCCTGAAACTATTGGAACCAAGACAGTATGATCTTGGATAGTTTAAACCCTCATGGTGAGATGATAATGCCTATTGTGAATACCATCGAACAAAAGGAGACAACCTACAACAATGTCAACAACAGAAGAATATCATACAAGACTTTGTTGAAGACGAAACCATAGAGGTCAATGGGAAAAAACATACCAAGAATAGTGATCACAAGGTATTCACAGACCCATTGCATGAACACGCGAAAGGAAAGGCCTCCAGTTCGGTAACTAAGAATATTGCATCATCCAATTATGCAATGAAATTTATACCTTCCACATATCACTAGTGTCTTAAATTTCCGTATAATGGCATCGAGATCACGATTGATGGTGATCCAGATCCTTTTCAATATTGTACAAGCCTAAGGGAAATTCCACAATGACAAGTGCCAGTTAATCAAGAAGCTTCATCATCCACTTTATCCCTATATGTTGATCCATCACATCTTACCAAGTCCATTTCATTCAAACCACCATCATCCACTCCTAAGGTCGAGATCCAATATAAGGGTTATGGATAGTATCACATGAAAGCATCCTATTGTATCAGCCAACTGGTTCCACCTAAGGCATATGGTCTACCCATGGCAGATAGAAGACAATCTGTAGTCACATTTCATGTTCCCCCTACAATGACATTGACCAAATGGGAAGAATTAAGTGAAGAAATTATGGACCAAGGTGATATTACCTCCTAGTTGTACCAGGAAGACAATGAATACCCCTCACCATTTATTCAGATAGCTAAGGATTAATATGGAAAAGGCTATGATAGACATAGTGGGTTAGGACTACATCAAAATGGAAGGACGAAACGAATCATTGTCTCACCAGAACCGAAAGGCCTAGGGCTAGGGTTTCAACTTCTTAGAATTGGCTTTCCTAGTACTTCATCACCATATCAAGAGGAAGTGAGTTCTCATGAAGACATTGAGATATCTCACAAACCACTTGCCCCAGTTTACGATGAATCCCTTGACTCAAGCAACTATGAATGGGATTCCCTTTCCTCTACCAACACCATGAACCTAGATAATCTATTTGGAGAACTGGGCCAAATGATAAAACCCGTACCAAATCCATCTATCCCCCGTAATAAATAACCCTTGATCATGCATCTTGGGCACCTAACAAATCATCTTCTAACGACTTAGCCCGTACAGTAGTCCCCAATCAGAGTTTACCCACCCATAGAAAAAAGAACAAGAAGGAGTTAGTCCAAAACCTCTGTGACCATGTCAACCACTCTATATTCACCTTGTCAGCTTCCACATTCGATAACTCTGATGATGACATGCCCCTCATATATCCCCAACTTATCGACTGGGATCAACAAGGTACACCCATCTTAGACATATTCGAGAGCGACGAAGCAATAGCTGAGTTCATGGGACTTTGAGAAGGCATACCAAGAGGGGATCATAAATCTGATTTTACCATAGACTTGGATGACAAAGCATATTTTGGGGAGTCTATTTACACCTCTAGTCGCAAAAATGAAAATAAAAATAAAAATAATAAAAATGAGCAAAATGATGAGTCCCTAGGTGAAAACCGAAAGGCGCCTCTGGAAGAAGAAATAGTAAAAATAAAGGATGTATCTGAGGGTAAAAACTTCTCTAAGGCACCCAAGTATGGAGGTTTGAATATTCTCCCCGTTGCTTAGGAAAAGTCACTGATGTTAGTAGAGGAGTCTGTTGAAGTCAACATAAACACAGAAGAAAACCCTTAGATAATATACTTAGCAGCCTATTTGATAGAGACAAAACAACAAGAGTTTCAGGACTTCTTTACAAAGAGACAGATAAACTTTGCATGGTCATATTTTGACATGCTTGGGCTAGATCCAAACCTAATATTGCATCATCTACCATTACAACCAGGTATTTATCCAGTCAAACAAAAGTTAAGGAAAATTCATCCACAGATTGCTCTACTGGTCAAAGAAGAACTTAAGAAACTATTGGATGTCGGATTCATAAGATCCATAGACTATGCAGACTAGATTTCAAATCTTGTGCTAGTGACTAAACCAACTAGGGGCATCTGCATTTGTACAGACTTTAGAGACATCAACAAGGCATGTCCTAAGGATGACTTCCCCTTGCTAAACATTGACATGATAGTGGACCTTACAACAGGATACAAGATGCTATCCCTCATGGATGGTTTCTCTAAGTATAACCAAATCAAAATCGCAGCTAAAGACCAACACAAGACAAATTTCACATGTCCATGGGGAACATACTGTTGGAATGTTATGCCTTTTGGGCTTAAGAATGCAGGAGCTACGTATCAATGTGCAATAATGACTATTTTACATGACTTTATCCATACTCTCATGGAATATTATTTAGATGATATTATAGAAAAATCAGTAACAAGGGTAGATCATTTGAAGGTTCTAGACAAGATGTTCTAGAGGCTAGAAAATTACAACGTCAGACTAAATCCAAGGAAATGTGTCTTTGGAGTGAAATCAGGGAAAATTCTAGGATAAATCATTTCTAGAAGAGGCATTGAAGTAGATCTAGAGAAGGTAAAAGCTATTGTATAAATGGCTCCTCCAATCAACATTGGTCAACTAAGAACACTACAGGGAAGATTACAGTCTATCAGGTGCTTCATTGTACAACTAGTAGACAAAATACACCCATTCCAACATTTGCTCAAAAAAGGAGTACCATTTGTATGGACACCTAAATTTCAGGAAGCTTTCCAACACATCAAAGATTATCTACTTGCTCCACCCATGTTAATGCCACCTACAAATGGAAAACCATTGATACTATACATTTCAGCAACTCAGTCAACATTAGGAGCTCTTCTCGCACAAAATGATGATCAAGGTCATGAAAGAGTAGTGTACTACATCAGTCGTACCTTGGTGGGATATGAATTAAATTAGAGTAACATAGAATGTGCCTGTCTTGCGGTAGTCTTTGCTACTCAAACAATTCAACACTATATGTTAAAGTGCCAAACCATGTTGGTCGCAAAGATTGATCCCCTCAAATATCTCCTAAGTAAAGCAACATTAATAGGCTGATTGGATAAATGGGTTATGAACTTAGTAAATATGACATCCAATATGTGGAGAGGAAACCTATAAAATGAAAAGTAATTGCAGATTACTTAGCGGATGCACCCATGAAGGTAGACCATCCTTTAGTGGTAGATTTTCCTGACGATTTTATCTTCAAAGTTAACACTAGAACCAAATGGAAATTATACTTTGATGGGTCACATACTAATCGTGGTTTAGGAGCAAGCATATTATTTGTTACACCTCAAGACGATACTATTCCTAAATCATTAAGAATTTCATTCCCTTGCACCAACAACATAGCAGAGTATGAAGCCTTAGTGATGAGACTAAGAATGGCAATCCAATGGAAAATCAAGAGTCTACATGTTTATGGGGACTCTCAGCTAGTAGTCCGGCAAGTAAATGATGATTATGAAACTAAAGATGAGAAAGTTTCCCCCTACACATGCATGGCGGATAGTTTCAAGCAGTACTTTGATGACATTACCTTTCAACAAATACCATGTATTAAGAACAGGGCAACAAATTCTATGGAAACTATGGGTTTCCTATTCGATATTCCAAGCAACATGCCTAAGTTCAAGTTTTTGGTCCAACAATTGTTGGTCCCTGCCTATGATGTCCCCGATTCTGTGATGTTGTGTACAATTGTTGGTCCTACTTCCCCTTGGTACAAGGATGTATTCAACTATCTAAATTCCCAAATCTTACCTCTAGACTTGTCAAAGAACCAATGTAGAACCTTTATCCGTAAGTCAGCTAAATACACCATCATCAGAGATACCTTGTTTAGATGTACCTTAGATAAAACCCTAATGAGATGTCTCAATGCTGAAGAAGCACAAGCAACCTTGCGAGCGGTACATGAGGGTATATGTGGATTCCATTCTAGTGGTCCTACTTTAGCCCATAAGATTATGAGATTAGGTTATTATTGGCCTACAATGGAAAAGGACTCTTTGTCACAACGAGTCAGTTAACTAGTTATAACTCATATGCATGAACATATTGATTAATTAAATATCTTTATTTAATTAATTAATTCATGTGTGCATTCAAACATATTATTCTCCGAGTTCTAACTTTATCATTTTCATTTAAAGTCTAATTCTTCTATTTTTGAAGACTTTCAACTGAATATTAAATCATTTATTTAACCTTGAACTCCTGTTCTTTCTATTTTCGAATAGTATTAACACTAGATTAAATTATTATTCTAATTTAATATTTATCCTGTAGAATTTCCCAACTCACATTCTAACTAATACATAAGTCACATCACATGGCATTGAATAATCTTGATCATTGATCTCTCGCCGTACTGGATGGTGTCCCACGAACAGAATGCCCTTACTAAAAACCATGTTGTAGTTTTGCCAAAATCCTATCTATTTGTTGGTGCAGCAGGTTGGAACTGTGAAGCCATCTTACATTCTTACAGTTCATGTGTGCAGATGAGATGTATTCCATGGGAGTTTGATGGGTACAGTAGCTTGGCTGCCTTGTATAAGTGAGTGTCGTGGAGGGGAGCCAGTGGGGTCAAGCTACTAGTCATCTACCAAATAATTAAATAATTATTATTTAATCATGACCATGGACATTAGAAAATTATGTCAAAAGTGGTACTCGTAGGCCTAGACCAATTTTCAGTGTCTATAGTTTTCCCCTCTTTGATACAATGTTGTTTATTGCATTGTGTCAAAGAAAATTAATCAAAAATATGCCCTAGTGAAAGGGATAATAACGAGGAGGTAATGGTATGCCCCCTCGAAAGGATAGGTGGGTTCGAAGAACATGAGTGTGCTCTTGAAATGGGTAGATAATGGTGGTGAAGATGCAAAAAATAAGAAATGTTAGTGTGATTAATTCAAAATGTTAGTATTGAAAAAGAATGGTTATTTGAAGGACATATAATCTGTGATATTTTTCCAAATATATACTAAGCTTTGCATTTTATCATCATTGGGAAGGAATGACACAAATGGATAGTACACATCATGATATCAGATAAACCGTAGTGTACAAAGTCATCCACCTACAAAAAAAAAAATAGTCCTAGACAAGGAGTGTCCTAACTCATACTAAGGACAAAATTGCCCAAGTCATTTTGTCTAGACAAACCACAAACAACAAACAAATAAAAGATGGGTCATGAGATGTCATTGCTCCTCTAAATCCTTCATGGGAAATCCTTGAGGAAACTAGTAACATGACTAAAAGTCCAAAGTTAAAAAGACAGTTGATAGACAACAGTCAAAGAAAAAGAGTCTTGAGACATCCTTGCTTCTCTAAATCCTTCAAGACACATCCTTGAGAAATCTAGTAACCAGACTTATGCACAAATTGATAGAAAGATAAGACAAAATAAGATATAAATTCATAAAGCTAATAGAAGTATTTTCCAAAACTTGATCTTGTGTAATTTTTTGATGGTTGACATAACTGGATGTGAGGGATGACACATACCGCATAAGACGTTGAGTCTGATTTCGACTTGGTGACTATCTGTGTAAGGCATGACAAAGCCTAGTTTCAAAAAGACATGTGTTGTATAAGACATTGGAGCCTGATGACGTTGATGTTACAAGCTACATGAGACTATGACAATCTGACGATGTCTGTTGACAAGAAAGACATATCTTGCTTAACACATAAGTTGATCACTTTGACAATCTATTTAATTTTGACTTGATGACAGTTTTTGAGATGTTTGCCTTGTTGGTGCATGACTTGTTTTGATGCCTTGACTATTATGAGTGTGTGTGTGTTGATAGTGTATGACTTGAGATGATATACCCTAAAGGACTATCCTAAAGTGGCCCTGGGGGCTCATCGATTGATAGCCTTTCCTACGTTGTACACGCAAAGACCTCGTAGTTCGACCAAACTTTAACTGACATAACTGGCCGAAAATATGTACTTAAGTTGATGCTATGCAACATATGTGATAGTGAATGTGATAAAACCTAATGGACTGATTATTCTTAGCTAAGTTGTACACACAGAGACCTCGTAGTTCGACATGACCAATGAATTTGAATGTACAAAGAGTCATGATTTTAATGTGTGTGAGATGCCAGAAACCTAGACAGACAAATGGCCTTGCCTACATCCAGTCATAGAGGCAATGTAGTTCAAATATGTCTATGACTGACTTAACATGACTGAATCTGATTCTATTTTTGGGAATTTTGAAATGTTTTTGATTTTTTTGTCTTTTTGAAGTTTGTTGATGTTTTTGGATTTTTTCAGGACATTTTCTGATGGTGTAATTCTATGTACAAGGTCCTCATGACACAGAACAAGGATTTTCCCCCAGTCAGGAATGACATATAGGATGGAGTGGGGAATGTGATGGAGTGGACTTGATGTCAATCATTCCAAGAAATGGATAAGACAACCATTTTTTATGAGTGAAGGTGAAAATTCTGATTGGAATGATGGTAGATGAAGGAGTGAAGTTGACTACACATGGTGCCTGTTTGCCAAGTTTTCACCATGGTACTTATCCATAGCACCACCGAAGTGGTTTTCACTATTGGACGAATTATTTCCCTTTACTATTTTATTGATTTTCCATTTTTTTTGGTGTTACAAAGATGCTTGTTTACCAGGTTTTCATCAAGGTAACCATTTTTTTTTCCATTTTTTTTTGTATATTTTCTGATTAAGACAAAGACTCTCAAAAGCTACACATAGAACCTCTTCAGATGAAGGTTGTTGATTGGTGAGAAAAGTGGTTCTCCTTCAGGGTTAGAGAGTTGGTACGCTATCCAAAAGCTTTTGTGACAATATAGGGCCCTAACCAGTTAGGTTGAAACTTACCTGGCTTTTCTCATTCAACTTGATTATTGGGATTCTCCATTAAAACCAGGTCACCAATGTCAAAGTGTCGATTTAGAACTTTCCTATTATACCTACGACGAAGATGATTCTAATATGCTTGCAAATGGTCTAGTGCTTTATGTCTTTGTTCATCTAGTAATTCCAATTATTGTAATCTGGATACATGGTATTCTTTATCATCAATATGACCTTTCAAGGATACCCTTAGAGAAGGAATTTCAACCTCAATAGGTAAGATAGCTTCAAATCTGAATACTAGGGAGTATGGAGTGGTGCCAGTGGGAGTACGGATGCTTGTGTGGTAAGCCCATAAGGCAAGATTAAGTTGTAGATGCCAGTCATGACCAGCGTAATTGACAATCTTTTTTAGGATTCTGACAATGGTTTTATTAGATGCCTTGGCTTGGCCGTTACCTTGTGGGTAATATGGAGTAGAAAAATGATGTTTGATATGAAATTCTTCACATAGATGGCAGACTTCTTGGTTTTTGAATGGACGACCATTGTCTATGATAATGGATTGGGGTACACCATATTGAAAAATGATATAGTTTAGGATAAACTTGGATATTTGCATGTCGGTGATGTAGGTCATGGGAATAGATTCAATCTATTTGGTGAAGTATTTGGTGGCGGTTATGATGAATTTATGGCCATTGGATGATGGAGACTGTATCTTACCTATGAGGTCAAGTTCCCATTAGGCAAAAGGCCATGGTGAAGTAATCAAATGAAGCTCCTGTGCTGGTGCTCGTATCAAATCTCTATGTATTTCACACTGTCAACATTTCTTTACAAAAATATATGAGTCCTTTCATAGAGACGATCAGATATTGAATCCGGAGATAACTGGTGGATTTAAATAGATCTCGAGTTAGATGGTGAGTGAATAATTAGATAACTGGATGATAGAAGAATGTGATAGAAACAATTAATTATGAATTAAATGTTAATTTAATTCAACATTTGAAACTAAAATGATTTAATTAAATAAATAATGATTTATTTAATTGACTGTTGAAAAGGTTAATTGAATAATTAAATAATGAATATTTAATTATAATTGAAATATAACAAAGGGGTTAATTAAATAATAAATTATTTAATTAAGAAAGAGAATTAATTAGTTAGTGACATAATTAAATAAATATGATTTATTTAATTTATGAAAGTTGAATAAGAGTCATAACATGAATTAATTAAATAATTAAAAGGTTATTTAATTAATAGAGGAAATATGTGTTTATAAAGTAATTAAATAATTAACATTTTTTAATCATGACCATGGACATTACAAAATTATGTCAAAAGTGGTACTCGCAGGCCTAGACCAATTTTCAATGTCTACAGAATGTTATATTTGAATGTTTGTCTCATAACATACTTTGGATTTCAAACAGTTTCCTGGTGGACCTTCAACCTCCACACCTCACAATTCATGTCCTCAAACAACTTTCTCTCAAGTAGCCTTTATTCATTAATAGTGTTGTAAAACAATGTTAGCTAGTTTTCATAATTTTGCGTATACAAATCTGAAAAAATGATGAGAAACACAAACATCAAAGTTGGTCTTGTAAGATCCTAATTATATTTTCCATTCAATGCCCATCTCATTCTTCCATTTCTTTCATCACACATATTTTAACCATCATAGTAATCATCACTTCATTCATGTGAACTTCATTGTGGCATTATCACTATGTTGACAACATTCCCTCATTAACATTAGTTCATCAACATATGCAATACGAATCTCAATGAGCACTGAACTTTGGCATTTGCGAGATTTTGGACTATCCCATTGGACTTAGTACTTTCACCATTATGTGATATATAAGCACTATATTGTAGTCTCAACTGAGGTTGGAACCATTTACTTTTTCATTTATGACAGTTATAAAGGGACTACCTGGACTTCTTTATATTACTATTAGATATTTTGTTTCATTTGTAGTTGTTGAGATCAGACAACCCTGGTGATGTTGGTGGCATGATGGACCATGTATTCTTTGCAACAATAGCTATTTCTGATCCATTGAGAGAGCTATGCAACAAATTAGTCAACTTGACATTATATTTTCTCTTTTATGGTCTATTATAGAAAATTTTCATGATACTTTTATGTAGTTTAGTTTCTATCTTGATGGTTGCTAAAGTTGGCTGTCACTCTACATCATGGACATGGTAATGTTGTAAATGTGCATGATTACTATATGTATGCGGTAAGTGATTATATTTTGTTATATGTCATTCCATAATTCAATTTCTATGTATTAACTCACTGAAAGGCCATATCTTTAGATCACGAACAGGCAGTTGCAGGTCCGGAGCTCTGATACCATGTTAGAAACCAAGATCACCTACATGCAATCACCTATCACATGCAAAAGACATGCAGAACCAAAGAAGATGTTTTGTAAACCTCAAAGTAAAAATGCATTATTGAGAATCAATTATTAGAAAGAGATCAATCCTTATGAAGGAGATCAAGAAACCTAAAGGGAAACCCTAGTGTGCACACTTAATAATTAATCAATTATTAATGTGCCTAAGTTTAGGTTAAGTACCTAAAGGAATAAGTGACTTAATTAATTAACCAGTATGATATAATTAATTAAGTGGAATAACTTATTACTCTAACACCCCCCCTTAAGATGAACTTAGAAAGAAGCTAAAACACTAGAAGATGATGCATGAAAGAAAATATGGGTCCTGACAACTAGGCCTGATCAGGTCTAGACCTCTAATACTATGTTAGAAACCAAGATCAGACATGCAAACCTAAACACCTTCCACACAAGAGAAAAACAATGAAAAAACAGAGCTTTGCATGAAGATGTGCAAAATTGATATATTCAGAAATTCAATAATTATAATGAGATGGTTTGCTTTATAAAAGAAAAGTATGCAACCCTAATGTTGACCTAGAAATAGCTCAACTAAATAAAGCTTACTTATTAATTAAGTAAACTAATTATTACCTAAGCAAAACCTAAGTAAATTTATGCAAGTGTAATTAAATATTAATTACACTAACAATTTTGAGGTATCTATTTTGGACACCTTTTTGATATTTTGCCTCAAGTTTCATCACTTGGGACTAAGATACCACCTAGGGCATCTTAGTCCTCCTTGAGTCATTTTCAAGATTTAATTTTAAATCTTTGCAGGATTTAGCCTCCTTTATTCATTGAATTCATATATCAGCTTGGTGTGATATGATTTTGGGATATTAAGCATAGATAAATATAAATACAAGGTTCATTCTCTCATTTTCTCCTAACAAGCATTCATGAAATCCTAGCAACTTGAGTATTCATTCCTAAGGAAAATTTATGAGATTAAGATCATTCAAGAGAAAATCATCAAACATTTGGAGCCATCATCAAGTTTCAAGCATCATGTCAAAGATTTTTCTTGCATCATGAGTGTTGTTATGCTAACATTTGTGATGTAGGGTTTTGATCTAAGCAAGCAAGCATTTCAAGATCTATCAAGAATTTTGAGATCTATCAAGCATTTCAAGATCCATGTCCATTGTAGCCACTACATACAAGTTTTCAGCCTTTGCAAGGGTCTGGTGAGTTGTAGCATTGTATGTTGTTTATTCACCATTTCCTTCATCATTTCTATTTCATCTCAAGGTTTAATTACCAACAAGGGGCTTGACCAAGGCAGACTCCCATTCACTAATAATCAAATTTTTTTTTCTATCTTTTCCATTTGTATTTGTAGATCTAGGTTGAAGACTTGAAGATCACTTGGAGTGAAAAGTTGTCAAAGATGCATTGCTAAGTTATCATCTTCATATAAACTCACCTATAGGTCATATCCAGTTGTTTCAGAACTTGAGATATGATAGGAAGACATTGCAGATCTGGGAGCTCAGGACCACATTCACACTTTTCATAAATTCAGATTGGGACTAAGATGGGAGCAAAGGATTCTTAGTCCTACAAGTGGAATATTTCAAAGATTCTTTGGGATTCTGTTATGTTATCCGAAGATTTTGTGTTTGCCCCGAAAAATAGCAGTGGGACTAAGACGAGAGTAAAGGCATCTTTAATCCTAGGCATGTTTTGGAAATTTGTTTGCATTTGCAAAATCCTAATTGCATCTCTAGGTTTCCTAGGTACACATACCCTAACTTGGAGTTGTTCATTTTCAGTATTTGTAAGCTTCATTTAGCTCATTTTAAGTGTTTTTCATATCATAATGTGTTTTCAAATATTATATTTTCCAAGCATTTTCTTGGTGGTGAACCGGTTAATTTGAAAGAACACCCCCTCCTAAGTCCTCCTAATTGTGTATTGACTCACCTTGAGAGGTTGATATTCAATCCTATTAGGGTTCTTAGGACATGTTCGAATGAACTAGATAGAATAGGAGGAAAAGGGCATCTTTTCCCCCTATATTTTATCTTCATTTCATTTTGGTGAACCTAAATTTGTTTGAGCATTCTTCCTTTTCTATTTTCGAGTCCTTTAGAGTCATAGATCTAGATTGCATTCATCGCGGTGTGCATCTAGGGTTTCTTGCATCTTGCATTAGTGAAATTTCATTTACGGTTTCCTATATTTGCATTAGTGAAAGTGCATATAGATTGTTGTTTTCCTTTTTTACATCATTACATCTCATTGGAAAACTGAAAAGTGAATTTTTCATCCTCTTAATTGCATTTAGAAACATTATTCTTGCATTGAAAATTGAAGAACTACATTTAAAATCTTGCATTCAATTGCTTGTTAGTCATTGCTTTTCTTTGCATCCACTTTCATCATTTTTTGTTTCCAAACATCAAGTACCTATGTAGGCAACCCAAGAAAGTTGTTTTAAAGCCAAAATTTGTTGTTTCTCTTAGAAAAAGATCTGTTGGGACTAAAAAATCCTTCTTGGCATCTTAGTCCCTCTCGGGTTTTTCTGCTCAGAATCATCTCTATGTTGTTTGCTTCCTATTTCAACCTCTAGAACTGCCAGATTTCATTAGGAAGACTAAAATGCCCTTACTGGAATCTTAGTCCTTGTTGACTTTGACTCTCCAATTTTTATGGTTTGAAATTTCTTTTATGTGTTTCTATGGGGTTCTTTCAGTTTGCTGTTTCAGTTTCTAGAATTGTTGTTATTCCAATTTCTTTTATTTCAAGTGTAATTGCAAGCATAGGAGATTGTGTTCATTGCATTTTTCAAGGTTTATTCTTTGTATGAGTTGTAGTACTTGGTGTCATACTGCTAATACCATGGTTAGAAGAAGTGCATACTTATGGCATCCCGTGATAAAACACTCATTGGGAATCTTGGGTTATCAAGCTCTCTTACTTCTAGTATTGGAGCTAGTTCACTAGGTATGGACCATACCTTTGACACCTCCTTTTCCATGCCCACCTTACCTACAAGTGTTATGAAAAGTGTTCAAACAATGGTTTATTATATTCCTCAAGAAAATATAATGAAAATGCATGAAGACCTAGCCCATTTACAAGATAGTGTGAGTACTGAAAACATTTCTAACACTGGTATACCTGTCATAGATAGTATTCACCACATGATGGAAAGTGATGAAGGACTGGAATTTGTGCATAACATAGCTCATATCTTTGGAAAACATCTTCCTTCCACCACTAATGGTGCTCAGACTCCAAATAATGTGAATGGAGGAAATAAAACTCCTCCCTCTTCAACCTAGCATCTATTGCCACCTACACAACTCGTCAAGTGACCACAATGATGCAACCTACTAGTAATATCCCCCCTACCTCACACATTTTCGCTAGTGCTCCTTATAATTATGTGGAATCGAATATCATACCTCCTCCCACAAGAAATCCATTCATTTTTCCTTCCAATACATACACACCATCACCATATTCACCTCCATCTCACACAACAAGCAATGGTCCTATCATTAACAACCTTTTACAAATATTTTCATCCCTTCAATGCCAAGTTTATACCATAAATCAAAATCAAAATGGTCCACCTTCATACTATGTCATGAGTAATCCATTATCCTTGGAGATATTGAGAACCCCAGTGTCACAAGGTATAGATATCCTTAGATTTGAGAAACATTGAGGAAAGAGAGATCCTACTAATCATTTTAATGCCTTCACTACTTTTTGTAGTGACTTTATCCTTGAGGACAAACTTTTGGCTAAAATTTTTCCTTGGTCCTTGAAAGACATGGCCTTAAACTAGTTTTCTACATTGCCGAATAACTCAATTCATTCATTCAATGAACTTGTTGATGCCTTTATTAACCATTCCCAAGTGCACATGGTTCCCAAAATGGTATTGGTTGATTTGATGAGATGCAAGTAAAATGAAGGTGAAAAAGTCACTAACTTTATTTCATGTTATCAGTTGCTTTATTCCCAAATCAGTGTGAAGGTTCCTAATTCTCATCTCCAAAATATGTTCATAGAAAATTTACACAAAAAAGATAAGGGAAAATCTCACCATGATAAAATTTCCTTCCTTCATGCACCTATGTACTACCCTTAGAGATTATCAAAATGCTATAAGTGCTAGTGAACCAAAAACTACCCCTACTCATCTTGAAAAGCCCAAAACTTCAAACCAAAACACCTTCCAGCCTTTTAAAAGACAACATAAGAGTTTCATTCAACTAAATTTCACCTCACAACCTACCCAACCCATTGATACCCAAATAGACACTATAAAGAAGAGTAATCCTTATGTATTTAGAGATCCACAAAGACAATTTACTCCCTTACCCGACACCCTTCATAATATCATGACCAAAATCTTAGCCAAAAACATTCTTACCTTACCTCCTGTCCGACCCATTGACCCTAGCAAACCATTACCTCCAAGCTTTCCAGACACAATTCCTATTGTGCTTTTCACCAACAAAAAGGACATGACACAAAACATTGCAGGCATCTTAAACATCTTGTGCAAGAACTCATTTATTCCAATCATATCTTGATTGGAGGTGTGAATGACAAAGGTAATAAGTTTTTAGCTACTCCCAACAAAAACTTGCAAATATTTACCAATCCCATGCCCAACCATAATATTTAATTGGTTAATTTTAACGAAACTAAGCTTGATGTGATGAATCTTGACACGAATGATGAACATATGAGAAATCATGAACAAAATCCTATGGATATTGATGACAAAAGTCCTATTGATACAATGATAGGAGTGGTTGGCATCGATCCTAGTAAATAAAAAACCATTGATATTACTTTCTCTTTAGAAGAAACACTTAAACATGCACGTAATGGTCCTCTTTACATAGCCGACATAATCAATAATAAGCCCACTCTTGGTATTTTAATTGATCTCGTCTATGGAGAGAATTTGATCACAAAAGAAGTCTTATATATGCATGAACTCACTCAAGATAGATATGATAAACCAAAAGTGAGGATCAAAACACATGATGATTTTTCTCATGCTACAATGGGCTTGATCACACTCCCTTTACAAGTAGGACCAATGAAATCAAATGTAACATTCTTTATCATATCTAATTCAAATCAATTTCTTGTGAAGTTAGGCTATAAATGGCTTCACTCCATGAATGTGGTCCCATTTTTTGTCCATAAGTGCTTAAAGTTTCTAGTCGGCAATGAAATATTCACAGCGAACCATAGTAGCTTTAGACCCTCGTCTTCCTGTGGAAATTTCTCCTTAGACTATTTTTAGCTTGAACCCATGGAACCTATAAGACAATATGAATATTTCATTTTCATATCCTACCAAAAGTTCAAAGCAAAGTGCATAACCTAGTTGTCCCTTGAAAACTTTCCTCCACCCATTCTTGAACCTCCACCACCTAAATAAGACAATGCTGAGCCTAAAAATCTTCCAACAAACCAAGATGCATCCATAACAACACCCTTACCTATTTCCTACAAGAGACCTAGAGAAAACCAAACAAGTCTTAATATTTTTCCTAAGTAAATTTATAAATCCAAAGAGAAAGTGGTCGAACAACCTTCCATGGTTTCTTTCGTTCTTCCTTCACAAGAAGAAAAGGAACCTATGGTTGATCCACCTACTCCTACACACAATGGAAATCATAATAAAATAAATCGCAATGCCATAGATTGTAGGCATAGGCATCGTTCTATTGTTAGAAAGATAAATAATGAGAAAAACATTGACAATCAAAATCTGAACTTGCAAAAAGCAATAAAAAATGAGCCACCTCTCTTACTCGAGACTTTCCAATACAACAAGGACTAGAACCTTCTATGGATATATCATATTATCATTTTTCCTCCTTTTGTGGATAACTTGGATGGCGATGAGGAAACAATCAAAATCAATGAGGAAGTGTATAATGAGTTGAACTTGTTATTTTCCTCATCCATGAGCTTAAATGATAACAACCATGATGATCCTGCTTAACTAAGTGATTCACAATGTGTTGAACCTAGTGATTCTCCTAGTACTACACTTGATGTGATCCCTCTCGCTAGTGATTTTCATTCCACATACATTGAACAAGACTAGGATGGATATGACTTGATGGATGGTTGATCTACATGTGCCTTACTATTCTTTGTCTTTTGCTTTTTTCTTTTATTTGCATGTGCGTATTGTGATCCCCCATTATTTTTTATTTATGTTTTTGTCTCTTTGTACATTCCTCTATTTGTACCTTCATTCTTCTTTATGTTGTAAGCTTTTCGCTTTTCATTTATCTTTTCACTTTTATATTGTGTTTTACTTTTGGGGATGACACAAGGCGTCGAGACACCCTATGTCTTTTCCATGTTGACCCAAAAGATTTTTCTTTTCTTTTCACTTTTGTCTTGTGTTTTCCTTTTGGGGAAGATGCAAGGCCTTGAAACACCCTATGTCTCTTCCATGTTAACCCAAAATATTTTTCTTTTCTTTTCACTTTTGTTTTGTGTCTTCCTTTTAAGGATGACGCAAGGTGTTGAGACAACCTATGTCTCTTCCATGTTGATCCAAAAGGATTTTCTTTGTTTTCACTCTCTTTGTGTCATTCTTCCAGTTCTGTGTGTATTTGGGGAATGATGACAACTGTAAGATCTCTAATATCTTTGTAGCAAAGACAGATACTGAACTTGAATCCATAGATCCCTTATGTTTTTTTGGGGGGCAACCCTCTTTTTCGTTTCCTTTTCCATGTTTGTCTACTTTAAAGTAATTTCTCATAGCCCAGTGTTTAGAAATTTCTTTAAAGTGGGGGCATACATCGGCACTATTTCAGCATGATTTCGCTTGCATTTTCTTTTCCATGTTCCTTGATGCAATTTTCTTTGTTCATACCATATTTTTTCTTCATTTTCATGACATTGGGAGTAATGTCCTTCAAAAGTGTGACCTATATTAACATATTATATTCCCCTTAGTGGTGGTGTGATGCCCTACATCCCCTAAGTGGTGAATCTTTTATCCTTTGACCGGTCCTCTCTTGGAGATGTTAGAAACAATGTCCACTAAGAGTAAGACCTCGCATGAACTAAGCAAAATCCATTTGAACATCTTCTCTCTTTATTTTTGTGTTTCTTTCTCATTTTGTCCCGATTAAAGTCATGGAGGTATGGCTTTGATATGGACCCCTTGGGGCTCACCTAGTGAACACCTAGCTTCATTAGATCATGTGAGTGTGCATTTTCCTTTTGTCCTTATCATAATCATGAGGGTATGATGTTGATATGGACCTCTTTGGTTTCACCTAGTGGAGAAATAGTTCCCACTAGCCCTCATGAGCATGTTTTTTGTTTACATAGTGGACAACGCATTCCACTTTTAAACCCTCTTCAAGCCTATACCCGTTCCACTACGTTGGACAACCAATCGAAGCTTGACCTATTGCAATTTATTTTCCTTTTTCCTTTTTCTTGTCTTTGATGTTGTATGTTTGTGATCTGATTTTGGCCTCATATATCATCCACAAGTGTGTTCCTTTGTGCCTATGTTGGTTTTCCATAGGATCATAATCCTGGGGATTGCCCACCCTCTTGATTGTTTTCATCCTATCTTACTAACATTTATACATTTGAACCCCGCTTGATTGTGTGGTTAGCTAATTTAGTGTGAGTTTGAAGCAAGTTCATCCTCTCACTAAATTGGGGACTAAATGTAGTGTAGTAAAATGCATACCCTTGCATTTTGACACTTGTTTAGAACTGCCTTGCTTTATTTATTCTTATTTATGGCTTGATTGGTCCTATTTTATGTCCACAAGCCCTATGAATGACATATTTTTTTGGTTAATCCTGACATTCTCCAATGCATATGTGATCTCCTAATGATTCTGATTGAGATGTCCCTAATTTCTGGTAGGGACTAAAACACCACTAAGGGTGTCTTTGTGCCTCAGAGGTCCCGGGACCCTAATTTTGAGGAATCTATTTTGGGCCCCTTTTTGGTGTCTATGCCCCAAGTTTCATCACTTGGGACTAAGACGCCACCTAGGGCATCTTAGTCCTCCTTGAGTCATTTTTGGGATTTAATTTCAAAATCTTGGCGGAATTTAGCCTCCTTTATTCATTGAATTCATATGTCATCTTGGTTTGATATGATTTCGGGATATTAAGGGGTATGTGCAGGATCATGATGGCCCAAAAAATGGCGATATGTAAGTGATATGATGGCCCATGTGGCTAATGAATTTTTTTACCCAAAATTGATGAAATAAAAAGAGTTTTTAAAGGAAATTATTAGCTTTTCACCAATATAAATTATTCTTTACTTTGAATTTAATAAATTATTGTTATTCATATTCTATTTGAATTATGACTAAAGTCTCGATTGATAGGCTGATTTAAAAATATCTATAGCTTTCAAATGGTATCACATTTTTTGAATCTAAAACATGTGTCACATTCTATGCTTCACATACTATAGGATTAAAAAAAAAATGAATTTCATGAAGTTTTGACCAAGGTAAGGTGGTTAGACATACAGGTTTTTATATTTAAAGTTGTACTAAAAAAATCATAATTAATTATTTACTTGGAAAAAAATTACAAATAAATATGCATCACATCGGGACATGAGTCCTCTTCTTATATCTAAAATATTATAAAAAATAATTATCATTTTATTATGGTTAAGGTGGTCGGATAGACACCTACTTCTAATTTTCCCTGAAATTTAAGTAATAATGCATTGAAATTTCAAATTCTCACCAAATAGATTTTTATTTTTTTTAAAATAAACCTAGTAGTTTAGAAACTACATTCAATTTTTTATAGATTCTATTCTTACATATTTTTGAAATAATATAGATAACTTATTCATATTTTTATGTCAAGTTGCCTAACTCTAATTTTTTGAATTTTCATCGCCACTTAAGGGCCTGTTTTTTCCATGATGATCCTGCACATACCCTAAGCATAGATAAGTATAAATATAAGGTTCATTCTCTCATTTTCTCCTAACAAGCATTCATGAGATCCTAGCAACTTGAATATTCATTCCTAAGGAAAATTTATGAGATCAAGAGCATTCAACAACAAATCATCAAGCATTTGGAGCCATCATCAAGTTTCAAGCATCATGTAAAACGTTGTTCTTGCATCATGAGTGTTGTTGTGCTAACATTTGTGATGTAGGGTTATGATCTAAGTAAGTAAGAATTTCAAGATCTATGAAGCATTTCAAGATTCATGTCCATTACATCCATTACATACAAGTTTGCAGCATTTGCAAGGGTTTGGTGAGTTGTAGCATTGCATGTTGTTCATTCACCATTTCATTCATAATTTCTATTTCATCTTAAGGTTTAATTACCAACAAGGTGTTTGACCAAGGCAAACCCCCATTCACTAATAATCAACAAGTTTTTCCATCTTATCCATTTGTATTTGCAGATCTATGTTGAAGACTTGAAGATCACTTGGAGTGTAAATTTTTCAAAGTTGCAAAGTTGCATTGCTAAGTTGTCATCTTCACGGAAACTCACCTATAGGTTAGATCCGATTGTTTCAGAACCTGAGATCCGAGAGAAAGCCATTACAAATCTAGGAGCTCAGGACCACATTCACACTTTTTAAAAATTCAGATCAGGACTAATATGGGAGCAATGGCATCTTAGTACTCCAAGTGGAATCTTTGAGAGATTCTTTGAGATTATGTTCTCTTATCTGAAGATTATGTGTTTTCCCTAAAAAATAGCAGTGGGACTAAGACGGGAGTAAAGGCGTCTTAGTCTTCCCAGGCATATTTTGGTAGTCTATTTGTATTTCCAAAATTCTATTTGCATATCTAGGTTTCCCAGGTACACATACCCTAACTTGGAGTTGTTCATTTTTCAGTATTTGTAAGCTTCATTGAGCTCATTTTAAGTGTTTTGCATATCATAGTGTTTTTTTAAACATTGTCTTTTTCAAGCATTTTCTTGGTGGTGAACCCCTTAATTTGAAAGAAGACCCCCTCCTAAGTCCTCCTAATTGTGTATAGACTCGCCTTGAGAGGTTGATAGTCAATCCTGTTAGGGTTCTTAGGACATATTCGAATGAACTAGATAGAATAGGAGGAAAAGGGAATCCTTTCTCCCCTATATTTTATCTTCATTTCATTGAATATCTAGCTCCAATGTTTCACTAGTAGACTAAGATTTTGGTTCAGGGCACCATAGGTCATAGAGTTAAAGAGTTGCTAAATGTTGATTTTTAAGCTTTTCAGTCAATTTTGTTTATATTAAGGTCATCTAAGACCATATCTCATGTTTTGGAAGATAGTTTTGGTCACTAGGAGTGATAGGTAGTTAGATAGTTAAATGCTAATTCCTGCCAAAGTTGTCATGTTGTAAAAAAATGCAAAAAATGAGAATATGAAGAGTCATCTTTTGTAAGATGATGTTGAAGTCAATTGGAATTCAAAATTTGGTTGGTAACTAGTGTATGGAGGTTAAATAGGCTTTGGAATGCCAAAGAAAAGGTTGTTGAAACATTTTTGGTGTGGATTACAATAAGGAAGTTTCAAATTTTCTACATTTTCTATGTTTTTACTCTGTTTCAGGCATTATACGATTTTTTACAGTACTTTCATGCTATGAAATTGATTTATCTTGATGAAACATTGAGTCACCTTTTTGATGCAATTGGTCTAAGGATAATTCATCAAGTTTGAAGCATTTTAGAGTAGTTTCTTTGTAAACTGCTTGAAACCCTAAGTCAGGGTATTGAAGTCAATAATAATGATGTAAAAGCCATTCCAGCTAGTAGAAAATGCTAAAACTTGGTGGAATGGTAGATTTAGGTGTAGGTTTTGGTTTTATTAAATTGTAGGTGTTGGTGATGTTGTTGGAACATGCTAGAAGCAGATGAAGGGACTAGTTTCCCTTTGTAAGAGTCCAAAAACCCTAGTTGTAGGTTTGTTTTGTAAAAAGGAGTTGAATCGAAGAGTGCCAAGGCTAGGAAGGTTTGGTGAAGTCTTTGGTGGAATTTTAAAGATTTTGGAAACCCTTTGGAAGATCTATGAATCTCTTTGGTGTCAAACCTAAGTGACAACCCCATTTGGTTTCTTGATGTGTTTAAGAAGGCCATAAAGGGTATTTGAATCTATGTTTTATTTCTAGAGATAACACCTATTGGGGAAGTTGTACCTGATTTTTTCATTTGAAATACTACTAGCAAATAGGCCTCTTTAGGAGTGAGTGATGGGAAAAGTGAAGGATCGGTGTTCTAGGAGACCTTGCTTGACTTAAACCTATCATTCTTATGATGTTCAAGGTGTTCTAGGGGTCTAGTAAGAGGTTTGTGTCCCAATTTCATTCTTTGGTATCTTGTAGCCTTTGTAGAACCAAGTGACTTGTGAAGGAGGTTTTGAGTCAAATGAATGAACAAGCAAGATTATGCTATGTGCCATTTAGAAACCTTTGAAGTTTCCCCTACCTTTGCATCAATTGGTATCAAAGATTAGGAAGAGGAAAAGTTGCAATTTGAAGGGAACAAGATGCCTCCAAAAGGAAGTGCGGTCATTGCTATGGAAATAAGAATGATGAAGGAGCCTCAAGAAGCTCTTTTAGCTAGATTTACAGCACTAGAAACTAACCAAAGAAGAGGTAAGTCCACTACAAAGGAGAGTGATCGAGAGGAAGAGGAAGAGGGTCAGAATGAAAACCCTCGAGGAGGAGTCCAAGGTGATGATGAGTTGGACCTTGATGAAAGAAGAATGGTTAAGATGTCGAAGGCTATCAAAGGAGATGCTTATGAAGTGAAGATGGATTTTCCCATGTATGGTGGGAGGATAGATAGTGAAGAGGTGTTGGATTGGGTTGATGCACTAGACAATTATTTCAAATACAAGGAGGTAGCAGATGAACACAAGGTAAAATTTTCTAAAACAAAGTTGAAAGGCCTCGCCCTAACTTGGTGGAATTATGTGCAGGAAGAGAGAGTGAAGAAGGGAAAATAAAAAATCAATTCATGGGATAGAATGGTATCTAAAGTTAAGGTGCAATTTTTTCTTGGTGACTATGCAATTCAGACCTTTAGAAAGCTTCAAAATCTCAAACAAAAAGAGATGGATGTCATGGCTTACACAGAGGAGTTTCATAAATTGAGCATTAGAGTAGGTCATTTTGAGGATGAAGTTGAAAAGATATCAAGGTATATAAATGGATTAAGGTTCAATATACAAGATGAAATGAGTACGGACACCCTGAGAATAGTTGAAGAATGTTTCCAATTGGCTGCTAAGGAAAAAGAAAAGTTGAAGAGAAGGCAGGAGAGACAAGGTAGAGGAAGATAAAGCACCTCTAGAGGAAGAGGTTCATTTTCCAACTCAAGACAGTCATATGAAAGCCAAGAAGATGTAAGCAAGGGCCAAGAACAAGGGGCAGATCAGAGAGGTGGATATAGAGGCAGTGGACTAGGTTTAAGAGGCAGATCTAGAGGACAAGGTAGAGGTTCAAGCACATTTTCAGGAAGATTCTATCAATGTAATCAATTTGGACATCAAGCATGGCAGTACAATGAAGGAAAAGCTTCTAGTTCACATGGAGGAGAAAGGAGAGCTCAAGTGGTACATGAAGAGAATAATGAGAGTGTGAAATCAACACCACAACATGTTGCTCCTGAAGTTGGAGAATCACTAATGGTAACTAGAACAATCATCAAAGCATCAAAGGAGAAGGAGCCATCACAAAGGACACTCTTCAAAATAGCTTTTAAGTGCATGGGTAAGGTATGTTCAAGGTGTTCTAGGGGTCCAGTAAGAGGTTTGTGTCCTGATTTCATTCTTTGGTGTCTTGTAGCCTTTGTAGAACCAAGTGAATTGTGAAGGAGGTTGTGAGTCTAATGGATGAACAAGAAATATTATATTGTGTGAATTTTAAAATCCTTTTAAGTTTCCCATGCCTCTGCATCAGTTTTGCATCTCAGCAAGGGTGCACTATTCGATGACAAAAACTACAGTTCAGACTCTTAAGGGATTCAACTAGTTGAACATAGCTCAGATTGATTTAGCATGTTTGGATGAAAAAGAGGACCATGCCTAGCGTAAACGTACCTACCTAGATGTATCATAATAGTTCGCTTGGTCACACAAGTTGTAGAATGAAAGTTGCACCACTTTGCAACTTTGCACTACTTGCATTTGACAATTTTTTTCCCAAGCAAAAAGTCTCCACCGCAGGAAAATTACTTTGAGATAGTAAAAATAGAGAGAGTTTATTGTAAAGGTGCCCAACACAAATCCATTAGCTTAGATGAGAATTTTCTAAGTGTCACAGTATTTGATTAACAATATGATTAAGTTTGCAGCTATTCTACACTTTGAACTCTTAAGGGATTTTGTTGGTTGAATGTAGGTCAGAGTGATTCAACATGTTTGGGTGTGAAATAGTATTATGTCTAGCATAAAAATACACACCCAGATGCATTGGAATAGTCTATTTAGTCACACGAGTTGTAGAACAAAAGTTGCACCACTTTATAAGTTTCAACTACTTGCATTTGACAACTTTTTCTCCAAGTGAAAATTTTCCACCACAAGAAAAGCCTCCAAGATAGAAAAAAAAAGAGAGGTTATTGTAGAGGGGCCCAACATGATCCCATAGGATTAAATGAGAAATTTCTAGCATCATGGTATCTGAGAAACAACATGCTGAAGTTTGCAACCATTTTTCACTTTAGACTTTTAAGGGATTCAATTGGTTGAATGTAGCTCAAAGAAATTTAGCGTGTTTGGGTACAAAAGAGGAACATTTCTAGCATAAATGTACCCATACAAATGCATTGGAATAGTTCATTTGATGACACGAGTTACAGAATGAAATTTTCACCACTTTGCAACATTTAACTACTTGAATTTTACAATATTTTCCTCAAGAGAAAGTCACCACCACGAGAAAAATAATTTGAGATGGAGAAAACCAAGAGAGGTTATTCTATAGGGGCCCAACAAGAACCTATAGACTTAGATGAGAATTTTCTAAGTGTGAACCCCTAAACCTGCAAATGCACAAGAGAAACAAAACATGTTAGGTTGTTAGATCAAATGCATGCAAACAAGTATGAGAGATTCCCCATGAAATCCATCCATTCAAACTAAAATTAGGAAAAATGAACAACACAATACTTAAATAAAAGAGAGTAAATCCTAATTAAGCTAATAGCATGATGATCCCATGGGGGAATTGGTGCCAATCAAGTGTTCCAATTGGCCATTTCTCAATTCCTAAGTTGCAGTGTTGACTGATTGAGCAATGGTCAAATCTCCAAAGAGATTTGAGCATAACGTTGTTACAATTTATGAAAATGGTGAATGATTGAGTGAGATGGGAAAAATTATCTCTGAATGTGAAGAGAGTAAATTTACATGAAGATTTTGGATGAAGATGGATTTGAGTATAATAAGTTTACTCAAATTGTGGATGTTGAAATGAGAGAAAATGCATTGCATTTATAGGAGAAGTTGAGAGAAGAGAAACCAAGATTGAAAAATGTGGGACTAAATACCATCCAATAGTAGAGAGCCACTTGTCACAATGGGATTGGCCCATGATTGTGCAAGTGTTGGCTGATGTGCCCATTTCAAATTTGAAAATAGCAATAAATGAATATGGTTGAGAGTTTTGGGGGGAATTGTGTTTGGCCAAAAAAGTCAAACATGAGAGTTAATGAGGGAATATGCCTTTGTGAGGGAAAATAGGTGTTTTAATAAATCAATTAAAATGATTTATTGTGCAAGTGGATGAATCTAGAGGATTTAGGTGATCAGGATTAAACTAAACAGGATTTGATTAATCTAACAGGAGTTTAGGTGATATGACATTTGATTTAAATTTTTGTATTTATTTTAAATCAAATGAGAGGAAAATTCATATGAGTGATTTAATTAGATATATGTGATTTAATTAAATCAGGAACTATAAGAGATAATTAAATAATTGGATTTATTTAATTTTGAGAGAAGTGAATTAATTAAATTGGTTTATTTAATTAATAGATAGAATAATGTTGAATGAAGTATGATTAGATGCATGTGTATATTTTGAATGTCTACATTTTGCCCCTCTTTGAAGCAATGTACTTGTTGCATTTGTTCAAATAATGATGCCGTTGACATCGAAATTTAAAAAAAATCTGATTTTTTCAAATGCCCCAATGAAAATAAGTGGGTTAGTACATTGCCCCCTCGAGAGATTGAGTGAAAATATTGAGGTGGATCTCGTGACAAAGAGGTTTAAAATGAATGTATGGATGGCTAGACTATATGATCTATATGATAATGATGATGTAAATGGGATGTTCTGAAAGATACTTAGAATAAAAAATTTATATTATCCTAAACAACTTAAATGATTATGCAATGCATTTGAGATAAATGTGATGGATGATGTTGTGCTATGATGATATGACATGATTATGTAGGATGTAGGATGGATTCCTTGTTAGCGTGAAATAGGATAGAAGAATGATAGATGCATTGTTAGAATGAAAGAGAAACAGAAGAGGGATCAACCCCTAAATCCAAGAAGATGTAGAAGTTCAACAAGTCCACTAGTCATCAAGAATTTATTGGATATGATGATGAATGATGATGATGCATTTCTTATCTAAGGATGGGAGAGATAAAGATCATACCCATCTTTATGTTTGATAACACATGTAGGTGCGATGCATCAAGGTATTAAGAACCAGGATGGTGTGGCACCTAGTGTGATAAACTTTGACTCATCAAACAGATAGGAGTACTCTTGTTCACACTTGAAAAACATAACCTTATTCAGAATGTAGTTCAGATACTCCAGACATCTCAGGCCAACACATAAAAAGGCAAGCCTTCTGATGTGGTCAACAAGATACCTAAGACATCCTTCTTGCAAACAAAACAAAGTATGCATGACAAAGTTATTTTACAAGAATATCCAACAAGCATAGAAGATAAAAAGATAATGATCATTGCCCCATTCCTTTCTCTCTAAACCTATTTTGTTTAGGCATCATCGAGAGGTCCTTAGAATGAGCACAAAATAAGATAAGTCAAAAAGACCTAGATAAAGGAAATAAACAAGCTAATGTTCTTCATACTGCTAGCCAAGGCTAAACTACTGTGGGGTACCTGATGCTTATGTCCATTGCAAGAAAGCTTCATCCTAGGACATGTTGTGATCAGGGTTTTGATGAGACTGATTTGGGTGATAAGCTATTGATATTCTGAGTTGGCCAACCTGCTGACTCACTGATCTAGACTTTCAAGACTTTAACGATTAGGTGTTCAATTTGGAACCTGCTGAACTTGATTCTGACTGACTCACCAAAGGGGGAAGGTGATGATTGACTTTATTATGAATGATGATTTATTGCAGGTGAAAGCGAGATGAGACAGGTGCACCATTTTGGGTTTTTCCAAATATTTTAAGGCTGTTTTTGGTATTTTTGAGATGTTTAACAAATGTTTTTGGGTTTTGTGTCTCAAGGGCCGATCAAGGATGGCCTTGCCTAGGTTTACGCTTAGAGACAATGTAGTTCATATGACAATTGACTTGACTATTGATGAGATAAATGGGCAAATGAATTGCCATTGCGACAAACGCCTAAAATCCTAAAATGTAAACTATATGGGCAAACGGATTGCCAATGCGACAAACGCCTAAAATCCTAAATGTAAACTATATGGGAAAACAAATTTCTAATGTGACGGATGCCTAAAATCCTAAAATGTAAACTAGATGGGCAAACGGATTGCTAATGCAACGGACGCCTAAAAACCTAACCTAAATGTAAAATAAATGGGCAAACGGATTACCAATACGACAAACGCCTAAGGACTGACCCTAACTATCTCAGGGATTGATCAAAGATCAACCTTGCCTACGTTCAAGCTTAGAGACGACGTAGTTCGGTCAAGGTGAAAAACTAACTAGACTTGATGATGAACTTCTTTTTGAAGATTTTCTGATATTTCAATATGTTTTTGGATTTTTGATGATTTGGATGTTTTTGGATTTTTGATGAATTTTTGAATGTTTTTGGTTTTTTTTGATGTATTTTTTGGATGTTTTTGATTTTTTGATGGATTTTTTGAATGTTTTTATATTTTGCATGATTTTGACAATTTGAATATGGATACATGATGATACCAGTGCTTTGTTTTGGGATTTTGTTGAGAACCAAGCTTAATGTTGATCAATCAGATTGATGGATTGATAGTTTGACTAAGTGTGTTAAGTCGAACAAAAGTGATAATGCACTTGTAAACTGTAGGAAGTTGTGTTATCCTAGAGTAAATTCATACAAGAGGGTAGTTTGACTAATTGTGTCAAGTCAAATGAAGTGGTTTTGGATTTGATAATTTGGCTAAGTGTGTTAAGCCAAATAAGATGATGATGAACTCGTAAACCCAAGGAATTTGTGCTATCCTAGAGTAAACTCATGCATAAGATGATAGTTTGACTAAGTGTGTTAAGTCAAACAAGGTGATAATTGATTGGATTCGATTGATCAAGATTTTGGAAGCTTGATTTGGAACAAAATAGCTTTGATGATTTTGATGTGATGTTGGGGTACACATTAGATGCAACTGATATTGATCATTTGGAATGATGTTCGATGAAAGATAAAGCTTGATGAAGAACATCGTTTTGTCAAAATATGCCATGGGATAGTGATTTGGATTTGATTCTCACAAATTTTTTGACCAATTTGATATTACGTTCGCTAATGCTTAGATCACCACATAAGTGTGAAGATATAGATCAAGATTTATTCCCAAAGCAAGACGTAATTATCTGCCCCCAGTGTCTAGCAACGTATGGAATGTCATGGGTGGATGATTGGTTGAATGGATATCAATTATCTTGCGATAAGAAAAGGTGTTTAGATAGTGGATGCACATTCGGATAATGCTTCAAGGCTCAGATAATGTTGTGTAGGATGGGATCAATGAAAATGACCCATGTCAAGATGTTTACCATAAACAAGTGTAAAGTGTGCCCCAAAATTTTATCAAGATAAGGCATATAGATGGTAATGGGTTCGATAAACGGTTCATGGATGAAAAAATGATATGGATGGAATGTTGGCTTTGTTATGGATGTGATAAGATGCTTTCTCTTGAAATGGCACACGTAGATGCTCGATTCTATACATGACACCTATTTGCCAGGTTTTCATCATGGTACCTGTCCAAAGCGCCACCGTAGTGGTTTTCACTAGAGGACGATTTTTTTCTTTACTATTTTCAATCCTTTTTCTGATTTTTTTGGATTTTTTGATTTTTTTGATTTTTTTGTTGTCACCAACTGTTTGCTAGGTTTTCATCAAGGTGACCATTTTTTGAGGACATTTTTATGATTCTTTTGTTTGTATTTTCTGAGAGATTTTAAGCTAATGTTGAATCACCTAGTACTACTTGTTGGCACTCTCAAATTTTGCAAATTTGAGATGCCTATTTCAAAACTTTTGCTTCTGCACTTTCAGAAGTGCACCTAAAGAATTAGTCCTAACTGACCCACTTTGGAGGCTTGTAATTTAAAGCCTATGGATTTTCGTGCAAAACCCAGTTGCAAACATATTCAGTTGACCTATGTGAGCAGGCATGTCAAATTTTAGCTTCCCATGATAAGTTCTGACAACATTTTGAAAAGTGAAGCTGGAAGGTTTTTACACTGTTTTGTTGTTTGTAGACTATTTGTTTTGTGAAGTTGCTTCCTGTTTGAGATTGGGTTTCGCAACCAGTTCACCGTCATGTCAGAACAAATGTTGTTCCATATTCCCCATACCAACATGATCTCAGATGTCAATTTTTAGAACTTCATGATCTGATTTGCTATTTTTAGCAGATCGAAACCAAATGCAATTTGTTTTGTTTTGCAGTTGTATTCCTAATAGCCTTTCTGAGAGGCCAACTTCAACCGTCAATAACTTTTCATCGGTGATGTTTCAAAGCAATTCATTTTGCAAACATTCTCAGGGTACCTTAATGAACTTACATGTCTAATGGAAGCTCACCAAGAGTTGGTTCACTATTTTTACAAATTGGCAATTGGGTCAGTTTGTGTTGGTTCAAAATAGCTGCTATTTTAGGAAGTTTCAGTTGGGAAACTTTGCTGATTAATATCTGGTTCCTCACAATTGATTTCTCTGAGCCATCTTTTGCACTATAATTTTGGGTCAAATGACTATATGCTTGCAAGTTTTTATGTTTCCATGAGGTTGTTTGCCCAATTTTCAAGGCTGATTCCTAAGTCAACCTGGCCTATTTTGACCATTTTCGAAAAAGGACAGAAAACAATTTCTGATGTAGACCTAGTTCATTTTTCAACTTCAGTAGTATTCAAACGACAGTATTAGACCGGTTGAGCATGAAACTTGTTTGAAAACGATTTTTTTTTTAGTCAGGTCCACAAGGGACTCGACATGCTTCGCATGGTTATGAACTTAAAATGTTTTATGTGATCATGAACCTGTATTTATTGTAGTGTTGCAACCATGCCAAGTATGTTGTTCCGAGTTGATCAGTGTGAGGAGGGGTGTACAATTGTGATTTCTTAAAGAGAAAAGTGAGATCCATCTTTTTCAATGTGGAGTTTGAGCATTTTATCATCAAAGGGGTAAAATTATTCTGCAATGGAAAAGCATCAAATGTTCGTGATTGTTACAATAGTGTGTAGTATTGATCATGATATTCGTACATACAAAGGGATTATTTTTGTGTGAGAATATTATGGCTACATCAGCTACATCAGAGGGGCACATCTAAATGGAGTTGTTGAAATGGCTTTAGAAACTTTCTAGCAAATGCAAGAGGTAGGGGCACACGCATTGTTTGAGGATGCAACCAAGCAAGAAGAAGGCCTGTACGTATGGGTGGAGTCCCTGCGCACCAAGCAGTGAGGTGCGACCTGCATTGTATAGACCCGCAGTCAACCAAAAATGTGTGACCTATGGTCTGGAGGCAAGTGGAAGGGGCGCAACCAACATGTATGGTGTGGCCAATGGGTATATGGGAATGCCTAGGAAAATGGGAGCCTTGCGCTGGGTGTGAGGTGCGTGCATTCCACAAAAATAGAAACGCCCGCACCAGTTAAAGGTAAGCTCACGTCGACAGATGAAGGGCGTAGCTAGGTGAGACCCATGCAGAAAGGGAGGACTTGCCCACACCAAACAAAGACTACGGGCAGGGATAGGAACAAGGGTTGCTGCTAGCAAAACCAAGGAGGAGGCCCACCATTAAGAGGTGAAGACTAGTGAAGAAGCTTGCGCATGAAGGAGATCATGCACAATGCCACTACCAGGTGAGGATTGGAGAGTGTAGAAAGTGCAGGTGGTTGCCCACGTCAGAGTAGAAGGGAAACCCATGCCAAACCACAGGAAGAGCAAAATGCAAAAAAATAGGGCATTCTCGCAGACCTCACGAGGTGCACGAGAACACGGGAGGAGCCCATATTTATTAAATTTCAAAAAATTTAATAAAGTTACATGTTTGGGATGTGAAACGGAGGTGGGTCCTAGGAAATTTTAAAGGACTATCATTTTATTTGATGGGTAAAATTTTAATATTTACTCCATAGTGCAACCGAGTGAATATTTAAATGGAAAATTTCATTTACTGGTAGATTAATTCACCCGAGAAAGTAAAATGTAATATTTTATTTACTGTTGGTAGATAAAATAAATATAGTAGTGAGTAAATATACAAAGTAAAATTGCAGCAAAGAGGGAAAACAGAGGAACATGAGTTTGCACGGGAAGGGAGATATTTTGCAGCTGGATGAAATAAAAAGAATCTCCACATGGGTATGTTTTCTGTTGCTTGGCAATGATGAGCAAGTGCTTTTTTTAAGGGAATAACTTTGTTGCTGTAGAGGAAGAGAGAGGAGAGATTCTTTTGCAAAATTGATGATCAACGGTGAATGAAGATTCTAGATGGAATTTTCGGATCAGTTCTAGGGTTGCCTTCATTATTCTATATCTTCTCCTATTCTCTCATTTTAAAGGGTTCTGAAATTTTGTATTAGGTTGTGTAGATAGAGATTTGTATTTTCCGAGTCATTGTTTGAGTCTGTAAGCTGTAATTTTATGAATTCAAGAGTAAATATAGCCAGTTTATGCATTTAATATCATGAAGGTGCTTCCACATTCATGAATGTCATCAGATTGTCTCCATTTCTATACACTTTCAGCTATATAAATTCAATAATACAAAGTGTCTTTGAGTTTATCATCTCAAGTTTCATGAGATTGTTTTGTCTATTCATTGTTCTGGTTCAAGAAAATGGTTAAAATACTTTGACAAGGTGATTGTGATTTTAGGTGTGCAGATAGGATTTGATAAGAAGCATCTAATTGATATCAAGAGAAGGATTGTTGGTGCAAGGCACTAACAGTTAATGCAAAGCATTAGCAACTTAAATCCACTGTTTGAGGACTGTTTGCTAGAAAATTCATTTTATGTATTTGACTCCATGGCCCAGAACTGGCACTGATCTATTGTGCAGTTTTGTGCATCTTAGAAATAATTTTAATTGTAAAATCATTCTAGTCTTACTATGTTGGTTGTTTGTCCTGCTTTCCAATGGCTGAGAGAAGGTTGAGCTGCTGAGAATTTAGCCAAATTTAAAGTTGTCAATGCTTCCCTTAGTGTTGTTTCATTGGGAATTATATTCTGTGTAAAACAATGTCAGTATATGAGTGAATTAAGTTTTGAGCATTGTTTAGGTTTACCCACCTTGGTCCTGTAGAGCCAGAAGTGTAGGAGATATCAGTCTTTGACTGAATCTTGTAAGTTGGCCACTAGTCTTTGTTGTTCTTTAATATAGAGGTTGGCTATCTCTTAGAGAATTGCAAATTCTAGCTGGGTTGCTATTTTAAACACCAAAAAAATGTCGACTCTACTGGGGATGAACTCAGAAGTTTTGGTTGTAGACGGTGCTGTTATAGAGTCATTAAAGTGTTGAATTATTTCTGTAACCAGAGGTTGCACATTATTGAACTATTTTCCCATTCGAGTCACCAACAAAATGGTGACCCTAATGGGGAGAATTTGATAAAATTCTAATTGTAGAATCTAGCCTTAAGAGTCATTGCATAGAGTCAAATGATTTACCATTTTGAATTTGTTCAAGTTTGAAGGATTTCAGGCTTGGACAATTTGTTGCAGTGAACCTAAATAGTTTTGTAATCTATGGTGCTCTGCTGGTGGAAAGGAACTTAGAGAAAAGTGTACATGTAAAAGAACTTCATACTGCTTGAAATTCAGTCATCTGTGAAAAGAGGTGGTGACTCTGCTTGATAGAAACTATTGAAAATTTGAAGAAAGTTCCAGATCTACAAATAATTCCAGTTAGGAAGACAATTTGCAGCAACTGGAGAGTTCCCAGGAATTCTTCATTCTTGGTTTTCAAGAAAATTGTATATGAAAACCATATTTGAACATCTTAGACAAAACTTTGGTTCCCTATTGAGTGATTAGCACTAAAATAGGGAAATAACAGTAATACTCCATTTGCATACTTCTGGACTGTAATTTGCAACTTATGTATCTTGTTGGAGAAGTATGCATTTTCTAACTTTTCCCACTAAATAGATCTTATGTGTAAATGCATATTGAATCATGCATTATGTTATTCTAAGATTGTTATGAAACTTACAAGAAGGGAAAATGAATGATCAACTGTAGAGTTGATATGCAAATTTTGAAAGAGGCATATCAAGATGCCCCAATACATGCATCCTGGCATGGTTCCAGATGGAACTGTGGTTTGTGATCAGTCCCAACTAGATTGTCAAAAAGGTTTTAGCACTGGAAGGTACAGAGCTATCAATTTTTGTAGCTTTAGAGGTTACCCAAATGACATTCCAGCTAAAGTCAGAAATAAGTTACCAAGGTTCATTGGTGATAAGCCTGAATCAACAAGTAAACATTTGCAAGAGTTCAAAAATTTGATGGATGATTATGAGATTGATTACGAGGATGTGATCATGAGGTTATTCATTCAGTCCTTGAGAGGAGATGCAAGAGAGTGGTTCTCTTATTTACCAGCCTCTTCGGTTCATTCATGGGAAGAGCTCAAGGCAGTGGTCATTGAACAGTTTGGAGAAAGGATTAACCCTGTTCTGATAAGGAAAAAGTTCATGAACATGGAGAAGGGAAAATATGAGTTAGTCCCATCTTTTAATCTCAAATTTTCAATGATCATAAGAGAGATCCTAGATAACATAAGGCCAAATGATGCTGAATTTTTGGTTGTGTACTTAGGAGAATTTGACAAAAATATGAGTTATTTGTTGAGGGACAAAGAGCCTACAATCCTGCTCCAAGCATATCAGATGGCTATGGACATTGAGAACAATTTGAGATACTCAATGCTGAAAGGACATAGGGCTATGAGTGCTGGTCATCCTAACACACCTCAGGAAAAAGGAACTCATGAATCAGTTAGTAAAAGTTCTTGTCAAGAGGGTAATGATGTTGCTGCTCCAATTTCTCCATCATCACAATCTGCACAAAAAATTAGTGTCTCAAAATGAAGATTTTTTCTGTATGAATGAGGACACTAATTGTAATTAGCTCACAGTCAGCACATGTGCAGATCTTCGCAGTAGTAATGAAGAGGAAGGTACATGGTATGATGAACAAGTGAATATGCATGAAATTTTTTCTTGCAATATCCTATGTGATGAAGAAATGAAAGAGGTACAAGACATCTTTCCATGTCCTATTCTGGTGTGTGAAGATGATACAATTGCTGATAATATTGCTTCTCAAGTTAGTGAACAAGACATTGAAGATGAAAGTTCAAGAACCTACTCTGAGGAATCTGAGCATGGTTTATGCAATGATAAGTCTTCTTGTGATGAGGATGCAGATGGAGGTCAAATTGATTACTCTTCTGCTGACTATGAATGCCCAGGGAATGATGAAGAAGGTAATGAACCTATTTACACTTTTTCTGCTCATGACTGTTTATGTGAAACAAAGATGGAAACAGTTTCAGATGCTTGGCATATCACATCATGTAATGAAACTATTGGTTGTTCTAGTGATGAGATCACAGAGGGGGTCCATCTGCAGTCCAATGGTCATGATGAATTTGGTAATTTGTTTGAAGATAAGAGTGATGGTGAGGTTATGTATTCATCATTCAATGTGTTAGAGCCATGTAATCCTGATTACAATATTACCAAGGTTGAAAATCATGCTGATTTTTCTAATGCTGGCCATACTAGCTTCAATGAAGTAGACTTGAAAAGTTTTATATTAGATGAGGATGATGTTAGTATGCAGGATGTGGATGACATGGTTTCACTCCCAGATTATGTGGATATGGCAGAAATGTCAGATGTGTGTACTGAACAATCTCAGAATGGGAATGAATTTGAAGATGTGTCTACCTGCTCTTCTAGTGATTGCAGCGAGTTTGTGTGCAATGAAAACTTGAAGGACTTGGACTTTCATGCTGAGGAGGCCGAGACTCTTATTTCATAAATGAATATAATGGAAAATCCAATGTTTGATGAGCCTCCATCTTCATTGGAGATGAGAAATGATGAAACCTATTGGTGGAGGAATAATCCACTCTTTGTTGAGAGTTCCAATGATGCATTTCACACATGGTTAGAATGTGGTCTTCAAAAAATAAAAGAACAATTTGATGAACTCCTTGAGGGAACCTCTTATGACTGTTTTACATTTGAAATAGGTGATGTAGGTAAGGTTGAATATCCTGGTGCCAGTTACTTGAAGGAGTTTGAACTTTTTCAGTTTCCAGTTCAACTGGAAGGTATTTTTGTAGAACATGACAATGAGATTAATAACAAGAAATGCTATTTTCAATCCGAGCATATTACATATGATGAATATAACACATATATGTCATGTGATGATGGAAGCTTGCGATTTGTGACTGATTATGCAATGAAGAATGAAAGAAATTGTAGTGGTAGTGTTTGTAATCAGGCAAATTTCAGTGGCCACCACATTTTCCAACTTGTAAGAAGGTCAC